>CM052541.1:177992621-178025721 GCA_028533065.1 Trachops cirrhosus
CTTTCATTTAGAATGGAAGGGCAGATCAAGTGCTTCTCAGATAAGGTCAAGTTCAAGGAGTTCATCATCACCAAGCCCTTATTGTATGATCTCTTTCTTTAACTGTAGGGATATAAAGCTATTTGTAGTTCTTTCATTTATCTGAAAATCCTTTCACTTGCTCCCAATGTTAATTTTATCTTCCCTATTAACTCCCCATTTCAGATATCACATCATTACAGGGAAGACCTCCAGATACAAATAACTATAAATTCTTAGCAGAAACAAATGGAAAAGGGGGAGAAGAAAGAGAAGCATTGACTAATCTACACATTGCTAGTCACCCACTGGGAAGAGAATCCATGTGTTTCCTGGGAACAGGAGAGAGTGGATTTATAATTTAAGAACTATTCAAAATTTATTCTTGTTTATAAAGATGATAGAGAGCTCTTCTGCTTTTGAAGTTAGGGAACTTTAACTCTCTTTACATAAACTTTGCTTCATTGTTTCTCCTTTCTAAAATCATAGGGACCTGTATTATCTGGAGATGATATCTACATTTATTGATATACAAGTTATTGAATTTTGAATATTAATTTGCCCTGTTCATGCCATGCTACACAGAAAGAGATGGTACACAAAACAAACACCTAAGCAAGAAAAGCTGACAAAAACTAATGTGAGCCTATATGAAAAAATATTGAAATGAAATTGTATAGGTTAGTTTTATGGGTATTCTGTCGAAACCCACCCTGGAAACTTTTATTTGCCTAAAGATCCTTCTTTGTATATAAAGTGACTTCCACGGTTACTTTGAATGGGAGAGTACTGAAAGGAACATGGGCCTCTGAGTCAAGTCATAGGTTCCTATAGAGGTTCCATGACTTTCTAGTTCAATGTCAACTCTATATCTGAAACATTATAAATTTCTGTTGAGGTGCTTGGGAGGACTAAAGCTAATGATTTAATATGCCTATAAACATAGTAGATTCTCAATGAATAGTAGTTGCTTTTATGGTAGAGCAGCCCCATAGTGGAGGACAAGGATCAGGAGGCCAAAAGAAACCTAAGTGGAATAAAAGAAATCAGACAGTAATTCAACCAAAATCAGGAAGCCAAATTCAAGACAGGTCAAGACACCCTACACTCTACTTCTATTCAGTATTCAAAACAGTACAGTTACAACTATTTAAGTTTTTTGTGTGTAATAAGGGAAGAAGCTAAACAAGGTGGCAAAGTTCAGGATGGTTGAGGGCTCTGGTGTATGTGACAGGAAAAGTCAAGAAACCTAAGGCCTATCTGATGGGTTTGTTGCTCAGTCAAGGGTCTTTTACTTACTTACTTGTATAATTGGATTGTTTGATTTTACCCGTCTGGAGTATGCTATTAACTTATGGAATTTTGAAAAGAATTTAGAAGTTGGATATTGGATGTGAGCACGGCATGGGGAAGAGAACCTCACTAATGAGCCATGTCAGGTTTCGGGTTGGACACCCTGTATTTGCCAGCCCTGGCTATGTGCGAGTACAAGGCTATATCTGCAGTTATATGGGTAGGTTTTTTAATTTTTCCCAAGTCTCTCTAAAACAAAATTTGAGATCAATGTTTGGTGCCCCGCAAGCCTTAGTAAATTCACATCCTCATGCAGTGAAAAAATGTTTCCCCTGTTCCAAAAATCTATCACTGCAAAATAGCCTATGGAACTTGAACTTTCTCATTTTGGTGTCAAGCTTAAAGAAAAGAGGGAGAAAAATACCTTAATGTGGGGGTGAACAAAAAATCCTAACAACTGACCTTTGACTGAGTCAAAGGGAAGCAAAATGCTCTGTTTGCTTCCCTGAGCCAACTGAATCATGATACTACTTGTATCCTGGTAAAATATCAACTTCAGTTAGATAGAAAAGGAAAAATTGAACACAATGTTTGATCAATTAATCATATTTTTAGCAGGCACCTAAAAGAGTAGGTCTGTAACAAAAGCTACAAAGCAATTACCGTACCTTAGATTATTCCTAGAAAGTCTTGGGTACATCTCCTAGAAAATGAACAAAGAAATCATGATACTATTTAATCTTCAATTGTCCAGAGGTTGATTGTTCCATTTGTGGATAGTTCATATCTCTGTTATCCTTCTGCTCTTTCTGGCTGAGTGCCTTTTGGCTATTATGGTGTCCGTGTGCACTTCCCCCAGAGAATGGGCAGGGAGAGAAATTTGCAAGCTTACAAATTGAGAGACCCATAAAAGCAAGGAATAGTAAGCACTTTGGCTAAATGAGGCTTATGTATTACCTGTAGATCTAAAAAACTCCATGCTTTTCTTGAAATTATATTATGATGTCTTGCCAGTTCACGACTCTGGATTCTCAGGCAATATAGACTTTGAAAGGCAATAGATAACAATAAGATAAAATCACTGACTGCATAGGATAAATCGCAGAATTAAAGAAAATTTTAATGAAGAACTTCTGGAAAAGATGGGCAAATGATCTCTATTTATAACCATGGAAACAGCAAAATCGTTTTAAAGAGAGAAAATTCTATGCCCAATCAAACCAGGAAACGGTTACAACACAAACAATAATTTTTTTTAACTTGACAAACTATTTTTGTATCTAATTTTTTCAGTTATGGTTTATTTCAATATTATTCTGTACTAGTTTCAGGAGTACAGCATAGTGCGAGACAATCATGCACTTTACAGCGTGGTCACCCCGATATTTCAAGGGCCCACCTGGAACTATATATAGTTGTTGCAGTACCATTGACTATATTCCCTGTGCTGTAATTTATGTCTGTGTGACTATTCTGTAACTATCATATTGCACTTCTTAATCCCTTCACCTTTTTTGCCCAGCCCCGCAAACCTGCTTCCTCTGTCAACTGTTAGTCTGTTCTCTGTATCTATGAGTCTATTTCTATTTTGTTTGTTATGTTATTTAGATTCCATGTATAAGTGAAATCATATGGTTTTGCCTTTCTCTATCTGACTTATTTTTAATTAGCATAATTCCCTCTAGGTCCATCCATGCTGTCAAAACAACCTACAGAATAGAAGAAGGTATTTGTCAATGATACATCCAATAGCTTTATAAAGATAGCTCAATGCCAGAAAAACACAAACAACCCAATTAAAAAGTGGGCAGAAGACCTGAATAGATACTTCTCCAAAGAAGATGCACAGATGGCCGATGACACAAAGAATAAGTTTTTAACAAAATTAAGATAGAGCATAGAGTACTAATATATTATAACACCTGTAAGTCTGACAAACAGCCTAGAGATTAGAAATGAGGAGGGAAGAAGATGCAGTCAATTGTGTTGTTGCTAAACAAAGCTAACTGAGCTGAGTAAGTCAACACCAAATGTCAAACAAGGGATCTGAATGCACAAGGGCTTCCCTCTGGGGCCCGTCAATCTCCCACTCAGTAGAGGGCATGCTCACTATAGAGGGGCGTTGGGTTTAGACTCACCAGCCAGGATATTTAAGAGTGGCGCTGAGGAATCTGCTATAATAGTATCTTGGGAGCTTCACATAACAGGAATTCAAGGATTGTGTTGAGTAACATAGTAATTCTGTTATATGTACACATATATATTTATCTATGGCAATGAATGTACAGATAATATGTGTTCACGTTTATTTTATGACAAAATATAACAGACATAGATTATACTTGTATATAGATATACAGATATAAATGAAAGTATGTGGGTATATAAATGTATGATGTATGATACATATTGTGCATACTGCTATAAAAATAGAGAATTCATCATGCAATATCTGTAGATCATTCATAAAGTTGAGCATATATTAAGCTTCAAGAAAAATAGTAACAGATATCAAAAGGGAAAAATAATTCAGATGTTTTCTTGATCTAGAATTCAATACCCTAGCAAATAATAACATAAATAAAATTGAAATATAAAGCAAACAAGACAGACTTTTAAACATGTAAACACTCCCTCTCAGAAAATTTACAATTAAAAGAATAAATCAAAGTTGGAACGCCATCCCATAACCAAAGGCAAAATCACTTGATCTCCTTGAGCATCAGCTCCCTCATCTCAGAAGCTAGGGTAATGACTAGAGTTACAGTACTGAGCTCACAGAGTGTGAGGTTCCAATGAGATAATGTCCCTGAAAACCCTTTTAAATGTGCTATGTGCAAAAGTCATTTCATTAACACCATTAGCATCAAAGTGTAAATGATTGTGAATTTCACAAGTATATGTGAATTTTACACTTCCTCTCTTTGCTCTAGAAAACCATCTCCAGTCACCACTTTTTGAGATCAACACTTTCTTAAATGAATGGTGTACAAAAAGATCTTGATTCACAAAGATAATGGCTGCTCTCTTTTATTTTAAAGCCATAGTCATACCCTAAATTAGTTAAGATCAATATGTGGTCCAGAATGTCAAGTCCTTTGTAGCCTAAATATTAAAGCTCTTTAGGATATGCTGTGATTATTCTTTCAGACTACATTCATTATTAAACATTGTTAATCATGTAATTACAATCTAATCACTATTACAAAGCAATAGACACTCTCCCAACTGTCCTCAGGTTAACAGATTCTGCTGACCCGACAACTTTTTGTTGCAGGATAAATGCTCACACTAACAGCACCTCTGCAGTGCTGGCATTCTGCTCTTATTGCAACCAAATGCAGGTTCCGCTACTTGTCTCAGTAAGAGCCAAAGTTGTGAGACATGCTGGTGTGAAGGAAAGTGATTTTTTTCAAGTGGCAGCCACCTGACAAGATGGAGGACTCTTGTCCCACATCCAATCTTAACAGCTCTGGTCAAGGAGATTTTATTGGGCTGAAAGTGGGGGGGGGGGAAATAGTGTATGTGCAGGACGTATAGGGTGTGCAAGATGTGTAGGATGCACAGGATGTGTAGGCGTGGAGGACGTCTTCCTGCAGGTCTCGTGTGGACCTTCATGGTCACCATTCTTCAGTTGACCATCTGGGGTTTCGCATATGACCCTGAGCCAGGGTCTTGGGGCAGGCCACTTCCTAGGTTCACACAGGAATGGAAACTCCTGAACTGTAAAGTACATTAAAAAAAAACTTTAAAAAAATTATAAAAGATTTTATTTATTCATTTTTAGAGAGAGGAATAGGCAAGGAGGAAGAGAGGGAGAGAAACATCAATGTGTGGTTGCCTCTCATGTGCCCCCCTACTGGGGACCTAGCCCGCAACCCAGACATGTGCCCTGACTGGGAATCGAACCAGTGACCCTTTGGTTCCAGGCTGGCACTCAATCCACTGAGCCCCACAAGCCAGGGCTAAAAAAATCTTTCAACATTCAAGCTCTAGTTTCAAGAGAAAAATCAGATTAGAGTAACAAGATGGGTTCAACATCTACTAAGATTGACATAAGTAGATAACATACCCATTCTCCATTACACTGTCTTTAAGTGATACGCTTACTAAGAGTTGATATCAATTCCCAATCTATTTATGTTGGTTATAGGGTCAATTAAACATATAATTTAATTTACTATTGAATAACCTAATTAAATGTAAGTAGGAAAAACAAAATTGTTGTTTCCATCAATGTGAAGTTGAATGGTTTGGAGAGACTCAAAACTAGGCAATTCACTTAAAAATGCACTTTCAAATGAGTGTGGACAATTGTATAAGATTAAGGGGAAAGAAGATAAAAAAACTACAAAGATTCTGAATTGATACTTTATCAGATGTATCTAACTTCTCCCTCTACTTTCAAGAGTATGGAGATTTAGGATTATACCTTATGCTGTGGTAATGTAATAAAGATAAATTATTACTTTTATAAATGAGCCCAAGGATATGGTCTGAATGGCCACAGGATAGGTCTTAGTCTTATCTCAAAAGATTGATAAATGAATTGGATAGATGTATACTTCACATCTTAAAAGTAAAAATTTTTAAGGTATACTTAAATCATTTTTATGATTCTCTGTTTTGACTTTTTAAAATAAATGGACCGATTATGCATTATTAAAATACTAGTTTACAAACTGGAATTATTTCAAAATCAAAACATATAAGAACATAGAATTATTTTAAAATTCTATTAAACCAATAAATACGGATTAATTCCCAACTCAGTGTTCAGCATAATAATAGACACTGTGGGGAATAAAAAGATGAATAAACTTAAATACCTCCTTTCATGGTGCTAAAAACTCACAGATTTCTTACATATGTGAGTTCTCAGAACCTTCATGTATGCCCTGCTCTTGTGCAGGTCACAATTTGCATAACTTTTATACTGTGCTGCTGGCTATGGTTATGTGTTCAAAATGAAATGCATCCTTGGTTTGGTGAGGCAATCAGACACAGACACTAAAAATATATTGTGATGCTATAAAGTCCATGCTATATGTCTGCCATGTCAATCATTTTTATTGATAGGTATTGTCACTGCCTCTCTATAACTGTGTTAGATAGAAGCACCTCAGAAGAAAACTCAAGTTAAATATTTAGCAATATTTTTACAGCGCATACATATTTATTCATCAGTCAGTCATTCGTTTTATTTTTTTTTTTCAGCTGACACTGAGTTCTTACAACATGCCAGACCTGTGTGTGATGGAGCAGGTTAAAAATACTGATTACCAAGATCTCTGTATTATTTAGAGAGTGCAGTGGAAGGTCCTTGAAGGGTTTAAGGTTAAAGACATAATCCAATTTATATTTTAAAACCTCAGGTTTCGAGAAGAGAAAAGGGGCTAGGAAACATTAGAATGGGGAGGAAAAAGGAATCACAGAAACCGGAATTGATGTCGACACACTCCATTGGCTCCAGATCTTTTATATCCTGTACAAGGTGTGTGTGAGTATGGCTCACCTCCCTTATCCTAGATTCTTGTTATCAGGAATCACAAATCTCCCTGTTTGATAATATATATCCAGAATTTCCTAGAATTATCTTGATGTAAAGTTTGCCCTACAATTTCTATGTACAGTAATGAACATGCCAGACATTCTGATAAATTTGCCCTCCAAACAGCATCTCACCCCCCATTGCACCTAGAATCAACTTACACACCTCATTTGGGCTCAGGGTGTATAGCCACTGTTCTCAGAGACCTCACACACAGTAAGTTAAACTCACCACACAGTTTTCTAAAACTACCTTCAGGTAACTTTTCAAAATGTGGAAAGACTAAAAAATTGACACCAATTTCTTTGTCATTTCCAACTACTTTCTTTAAACTGGATGCATTTACTATTTATCATTTTTCTTTATTTTGGAGTCAGCCAATTTTCAAAGCAATTTGAATTCACTTTTTGTGAAAGAATCTTCAGGAAAATATTCTGTCGAAATCTTTGGAACAATCAAGATGAATGACACCCCTACGCTTCTCTCATACTAATCACCCCTTTCAGAATCATTCAAAAGAATGTATTCCTCTGTGCCAGGCTGCTCTCCATACACCCCTGATGCCCTTGCTGCATGTGCTCTGTCTGTTCCCCTAGTGCTCGGTCTGTTCCATGCATCATCACATCACCCTCTGCCCTATTTCCCTGTTGAGCTGCTTCTCCACTGGAAACTCTATTCTCAGAGCAGCACTACTTGGGATTTTAGATATCAGGAATTAACTTGTAGAAGAATGAAACCACTGATCTTTTATGCAATCCTTCTCACAGTCATTCCCCAGGCATTTCTATTTTCTTATTTCTCCACTTATAATTTAGATCATCTGTTAAAAAATACATACAATGAATTTTGAAATTTGAACTTACCCTCTGGATTACTTTCTAGCTGTTATCAATGTATTCCAAAACTCACACAAATAATGTCAAAGAAAAATATTAAACAGCCATCAGGGGATGATAAAATTATCAAAGAATGGTTTTTTGAACTTTCTCTAAACTAGGCTGGAATAGGAAGGAATCATAAATGAGATTCCAATTTGGATGATAACTCAATGTGAGCCATGTGGCGGAAAGAATACCAAACTGGCAGCCACAGCTTCGGTTTTTCTACTTTTTTATATTTGCTAGAACTGCAGATAATGAGGGCATGTTATAAAAATATATATGGAAAAAAAGAACTAAGAAAACCTTTGCTAATCCAGTAATAGGTGTATTCTGGACTTCAAAAGAGAAGAATAGAGTTTTAGAATTAGAAGATGATATAGAATCCAAAGGCATTGTACTCCCAACATCAACTTGCCACTCCCTAGTTAAGACAATCTCTTGCCAGTCTCTCCCCAATGTAGTTACTAGTTCCTCTCTGTATCTCTGATGCTGGATACCCTTGAGTTTCTGCTGAGTCATGTCATCTGTACTTGGAACTTGAATGATTTTGTAAGCTGACCAACTCATAGTCTCTCATGCCCACTGCCATATTGTAGTCTCTGATACCTAACTTCTGTATCTTTTTTAGCATCAGCCTTCATTAACAAATGAAACAGGCTCTTTATATTTCACATTCAAATTCTCCAAGGAAGAGAATCTGATGAGGATTATTTAATCACAGTCATTTTGTTTGGGCAAAGTCTCATGCCAGATATCTCCTGAGCTACGACTAGACAATAGGTGGATCCACAATCCTGGAGTTAATTTCCCAGTCCTGGCTTAATCAGATGCTGCTGCTGTACCATCATCATATGATAACTGTGGTGTGTTGTTCTTCAAGAAGTCATCTAACACTACCCAGTGGATGGAGCCTGGACTTCCTCTCTAGTAAACTTAGCCTCTCCAAGGCTCCATTTCCATATCTATAACAAGAAAAGTTGGATCACCTGCCTGTTAAACTCCTTTCAAACTCTAGGTTACCATGAGTCTATCTTTTTGAGTCGTTCTTACTTTGTTGTTGTTTCTACTGTGTTATGTATTATATTACTCTAGATGTTGAGGAAACAGCAGTGACTAAGGTTCTGGCAGGAATAAAAATTTACCCCAGATGGTACAAATCGAGTGGTTATAAAGAAAAAGCTACTTAAATATGTTGCAAAATGTTTAGGAAATAAACCGGGGAAGTTGAGGTACCTGAAACCAGTGACGGTGAGAAGCCATTCCCACATCTAATGTTGAATGAGCAAGGGGTACATAACGTTACAAAAACCAGTGAGACTTTGAGACAGGGAAGAAAAGCTTCTTGGAAGAAGCTATAGTCACCAGGGATACAAAAGCTGCCCAAAGACAAGGAAGTTGAGGAAAGACGTGTTAGGCAGCAGCTGGAATGGGTAGCTGAAGGGGAAATAAACAGGGCCTCCCACGCTTTGCAATCCAACACAGAAAACAGGAAGCTGGAAACAAAAGGGAGACATGAGATTATCACAGCAGTCCTGAGCCTGGCCTGATGAGATTCTCGGGTTTCCAAACATCACAAGACAAACCATGCTAGCACAAGAGAAGGGGAGCCCTTGAAGTTCCGTGTGTATCTTTTCCACTATCTCCGAAAGAAAGCCTTTGAAACTGTGTTTCAATCCTACCGTCTGGTCTGGAAAGAGGAGGAAGAGGGGGAACCTAGAAGCTGGCTATAAGCATAAAACCCCTAAAACCCCAACAGTCAGACCACTTGGACTAGGTCGGTGCCCGCTGGCAGTTTCATGGTCAAGAGTAAACTTACTACCTTATTTCCACTATACAAGGGGCACTCAGACTGGATGGGTGCCCACCTGAAGCTTCATGCTCAAGTGTATTTCATAAACAAACCTGCTGTCTCGTTTCCACTATATATGTTGTTTCTCTACTGAATTCTCTTGTGAGCAAGGCAAGAACGAGGAGGTGGAGCGCCCTATCTTGGATCTCCCTGGTAACAGAAGTTCCCTAGTCTCTCTCCTCCCACACTCTAGTCTCCTACCAGGGCTTCCCATTGGCCAAAGCCAACTGGAATCTGACAGCAAGTGAGTCAAGGTTGAATGTTTGTATCTTCCAAAACTCATATGTTGAAATCCTAGGCCCCAAAGTGATCGTGTTAAGAGGTAGGGTCTTTGGGAGATAATTGGGTCATATATGGTGTTATTAGGCTTTTAAAAGAATTCCCAGAAAGCTCCCTCACAGCTTCTACCGTATGAGGTTACAGAGAGAAGAAAGCCATCTGTGAAGGAGTGGGATCTCGCCAGACATCAAAGTTGCTGAAATAGGCACCTTGGGACCTCACACAGTTCTTCCAGTCACCATCAGCTGCCCCATCACATTTTCCTGAATCTCACCAATGGTCTGTAATCCCTTCCCTGTCAAAGGTGATTTTAGTCTTGGGAAAAGCCAGAAGTCACAGGGCATCAAATCTGTGCTGTAGTGGGGCTGAGTCACCTGAGTGTGAGTGATCTGACGTTTCACCAAAAAACTGCATAAGACATGAGGCATGAACAGGTGTGTTGTTGTGATGAAGCTGCCAATCACCAGTTGCCCGTAGCTGAATCATCTAAATAGTTTCCATGGAGGAATGTTCAAGCTTAATGCAAAATTTGATGCAGATCTGTTGCCCTATTTGCTTAGCCATTTTGAATGTGTTGGCCACACAGTACACGTGCTCACTCAACCACGTCCACCACCCCACTGCTTGGTGTGGTGAAGTCATCATTGTTCATCCTTGCACATTCCAGTCCACTCTCCTTGGCTACCAGGTTATATTGATGTCACATAAACCATATATTAACAGTGGTTGGACTTTTTGCAGACAGACCTCATACTGGGATTTATTTCTATTACTTTATTTTGTACTTTCTATTTCTCCCAAACTTTTGACATGTTTTCATGACTTCTATTAGATTTAATTTTTTCCCTTTTGCTTTCCATTTTTCCTTTTAAATCTTCAGAACAACTCTTTTTTAGTGATTATCTCGAAATTTGAATATGCATATATGGCAAAGTCTAACAGGAAGCAGTATTTTTACCCTCTGTTCAACAGTACAAGGACCTTCGGACGTAATTCCAATCACTTCCTCCCAGTTTATTGCTATTGTTATCCAATTAGTTCTTTGTTGCTTTGTTTTTATCCCACATATAGGACATTGTCATTATTACTATTATTATTTTATATAGACAACATTATATGAAGTTTATCCTTTAGGAACTCTTATTAGATACACGTTGGCCCCTGTTATTCAGTTTCCATGTTTATCAGCATCTCATATTTTCCCTCTCTGTCTTCTGTGTTTTGTAGGATATTTAAAGGTCTATATTACAGTTCACTAATTTCTATTTATTTGCTTGTACTACCCAATAAAGTGTTTTCTTTAAGCTTTAAGTTCATTTATTATGTTTTTCCCTAGAATTTATAGAAGCTAATGCTTTTTTAAACATTTGGCTTAAAAACCACGTAGCCTAAACTAGAGTTTCCCCCGCAAGTCTGATGTTGAGGGCTACTCAATTTTTGTGCTCTTCCCCGAATTGCAATAGGCTCAGCACCTCCTCCTATTTCTACCTGCATTGGTTTACCACGGGAATACTCACGTGTGGTCTGACAGTCTGTATTCACGTGCTTCCAAGCAACCCTGAGTTATGAGTCTAGACAGAATCACCATAACATAAAAATGGACATTCAGACTAAACATTACTGAGATTTACTATATGATTGCTATATTAAAACAGTGTGATATTAGTACAAAAAGAGAGAAATTGACTACAGACCAGGATTGCTGTGAGATAGACTTATGTCTCAGAATTTATTACATAAAAACGATGGAACCATAAATCAGACTGTTTAGTAAATGATAGGAAAACTGATCGTTATGGAGGAAAACCCACACCTATTACCACATACAAAGATGAAATCTAGATGTATTAAAGAAGTAAACCAAATAAAACAATAAAGGCAGAAGATAATGTGCCTTAATGTTAGGGAAGAACTTCTTAAACAAAATTCCAAAGTATCATTAATGGATTTAATTACATCAAATTAAGAAATTTAATTACATCAAATTAACTTTTCAAATAAAGTTACCTCAAAGATGTGGCAGAGATATGATACTTGCCATATCTAAAAAAACACAAGAGAACTATTATCTAGAATATACAAGTAACCCATGGATATGAAAAAATCATAAAAATTCCAAATTTTAAAACTGGGCAAAGAATATTTGAGTCAATTATTAGCCAAAGAAGTTCAAAGGTTTTTAAAAACACACTACCGGTGCCCAAAGTCCTTAGTAATCAGGGAAATGCAATTTAAAACAAAAAGGAGATAATCACTCTTTAGACCCATCAGATGCTAGATATAGTGCTGAGTGAAAAAAAATAACACAATACCATGCATATATATTAAAACTACACGACATAATGCACAGTTTACACTAACGCTTTAAAAGAGAAGAATATAAACTGAATATATGCTGGGAAATTGAGAGAGAGGAGAGGACAAGAAGTCTCCTTGAGTTACAAAACTCAGTGACCCCCAGATAGCCAGAAAGGCAGAGGATTACTAAGTATCCCTTGGCTAACAAAGCAAAACCATAGTACACAGTTGAAATTACACTATGTCATCTCAGATTCCAATTCCATCTTGGGAGCCCCACACACAGGACCCCCAGCTCTGGAGCCCACCATCTCCTAAACTCTTTGTTTCCTTGAAAATCTCTTGGTTCCCACAGTCTTAATCATCCTTCTGTAAGCTGAAGATAAAATGGTTCTTTATCTAGCTTTCCAAGTATTTATATTCTTACATAAATGCATCTAAATAAGCAAATAATAATTTTTAATAAATTGATATTTTATATGAATTTTTTCCTCTCATTTTCTTGTATCCTTTTTCAACCAATTCAGCCAGCAGAATTAATTGCCTTAGGGCAGAGATAATATAGCAAGAAGCAGGGAAAATCATTTTGGTGTTGAAAGCATAACTATGTAACTTCCAGGTCTTAAAACATCATTTTTGGAAAAGCAGATTAAAAGCCAGGCCAACACATTCTCAGACTACACCAAGATGGTCCAGAGTCCAGGTATGAAAAGGGTTACAGCAGAAACAGAGCTAAGATGACGGTGGGTTCTTGAGCTCAGTGTCCTATTGGAAGTTCTCTGTAGAGAAAATACAGGATCTGATTGAATGGAGCTCCTAGTCCCCAGGGAGAGATGGGAGCCAGCAATATCCCTGTTTCTGTCCTTCAGCCTGTCTCCCAGGGCAGGCCTGAGGCCACCTCACAGAGCATCTTTCAATAATGTAGGAATGGCCTTTGTGCCTGAAAGAAAGAATAGAGACAGCTGTTCAGAGATCCCTTCATCAGATTGTGTTAGATGCACCAAGGGCTCGAAGTTTCAGTGAGAATAAGGACCCCTCAAATTAGTTTATGTGAGTAAAAAATTACTTCAGGAAAAGTATACCCTTCCTTAAATCTCTGCCCTAGAATGTAGACATAATCCCAGAGCAAGGGAGGGGTATTCCATTAAACCAGTGCTTCTCGTGTGGGGCTATTTTGCCCCCAGCAGACATTTGGCAATGTCTGGAGATACCTTTTGTTGTCATAGCTGGGAAGTGCTATATTTTGGTGGTATCTGGTAGGCAGAGGTCAGGGATGCTGCTGAATATTCTACAGCGCACAGAACAGCCCCCAAAACAAAGAATTACCCAACCCAATATATCAGTAGTATGAAGGTTGAGAAATACTTCCCTAAACAAAGATTAGGTTTTGACCACTTGGCATAAAGAAGAGACTTATAGTAGAAATTGTTTATTTATTGAAATGTGAAGTGTACTTGGTAATGCTAAGGAATATATTCTATCTCCAATCTAAAACAATCAACAATGTAATGAAAAAGTTTTGAGAGGGAAAGAAAAGTTTAAGTAGCTTTAAAGTGTCCTGCACATAAGAGGAAAGAGTAGTGAAGGCATGAAGACAGATGCTAGAAGCTGTGAACCTCAAGAAGGAATATATCTGCCAAGAAGTCCTCATCATGGTTGAGTTCAAACTCATAACTGGAACCCAGCAGCCATTTCTGACAGAGGCCTCTCATGCACACTACACTGCAGGGAAGTCACAGGCTGAGCAGCCAAGCTTTCTGAACTGTGTTCCTGATGGTGGAGCTAAGACTTATAAAGGAGTACCTGAACTCATCTTTCAACCAATGGGCGGAGACCCACACCATCCAATTGGAACTGTGCAGCTATGTCCTCAATTGCATCTACACAGACCATATGACCAATCAGAATGCATGAAAGCGACCAGTCAGGACAGTGCTATTTTGACCAATCAGACTGCAAATTTAGATTCCTCATCTGCATAAAATGGGCCAATCAGGAACCAGGGCAGGAACTTTCTCTATAAAAAGGAGCCTCCCCTTTGTCTCAGAGGAACGTAAGTTCGGTTTCCACTAGATACTGTTTCTCCAATTTGCGAACTTTTCTCTTGAATAAAGCTTCTCCTCTTTCCATACCCCAGATTTGGAAACTGTGTTGACATTAGATTGGTGGCAGTGCACTTTTGTTGACAAAGTCTACAACAATATCCAAAGTACATGACAGCAGGGGAGAAGAAAACTATGCGCAGTAAGTCATCCGTGGAGCAACGTTCAGAGGAGAGTAAGCTGTTTATCTAACCAGGGATAATGGGGACCATGAGAAATTTTCAGAAAGGTGAGACCGTTTTCCTTTCAGACTCTGTACTTAAAGTTTACTAAGAAGGTAGCCTGAGAAACCCAAAACCACCTACTTGCCAGGAAGAATATCAGCAGAAGGAAAAATTGAAAGCACTTTTAAAAAATAGCCCAAATGAAAGCAAAACCCAGCAACAATGAAGAGAGAAAAAACAGAGACTGAAAGGAGAGAAGGAGAAAGGACAGGAGGAAGGAAACAATTGCGATGAGTAATAAGTAAATTAGTCTCTTGTTAATGACATGCCAAAGCATTCCATTTTTATGCGGAAGCTAAGAACTATGAAGAATCACCAACGTAAACACTGATTAAAAGAGATTAAATGTCTTCGGATGAAATGTCACAACATTACGCAGTGTCAGTTTGCGGTGTTCTCAAAATGTTAATGACCTCCAGCTTCGGCAGCTTCCAGTACCGGTGATCTCAAGGGAGAGAAACCTCAGCTGCAGGGCCCCGGGGGGGAGCTCTGAGCCTCATCCCATTTCCTCGCTGTTAATAGATAAAGTTTCATTGAAAATGATTCGGTGACATTTGGCTACAATTCAGAAGGGACCATATTTTTTATAAAGAATTTTTCTTTTATCAGAAAGTACTTGAGTTTATCTTACCATTTCAATAATGTCCCAGACCTGATTCAGTCAGTTCCTAAAACTCTTCGGAATAATAATTTTCTATTCTCTAACAGTGACATTTCCTCAGCAAAAGTAGAATTTGTAGAAAATTTAGGAAGTGAGAGTTCATCATCTTACAAACTGATTCTGGAAAAAAAGCCTGGCTTAGGATGAATTTATAACTACTTTGTAGGACTGTTTCCAGAATTCTCCACGAAGTGTTAGTTTAGAAGGTACTCTGAGTGGCTGCATGTCCTCATTTACTTTAATAAACATCATTAGTTCTTCCCACCTTCACCATTGTTTTTGCCTCCAAGCCACATAAAATAGGCTAACACCCTGTGGTCCCTTTTCGGGTTGGTCATCCTCTCCCACCTGTTCTACTGACCCAGTTTTTCACACGCAGCTGGGGCACGTGCCCTCTCACGTGTGAACACATGCAACTCCATGCGTGTGTATCGGGTGCCCAGTGGTATGCACGCCTTTGTGTTTCTGAAGTTTATGTGCATACAGCTGTTTGTGGCTGGTGCAGTTTTGCCTGTACTTGTTTAACAAGTGCTCACTGAATTTTTATGAAACACAAGCCCTCTAATCATTTCCACCTCTCAAAAAAATTCTAAAATCTGGAGTGGGAACATGGGTGACAGAAAGAGCAGTACGCAGTGGGATAGATGAAGTGCCACTTACAGGGTCCGATAGAGTGTTCAGTAATTAGCAGGAAGGAGAGACATTCAACTGGAGACTTCAGGGAAAACCTTAGGGCAGGGAGGTTGCACAAATTGGACCTTCTTGGACAGAAGGTTGACTGAGATGCACTGAATAAAACATTCTGTCTGTCTGATTAGCTGCTAGCCACATGCAGCCTCTTAAATTTAAGTACACTAAAATAAAATTTCAGTCCCACTAGCCACAATTTTGAGTGGTCAATAGCCATCTGTGTCTAGTGGCTACCATATCAGACAAAGCAGGAGAACATTTCCATCACCGAAAAAAATTCATTGGACAGCTCTGATCTCAGTTGAAGAGATGGGATAACCATGTATGAGAAACAAAAGGTCTTTTACACATGTTTGGGCACCAGCAAAAACCCACATTTGGTGGATCACAGAGTGGGGATGAGTCTTGAATACATTCCTGTGGAATCTGGGCTTCATTTAGAACAGAGGACTGATATTTAGAAGGATTAATCTTTGGTAATGTTATTAAATGATGACTTGGAAAAGCAACTGGGCAATGATTTCTTAACTATGGATGCACATTAGAATAACCTGGGAAGCTCTTAAAACCCCAATGCGCACACCATATCCCAGATAAATTAAATCAGACTCACTGGGGGTGAAAGATGTCAGTACATCAGTATTTTTTAAATCTCCCCAGTGATGCCAATGTGCAAAGGTATTTAGGGACAGCCACTGTTTTTATGTGTGCAGCATCACTTCCCCCACTTCTTTCAACAGTTTCCTCTGAAAATCTTGCCCTCATGCTTTCTGCCCAATCCTGGTAAAGCTGTCAATCATAAGTTGATTCCCTGATCACAAGAGGTGGCCTTGGAACCATGCTGTGGCAAATCACAATACCCCATTAATGCTGGCTGTGTACATTGCCTTAGGTTTAGACTACAGTTAAAGTCAGGCCAATGATAGCTTGTTGTGGGATTTTACATATATATATATTTGTGGTTAGAAAGGCTTTATATTTCATCTAGAAAGTCATGAAACTGGGATGGTGTTAGCCTGAAGATCTGTGAATGTTCTCCTTTCTATGCTTCATCATTACCACCACTCCAGTGCAAGGTAGACAGCCTTCCACACAAGAAAACAACAAAATTCACAGATACAAGCACAACTGCAAGATTCGAGGGTAGGAGTGCCAGTGAAGAGACACAAAGAAGATCTGATGACATGGCTTGAGTTCCTGGTGGAGTCCCTGAGGCCAGCTCCCCAGTCTGCCCTTCCCAGTCACATCAGTCAAGCAATTTACCCATGACTCCTTTTTTTTCCCTCTCCTGCTAAAGTTTGTGAGATGGGTTCTAATTGTTTTTAACAGTAAAAAGCACAGAGAAATGTAGAATGTAGCTTTGCTGAACACATTTGACCATAGAACCCTCTTTCTTAGAACACTTATTAATAACTTATGGAAGACTAATCTTTTTTCAAAAGTGCTACAAAGAATAACTGTGAAGGTCCTCTCTGAGTATGATTTTCATGCAAAACTCACTTGCAAACTAAGAGCAAAAGATAATGAATTGACTTAAGCCAATAGAACCAAAGAGCAAGAGGGAGGATGTGTGAAAGTGCTGCAATGCCTACAAGGTAGGTGGACAAGGGCCCGGGACCCTAAGGAGGAAGCCACAGAAGGATAGTAAAAGTTCTGCCATCCCCTTTAACTGACCTTACTGTCTTGAGTTTGTATATGAACACAAACTTAATCTATGTTGGCTGCATATTTCACCCTCTAGGCATACTCAAATAGCCCCATTCTTGTGCCATCTCTAAGGAGGAGACCTGTCTTGGGTCAAGGCCAAGAGTCACTTCAGCCCCTGTACTCTATGGTAGAGCTTTAGAGTAAAGAACAAAAACTGTCACAGTTTATGTGTCCAGGCAGTCTGTTCTTCTTGGCCTTCATCTCAGACAACTGCCCCACTCTGGATTGCTTCTTTCCTGGTAACCCCATGGAGAATATTTATTAAGATGAACCCAGGGCCACCTCCAATTCAAAGGGGCCATCTTCTCATATGACAAGCCTCATACAGACTCAGCTAAGAGATCAAACTGAAGTGTGTATCTAAGAGTAAGGGGCCCAAATGACCCACTCTTAGTCAAAAACTGGGAGGACAGACAAAAGTGTCCTATAGCCCACACACACTCCAACCTAATTCACTACCCCAAATATCCTTATTGTATATCTTCTTTAATCTGTTTAGCAGGCTGATCAGGATTGGGGATCACAGATAGTTCTTGATCTCTTTCCACCTTAAAGCACAACCAATGACCTACTCAGCTCTTTGCCCAACTTTCTCCAGGTATGAATTAATTGGGGCTCATTGCATTCCATGTCAATGATTCATGACTAGAAGCCAGTAAAGCAAAGAAAGAATCAGAAGCAGTAAATATAATTGGTTGAATGAGAAAAGCAGATGGGGATTAGATCTACTCACACAGGAAGGAAAAATATACCAGGTAGCACTCTGCCATCTTTCCACTGCTGATGGTTTTTATTTCCTTCACTTTTACTTGAGGACCTAACCTTTATCTAATACCACTTCATGCATTTTATGTAACTTAACTGGCAATTTTCAGATGCCAGCCTCTACAGGATGTGCTTTGTATTTTAAAGAAGTTTTACAAATATTTCCATTTGTAGCATTTTAAAATGTTGGCTTCTGTGACATATGATAAAGAGAAATCTGTTCCTGGTAGAAGATTACTCAAGATGCCTTTTACAAGGCCTCTTCCAGGTCTAATAGTGAATGATCACATTTAAAAGGTATACATGTTGTATGAATGCAAAAAAAAAGATGGAAAGGTAAGATCCTAAAAGTCAAAAGAAAAGAATAAAGAGAATGTAAGAAATTTTGTTCTATTGTTTCCATAATTAGATAAAAATGTTTATGTAAACCCCTTTGGATTTTCTATAAATATATTTGTGCATAAAAAATTCAAGAGACTTTGGCATTGGAGGAATTCAGCTGTCTCAATATTCACTGTGCCGGTCACACAATGACATTTGTTTTCTACTTGGCCTCATCAGCTTCAATCACCTGCCAAAGGTGAAGTGGAGGTGTGCGTTGTGAACATAACAGGTTACTTGATCACGAAAACTTCATGCATTATCCCAACTTGAGCTAGTTTTGTCAAAGCTACAGGGATTCAGATACTTTCCTGGTGAGAAATATTTTTCTATTCTATCAATACATTTATTTTTTTAAAAGCGTATTCTACTCAAAACCTTTGGACTTCAATCTTTCTTTGTAAAGTAGACACTCCAGTGTCCAATATGGAAATTAGATAAAAAGTCCTACAGATTACTAGGTGAGGTGAGGTTCTTTGAGTTCTTTTTCTGTATTCCCTCCATAATTCCAGAGATTGCAGTGAACAAGGTTTAAAAAGCACTATACCAAATTATGTTCTTCATTGGCTGTCGAGGATGGCACCCCCTGGAGTTGTTCAGTATAACAGCCATGCCTGAATGGCTTGAAACAACATTTATTAGATCTAGGAAGTTCTTGTACCTTCCAGAGTCTCCTATAAAAACGCAAATGTTCCTAGGAGGAGAAACATCTTAAGCAATCACGAGGAATTATTTCACTAACTCAATGTGCAGCTTAGAAGCTTAGCTGACAGCAGAGCTCTGTAGGGCTGGGCCCAGATAATGGAGGTAAACCAAGATTTAACCAGGGGAAAACTTCCTTTACTTCCTGAGGTCACACAGGACCTATATGAGAGGTGACCAGTAGTTTTTAAATAAACATAATTATAAAAAGGCTAACATCTGAATGTATCAGGAGTGCCAGATACTCTTTCAAGTCTCATTTTATGTATTAGCTCATTTTATGTATTTATTTATTCCTTTATATATTCACTCATATACATATTCCTTACAATAACTACATGGTGGAAGTATTATTTTTATACTCATATTGCCAATGAGGAAACTGAGGCATAGAGGAGTTAAGACCACACAGCTAGAAAAGAGCAAAGCCAAGAGTCAAATCTGTGCGGTTGAACTATAAGGCCTATGCTAAACCTTATACAATGGTTCATCTTCCAAAGAGGTAGACAATTAGTTCAGTTAGTTCTCTGCCAGCACTTCGAAAGAATGGTTCCTTCTGGATTTTAACTCTCTAACCTCAGTTATCTAGAGTTTGGCTGATTATTCCAGAGGAAGCAAGAATAATGACTTTCCAGTGAACTGCATGCTCATTGAGATGGAAGTTGCCTCCAGTTTTGTGCCCAGGTTCTAACCAGCCGAATAAGAATTTTGCTTCATTGAGGCCCAGTGTCCTCAGGTCTGCCATTCAATACAGCGGGGGCTGTGCTGCAAGACTCCAAAAAATAACAATCATAGGCTTTGATTGAGTAGCATCTTCTGAAGCTGAATTGTGAACATGAGTGACCCTAAGAGTTGGACCTTTGCCTAAATCACTAAAGCAAAGGACTGTATTCTGTGTCCTGCCCTGTGTTTTCTGTAGAGATCCTCCACATCAGCCAAGACATATCCTGTCCCCTCTAACTCTCAGGATGCCTCCTAGAGCCCAGTATCTTCTGTGTCCCCAGACTATAGGCTCTGCTTTGGAGTAGCTTTAGAGCCACGTGGAGGTGATCTGAAAAGTGTCACGTCAAAGTATGTCCTTACATAGAAGAAAATAATTGAAGTTCAGAGAGGGGGATTAATTTACCCAAGATCACATAGATATTAATAGGAAAACCAGGACTGGAATCTAAGCACACTGACACTGCGGTAAGCTTGTCTATTTATTTCTTTATGGCTGTAAGTTGATATTCTTGAAGACTGAATGTGAGAAAAGCATGATTAGGAACTTCCACATCCGGCCATATTGGGATAACAAGGACTAGATTTATCTTCCCACATTAAAAAACTAGCAAATTGAGTGAAATACATAAAATGAGTGTTTTAGACATTAGACAATGGGCACCATGGGATTATGAAGTAAACACTACCATAGCTCTAACTTATAGTCTCAAAAGAATTTCCAAGCCATGGAGGGGAGAGGCACTGCCAAATAATCCAGTTGTCTTGCAGAATTGAGGGGATCAATATTGGAGTTAAGGAAAGCTACAGCAGCTAGCACATGTGGACAAAAATACTGAAAAGTAGGAAACTACAAAGAAAGTTCCAGAGATATATAGGGGGGGCCCTCCAAACTTCAGCTAAGCACTCATCAGCGCATTTATGTGAAGAAACTGACTGGGAAAAGAGTCACTGGTGGAGTAGGAAGAACACTAATCAACTCTCACAAAGCCTAAGAACAATGAGAGGTCCCACCAGCCGGAAAGGAAAGACTTCCTGATACATGGGATGGTGGGTTCATCCCTCAGATGGATATTGCCTCAACAGTGAGGACAATTCAACCCAGGACTGTAAGTTGCTGAAAACCCTTCATAGAAAACCTTAAGGCACCTTTGAAATTATCTAAGCAATTTCCAGTACACCAAATGAAATATCAGAACAAGTCCAATGTTATTTAATGAGATACAACAAAATGTAGCACCCAATAATAAAATTCACAATGTCTGCTACCTAATAGAAAAGTATCAGATATGCCAAGAAGCAAAAAATATTACCCAAAACCAGGAGAATAATCAAGCAATAAAAAGAGACCCAGAAATAAAATAAATTATTAGAATAAAACAGAATAATAGAATTACCAGATGAAAACCCTAAAACAACTATTAAAATATCATCCACATGCTCAAGGAAGTATAAGATACAATACATATAGGAAAGAAAAGAAAGAGATTGGCTTTAAAAGGCTCAAATAAAATGTCTAAAGATGAAAAAGACAACATCTAGAATAAAAATATACACTGAATGAAATTAGCAACAGATCAGATACTGCTGGGGAAAAGTAAGCTTGAAGGGGACTCTGTATTATCTTCAATTATTCCTTACGTCAAAAACTGTTCTAAAAATAAAATTTATTTTAAAATAACATTTGCAATAAAATAAAAAATATTAAATTGAACAAAGTGTGACTGAGCTAAACGAAGTTGTAGGTTATTTAAAGTGAACAAGGTGATGCTTTATTTGATAGACATACACACTGGGAAAGGATTCCCTCCATCAAGTTAATTAATACATTATCATCTCACATATTTACCTTCTGTGTGTGCACTTGGGAGAACATTTACGTTCTATTCTCTTAGCGAGTTTCAATAATACAGTATTATGAACTATAGTCGCCCATTAGATCCTCAGACTTCATCTTACCCTGAAAGTTCATACCCTTTTATCAGCTTCTCCTTATTTTTCCTACCCCGTCTCCTGACAACCACTTTTCTACTCTGTTTCTATCAGTTCAACTTTTTCTTGTTTAAGATTCCACATATGAATGATACCATGTAGTACTGGTCTTTCTCTGTCTGGTTTATATTTACCATGATGCCCACCAGGCTCATCGTGTTGTCATAAATGGCAGGATTTCCTTCTTTCTCATAACTGATCGTGGCTGAATAATATTCCATTTTCTGTCTCTGTGTATATGTCACATCACATTTTCTTTAGCCATTCATCTGTTGACAGACACTTGGGTTGTTTCCACACTTTAGCTGTTTGAACAGTGCTGCCATGAACACAGAAGTGTAGATACCTCCTTGAGGAACTGATTTTGTTTTCTTTGAATATCCACCCTGATGTGGGATTGCGAGATCCTATGGAAGTTCTATTTTTAATTTCTTAAGGAACCTGTTTCCTAGTTTACATTCCCACCAACAGTGAACAAAGGTTCCCTTTCCTCCACATCCTTGCGAACATTCATCATATCTTTCCGATAATAGACATCCTAACAAGTGTGAGGGGATATTTCATTGTGATTTTCATTTGCATTTCCCTGTTGATTAGTAATGGTAAGTATCTTTTCATGCACCTTTGGGGCATTTATATGTCTTTTTTGGAAAAAGTCTATTTAGATCCTTTTCTCATTTTTAATTAGGTTGTCTTTTTTGGGGGGTGGCGCTATTGAGTCATATGAGTTCCAAAGATATTTTGGATATTAACCTCTTATTGAACATGTGGTTTGCAAACATTTTTCTCATTTCCTAGGTTGCCTTTTCATTTTGTTGATAGTTTTCTTTGCTATACAGGAGCTTTTTGTTCAATGCAGTCCCACTTTATTTTTGCTTTTGTTGCCTTTGCTTTTGGTGTCAAAATAAAAAATAATTGCCAAAACCAATATCAAGCACTTTACCCTCTATGTTTTCTCCTAGGAATCTATGGTTTCAGGTCTTATGTTCAAGCATTTAATCCATGTTTAGCTGATTTTTGTGAGTGAGGATAAAGGGATTCAGTGTCATTCTTTGGCAAGTGGCTATTCCCTTTTCTCAGAATCATTTACTAAAGAGATTACCCTTTCCCCATGGGATATTCCTGGTTCTTTTGTAAAAATTAATTGACCGTGTATATATGCATGGCTTATATCTGGGCTCTCCACTCTGCTCCATTGACCTGTATGTCTGTTTCTATGCCAATAGCATATTGTCTTCATTACTATTCTTTGTAATAGAGTTTGAAATCAGGAGGGATGATGCTCCAGCTTTCTTTTTCTTCCTCAAGATTGTTTTGGCTGTTGATGATCTTTTGTGGTTCCATATTCATTTAATAAGAAGAAAGCAAACAAACTTGTTTTTTAAGTGAGTAAAAGGTTTTAAAAAAAAAAGCAACAGAGGTACAAGTACAAGAAAAAAAGTTCAATGTGATTAACCATTAGTAAATGCAAATTATAATCACAATGAGTTACTACACACTCACTAGAATTGCTAAAATTGCCTGGTACTTGAAAGAACATGAGGCAATTTGAACCATCATACATTGTATATGGCAACACACTTTCAAAAGTGTGACCATCTCTTATAAAAACAAATATATACATATTTTATGGCCCAGCAATTCCTATCTTCTATATTTACCCAGAAAAATGAAAGCATCTGTCTACACAAAGATTTACATGCAAATATTCATAGCACCTTCTTTCACAATAGCCCAAAATGGAGAGAATCTAAATATCCAACCACTGATGTGTAAAAAACAAAATGGGATGATTCTCCTACAATAAAATACTACTCAGCAATAAAAAAGGAACAAGGTATCAATGCATGCAACAATATTGATATCTCTCAGAAGTATTACATTAACACAAAGACTATGCACTCTGTGGATTCATTTGTTATTGAATTCTAGAAAAAGCAAAATTATATTGATACTAAGCAAACTAATGGTTGCCTGGGTCCAAAAGGCTTGAAAAAGAAAGTAGCTGCAAAAGGCCAGCTGTAAATATTGATATGATAGAAACATCCTCTGTAACAATGTTGGTGGGTGGTGTTACTATAAAAGTGATCAAATTTTATCAAATTGGACACAAAATTGATGAAGCCTATTGTATGTTCATCAATAAAGCAACCAAAAAAATAAAAGAAGGTTCTCTTCACCATGGAGTTATGCCCTTTCCAAAAGTAGAGAATAAGAAATAGAAGAAAATTAAATGTTTTTAAATTTTTTTAAAAAAAGATGTTTATCAAACATATTTTCTGTTTGTATAATGGTCTGTATACTAGTCAGGGTTCCAGAGAAACAGAACCCCTAGAATGTGTGTCTATTACAAGGAGAGGGAGGGATCTAAGGAATTGGCTCATTGATTGGGAAACTAGCAACTCCAAAATCTACAGGGGAGACCAGCAGGCTGGGACCCAGGGAAGAACTGCAGCTCAGATCTGAAGGAAGTTGGCTGTTAGAACTCCCTCTTCTTCCTCAGAAGTCACTCTTTCTATTAAGGTAGAGGTCCCCAACCTCACTCCTCGCCATCCATGGACATCCCTGTGTTACCACCTGAGCTCTGCCTCCTGTCTCCCAACCCCTCCAAGTCTGGTCCGTGGAAAAATGTCTTCCACAAAACAGGTCCCTAGTGCCAAGAAGGTTGGGGACAGCTGTTAACGCCTTAACTGAATGAACAAGGCCCACTCACATTATGGAGAGTCATAGAATTTACTCAAAGTTCACTGATTTAAATGTCAATCTCATCTAAAACATACCTTCAGAGAAATATCTAGAATACTCTTTGACCAAACATCTGCATACAGTGGCCTAGTTAGTGTGACACACAAAATTAACTGTAACAGTAGTCAATCTACAAAGTTCTAATATATATGTTGTCTCTTTTGTTTGCCCTCATTAGCCAATTAGATAGAAGTTAGATCTCCTGCCATATTTTGACCAAGAAACTGAAATATGAAGAAGTTAAATGACCCCCAGTTTCTCATAGCTGGCAGGGGGTGGCTCTGGAACTCAGGGCAATTATCTCCAAACTGCACGCTCTTTTGGCCACAGTGCCCTAGAGAGAGACAGTGGGAGTGAGGAATTAAATAAATCCCTTGTTCCTTGTGAAATTTCCCCTGGCATTTCTCCAAGCCCAAGACATTTAAGGGTTATCTAATTTTTCACGTTCACTTTTAGAGCTAGGTAAAATCGATAATATGTTTTATGAAGAATTACTTCACTTTTACTCCATGACAAGATGAAATTAATAGACCAGCAAACCACTGATTAAATAGAGGCAGAAAGAAAATATCTGAAAATGAAATTTTTACTTGCCTTTTCCTGCAATTTGTTTCCAAAACTGTATTATTAAAGAGGGGGATGGGAGAAAGTCATTGAAATTCTGCTAACAGATGTTGAAAAGGGAAATGTAAAAAAAGGAAAAAAATTACCGAATAATAAACTATGGGTCATACAAACTAGTTTATTTATTTGTCATTTTTCCTTACCAACTGATAAATAACACATAAAACTTATTTCATAAACCTCTATCATTTTCTAAATTTCCAATTTAAAGGGACAGATTTTCCCCCACTTCAGTATAAATGAGAAGCTTATTCAATTCAATTTGCTGCTACTTAGAAAGAGTCATTTATTTAAGCACCATTAGCATTTGCCCTTATGGGAAAAGATGAAAGAAATTCCTTAGGTATTACCTTTTCCGTCTGGCTGACTGACCTTGGGGAGAGCAAGCTCAGCACCTTGGGTCTCCATCTGTAAAATTAGTTTAATATCAACTTCAAGGAAGTGTTGGGGAAAAATGCATTAATAAGCAGCTGGGCAATTGGAGACCTGGCTTCAAAGCATGCTACCCATGCCCTTGTGCTGTGTGTCCCCAAGGCTCCTCAGCAAGGCCTTCTGGTGCCCTTGATCCTAGACCCATCTCAGCCTGACTCCTCGTTGCCTGCCAGGGCAGTATTTGCACTCCCATTTCAACAAAGGTTCCAAGACGAACAAGCCTCAGAAGGAACCAGCTGCCTCCCATTCCTTTAACACTGCCTCTTAAAGGAGGGTGGTGCCTAAGAAATCTCAGACAGCAGCAGCACAATTGTCCATGCGTAGACAAAGATTTCCATTTCCTGATGGACCTATATAAGAACCTGTTCCACAGGGGAATGTTGACAGCCAGCTGGAAATTGGAAATGAGCACAAAGCCAAATAATATCAGTACCGTCGATATTTGTTTTATTAAATGCTGGTTCGAGGCCAAGGATGAACATTATGTCATTTAATTTTTATACCAACTCAGCAAGGTAAGTATCATTACTCCTACTTTACACATAAAAATTGACTGGAGCTCAGAGAAGTTAAATGACTTTTGTACAGCTAATAGAGTCAGAATTTGAACTCATGTGAAAGAAGCAGACCCTATAAATTTATTCATCATTTAGCACATGGTACACAGAATAAAAGACTAATTCACGCTTCTCAAAAAGGATAATGGGAACAGGTTGTACCAGAAGAAAATGTAAGAAGTAGAGGAGCCAGACTCTAACTTTTTCATTCTGAGGCCACACGCCCATGCCAAGGCATTAAGTGGGAAGGACTGAAGTACAGTGAAGGCAGAGAAGGTGTCCTGGCTTCTCGGGAAGCCAGGAAGAAGGTGGTGTGGCTCCCTGGATTGAGTGCAGGCCTACAAACCAAAGGATCACTGGTTGGGTTCCCAGCCTAGGCCACATGCCTGGGTTGCAGGCCAGGTCCCCAACAGGGGATGCACGAGAAGCAACCACACATTGATGTTTCTTTCCCTCTCTTTCTCCCTCCCTTCTCTGCTCTCTAAAAATAAATACATAACATCTTTTAAAAAAAAAAAGAAGAAGAAGGCAGAGAAGGCACATACTCTGAGATATAAGGGCACTTTCTCTTCCTCTCTGGCACCCCCAAAAGACTCATATTTGACAAATAGCTTTCATTTCTTCCCATACCTTTCATCATGTACAATTCATACAATTATTAATAGGCACCTCTTTTATGCAAAGCTTTCTGTTGGAAATTGTTTGGAGGTAGGGAGGTGGGTAAGGCAGCGTAGAGAAAACACTAGGAGAAAGGGTGGTAAATGGGTGGATGGGAGTCACTGGAGAAAAAAAGAAATCAGAAATATATTCATACCTGCTTGGAAGGGAATGAGTAAGTAAAATAACTGTTATCATTTGAGGCAGTCAGTCAGTTTGACCTTTACAATAGACCAGGATGATTCTACTTTTCTCCCACTCCAAGTCATTTTAAAGCAATCTATAAGGGCTCACTTTTACCAGAGGATAGGGAGATGCTTTAATACAGCTGTTATCTACGAACAGAGTTGCAGGAAGGTCAGTGCATACTTTCTTTTTTAAAGTACAGGGGTGGTGGAACCTAAGGAAAATGCAGGTGTTATTCTTGTTGACTCATCATGGATATAGCATAAACAGACAGGGGAAAATATCTTAGGAAATATCTAAGGCAGAACTTGATAGGGACAAAATAATAACACGCTTCATCCTTTCTGGCTGTCTCAGCATTTTATTTCAGGCTAAAGTCCAGGGTTGCAAGGTGGAGAGCTGCTACAGTGGGGCAGATGGAGCAGCAGCCCAAAGCAACTCCTCGGCAGTGGTCCAGACTGAGTGAGGAAAGCGTGGGCATTTCATTTCCTCATACAGTAGAAGAAAAGATGACCAGTTGTGAGCAAAAAGGAAATAAAAGTAGAAGTTGATATGTATTCATCTTAAAGTGTTTTCAAGTCTGGTGACTACATTTTGTGATCTTGACCATGTGCAAAAGCTTCAGGAAGAATCCAGTACTCATTAATGCAGAAAATGAAGGCTTTCCCTAAAGGAACTTGTATTAGTTTCCCGGGTCACAGATAACAAAGTACTATGAACCAGGTGGCTTAAGACAACAGAAACGTATCGTGTCTCTCAGGTCTTGAAGCCAGAAGACTGAATGAAGGTGTCAGCAGGGCCATGCTCCCTCTGAAGCCTAAGGGAAGAAACCCTTCCTTGCTTCTTCATGGATTCTGGAGGTAGCCATCAGTCCTTAGCATTCTTTGCTTTGTAACTGCATCGTTCCAGTCTCTGCCTCTGTCGTTCCAGGGCGTTTTTCCTATGTGTCTCTGTCATTACATGGCATTTTCCTTTTTTTACAATGACAACAGTCCTATTGGATTAAGGCCTACCCTAATGACCTTATTTTAAATCTACAAAGAACTCATTTCCCAATTAGCTCACATTCACAAATACTGGGGACTAAGACTTCAACGTATCTTTTCGAGGAACCCCAACTGCTCATGTTCATATTTTTTATCCATTCATTTACTCTCCAAAGGAAAAATACCTGAGCTGTGTCTGCTGACCCTTTGAGGACAGCTCAATACACCAGGGCAGGTGTGTGGGGGTGGAGCCAGGAAGAACTGTTTAGGACACCAAGGCTGGACAAAAGTCCAATCAGAAGGAACAGCAACAGTTAAGTACATGAGAAACAGTAAAATGAGATGAAGATGACTTACCAATTTTGTGTTAGGGGTATAAAACAGAGAAGGGAGTAAGTAGCCATGGCAACTTCCCAGTAAGGGCCAATGAGAGCAGAGAGCAGGATTACGGTACCGCCCTCACATTGGGGCTCCAGGGTATATGATTTTAATGTAAGATTTACAACATATTCTATCAAGATTGAAATTTTTGCTTTAAAATAATGCCGTGTATATAATTCTGAAACCAACTCCAAAATCCTTAAACTACATTATATTTTCTTTCCTGGGCTGGAGAGACAAATTACCTACATATAGGCACTGAAGTATAAAATATTTGAAAATATATCTACTTTTAAAGATAATGAGGTAATTAAAATTTACCTAATGCATATTGTCTCTTCTGGGAATAGGACAGGCTCTGTGATACAGATTCTACTTCCACTCCAAATACATACAGAGAGATGCTTGGTCAACATAACATTTTTTAAATACAAAACTATGGGGGGAGAGGGGGAAGGTCTTCAGGAACATCTGTAAAGGGCACATGGACAAAACCAAAGGGGGGTAGGTGGGAAGTGGGGATGGCTGGGGTGGGGGGAGTTGGGAGGAACGGAGACAATTATATTTGAACAACTATAAAAAAAAGTAAGAAAAACCCTCCTAATTCAGAGATAATTAATTTTAATAGTATTCTATTAAACAGAAACCAGCCATTTTGTCTCTTTGCATGAAAGTAGGTCTTCAATATTCAGAAATTTCACTATCTAAAGATATCAAGACTTCTTCAAGGCATTAAATGTGACTAGAAAGAGACATATAGAGATAATGAAGTCATACAATGTACACCAAAGTGAATGTCTCACATTTTAAATGTTTTTTCAAGTATACAATGTCAGACTAAAAGTGGCAGTGAACTATACTTTTGCAAATACATTTCACATTTTGAAATAAAATTATTTGCTATAGAAAAAATAAAATAAAACAATACAAAGCTAATCTTAAAGAAAAGGAAAGAAAACAGTAGGTTCATAAACGAAAGACTAAATAAAAGAGTTCGTACTTCTGTTGCTGAGAAGAAAAGAACTCATCATATCCTAATATAGATATTGGCAGTGAAAGCTTGGGTTTTTAACTCCTGTCCAGGAACATGAGATATGGAAATAAAGTACTTGAATAAAGCTAGGACAATAAAATAGCTGTGTTCTCTATGAAAAAAGGACTAGAATTGTTAAGGCAGCCTGTGGTCTATTTTAAAACATTGGTTAGGTAAGTTAAATTTCGAAGAGAAATTAAATCGTATGTCTGATTAGGTGTGAGATCTAAATATATACTATCCAACTTGTGCAGGATACTCATGGGAAATAAACTTTAAAAAGCAAAAACTGATCCCAGCTCAATGGAAACTAGTATTTCTCACAGAAGTAAAAAGAAAAACAACAAAGATACCATATACAACCCAGATCATACACAACCCCACAATGCGAAGTGTGAAGGTGAGCTTAACCCTAAGAAATTGCAACCATATAAGGACATGGATCACTATGAGAAAGTCAGCAAATAGAAGAGGATAATTAGCATGCTAATTAAACTCTTAGAATAGTATTAAAAGACTTCAAAATAAGTGTAAGTGATTAAAAATATACTATGTGAAATAAAGCACTAACAAAATTAATGACACTGTTTGAAAAGGTATGTTAGAAAAAGAATCAAACATTTCCAGAAATTAACAAAACAAATTACCAAAATCGAAAATGCGAGAAATGGGTAAAACAGTACATCAACACAGCCAAAGAGAAGATATGTGAACTGGAAAATATAACCCAGAGCTATAAAAAATAGAAAATATGAATACCAACTTAAAACATGTGTAATAACTTGAGAAAGTCTAACATAGTTCCAATAGGAATTTCATTAAGAATAATAAAGAAAATGGTGGCAACACAGATACTGAGATTATAGTGGAGAGTTTTCCAGAACAAAAATCAGTCCATAATTTAAGTAGAAATAGTTAATTCTGAACAGGAATAAAAAATAAATTTACATCAAGTCACATCAGAATAAAAATTTAGAATACAAAGTCAAAGAGAAAACCCTAAATGCAATTTGGAGATCACCTATAAAGTAATAACAATTAGAAGGACTGTAGGACACTTCAACAAAAATAGGGACCAGAGACAAGAAAAAATTCTTCAGTCTACAGTTTTATACTAGCTAAATAATTATTCAAAAGCAAATTTTCAAACAAAAACAGAGAAGCAAAAACAAACAAAAAATAGAAGAGATAAACTTAAGATAGGCAAAGTGAATCCAAATCCGCAATCACAAGAAATATAAATGGATTAATCTCAACCCTAAGAAAACAGATCTGACATAGAATAAAAAATAAGTTATTTACTATTTACACAAAACATATTTAATACTCAAATATATAGAAACATTACATTTAGTAAGTATACAAAGATAAACAAAGATAACACTAAAGAACAAAAGCTACTGTTGCAACAATATTAATGTCAGACCAAAGAGATTTTAGGCAAAAGCCATATTATGGATAAAGAAAAGTACTTTTAGTTAATTAGGATAGTTTCCCAGGACTCTACTCCAGAGTGTACCTCATAATATTGCCTTAAATATAGGCTGAAAATGGACAGAAATTCATTTAGAAATATCCCTGATAATGGTGATATTTCTTAAATACAATTTATTATGAATTAAACTTTTATAGATGTGAAAATTAGTTAGGGTTTTAGGACAGAACTTATCACCACTGTTATTTTATTTATACCACATGTTAGCCAAGGAAACAATAGTTTAAACAATCTTCCCCCATCACAAGTTATACATTTTTAAATAACACAGTTTAAATATAAGTAGTTAAGTTTATTACATTAAACAACTTTAGAAAACAGTAATCCCCTTTTATATAGTGCCATTCTGTGTATAAAAATACTTTCACAAGCATTGATGCTCAGAGAAAGTAGATCACAAAGTCATACAGAATATTTAATAACTAAAACTAAACCTAGGGCTCCTACCTATAAAACTCAGTGGTTTATACTTGTTATACATGCTTACCAAACTGCCCCTTAAAATCTTAAAGAATGCATTAGAAAATATTATTTTTCACCCAATATTTATTAGGTGTGCGTGCAGTTTAAAAAGTGCATAAATTGATGAATCAGACACACTCAGACCATGTACAACAAGTTAAACATTGATTTCCTAGTCTTTCCATTTGGCATCTCCTCCCTCTTTCTCACTGCTCCTTCTTAATCTCCACATGCTCCATTCTTTCCCAGTCCAACCCTTACCTCATCTCCAGGGTTCCACTCTGCCCTACTGCTTTCTTGATCTACACACTCTGACTGGGCCATCTCATGCATTATATTTTCTTCAAGTATCGAGTACTGGTCAAGCTGATGATTCTCAAACACATAACTCAAGTCCAATTCTCTGTTCTGAACCAAAGGACAATATCTACTGCATATTGGACACCTCTATCTTCATAAACTCACTGGTTACTCTCCCAACTTTCTCAGCCACTAAGAATTACTAAAGTAGATTTTGTGAATGTTTCTTGGATCTCTACAAATGTCATTGCTTCATATAAATTTCATCAACACCACCCACTAAAGACGCTGATCTTAAAAAGGGATTTTCACTGTCATAGCAAAAAGGATGACTTTTGCTACTACTTCACTAAGAATATATCGGTTACTGCATATAAACTTCCTTGCCTGACCTCTTGTTGCCTGCCAATTTCTCACTATTACACCCATTTCATCTCTTTCCCTCTGGACTCCTGTTTCAGAGGAAGAGCCTCTGGTGCTTACAGAGGTATTTTAATAGGCAGATGGGGATGTCAGAAGAAAGATACTCCACATGACTTTAAATCTGCATGCTGAGAATGAAATTGGGCGAAGTGTAATTAATGAGATCGGTCATCTGTAGAAGAAATGTCCCTCAGTAAAGAGAGGTTAAAGTGTTTCAGGAACATCCGGGCTCTGTCCTCAGTGTTCTCAGGAAATCATTAGCCTATCAGGCTTTTAGTTAATCAAATGGATCATGAAACTACAACATTTAAGACAGACAGTTCAAATACAAGATAAACTACCATGGTAATTTTGTTCAATCTGTCTAACTTCTCTATGGCTCAGTTTTCTCATCTGTAAAATAAGGTTGGTGGTACATATTTCACATATTGTGAAATTAAATGAGTGAATTTATATAGAGCAGTAAGCTGTGATAAAGGCTGGAATTATAGCTATAGAAATAGTATTAATCATTGGTCATTGTTCATTTTAGTATGTAAATAAGAACTATTTAATATAAAGCATAAAAAAACGATGTCAAAGGGCAGATAAAGTACAGCTGAGAAGCACCCAGATATCTTGGACATAACATTTAAAGGAGGGAGTTAAAAGTTATGGCTTAAAATATAGGTATTCTTTTTTAATTATTTTAATTTTTTTTATTGTT
>CM052541.1:178026221-178058634 GCA_028533065.1 Trachops cirrhosus
ACCAGCCAATAAAATACACCTGAATAGCCAAATAAATTTGCAGGTCAACTCCAATAAAGTCATGTTAAAAATATACTTATCAACATGTAATTTTTGGAAGGTATGAGTGATTAAGGAATCAGAAGCATCCATCAATAAAATTCACTATATCAATAGATTGAGGGAGATAAGTCATCTTACCACCTAAATATACTCTTAAAGACCAAGAGCATGAGATTCATTATTCATTCCTTGTTTATAAAAAGGTGTGAAATTAGGATTAAAAGGAAACTGTCTTTACCTGAGAACATGTACTTACAAATATCATTCTTAAACACGGAACTTTAAAAACACTTCGGCTACAACAGCAGCAACAACAGCAAAACCCCCCTGAAGCCTGTGTTATTACTTCTGCTCTCCTGTATTGTCCTGGGCGTTCTAGCCAATACAATAATACCATGAAGAAGAGGCGAAGATAGAAAGACTGCAGAGAAAGATACAAATTCCTTTCTTCCCCCGCATCATACTTAAAGATGGAACTTTAAAAACATTTCAGCTATAACAAAACAAACAAACAAACAAAAAACCCCAAGCCTGTGTTATCACTTCTGCTATTCAGTATTGTACTGAATGTTCTAGCCAATACAATAATACTGTAAAAAAAAAAGAAGCAAGGATAGAAAGATTGAAGAGAAAGATACAAACTTCTTTTTTTCCCCTTTTAGGTTGCACAATCACCTACACACAAATATGAGTAAATACATGATTAGTCTTTGCAGAATTTATGAGAGCCTTCATCAAGGTTGCTGATATATAAAAAACATTGTATGTACAAATGAGAGCCCTGCTTGGATCATGATTACAAATGGGTGAGGTCGCTGAATGAGGGAAAAGAACATCACCCACGTACAACCCATTTGTCTGCTTCCCATTTCCTTCGTGTGCTGAGACTGACCCACTAGCTCATCTCCCTGTGTGCCTAACTAGGCTGGCACCACTTCAGCTCATTTTACAAAACAGCTGGCCTGGGTAGGAAAATGTCCCCATATTTGGACTTCTGCAGGGAAAACAAGCTAGATTATCCTTGGCCTTTTTGCTTGTTTTCTCTGCACAAGTCCAAATGTGGGGACATTTTCATACGCAGGACAGCTGTTTTGTAAAATGAGCCTCATCAGAAGTCAGCACAAGAAGCACTGGCAGTAACCCAACTAATAAATGACATCTTGCATCCTGTTTATCCCATTCCGAATTTCAAGGGGAAAGGATAACTGGTTGAAACAGAATGCGGGCACTTTCTTTTTTCTGTAGGGGGAGGAGGGTTGCTGGTTTGTTTGTTTGTTTTGTTTTTTGCATAATACAGCTCAATAGCATCAGCCTACCACCTTGAATTCTATGTACATTCACTTCCTCGTGTGCATTCTCATGTTTTGCTCATGCTATTTCCTCAATTAAGAATTCTTTCTCCCTTCAACAATTAAAGTTTATTCTTCATACCAATTCTGCTCAAATGCATTCTCTAGGAAGTTTCTAGTTTCCCAGTTAGAGGCAGCCCTGTGTTCACTCATGTCTATGTTTATGTCTGTATCATGTTTACATGTCTAGCTCCGTCAGTGAACTATATGCTCCCTGAAGGCAAGAACACAGTCTGTTTCTGCATCCCTGTGGAGCATCAATGCAGACTGTTTTGAAGTCGACCCTATTTTCTCCAGTAAATAGAAATGTTATCAATCAGCACTCTCTAAAATGGTAGACACTACTTATATGTGGCATTTTTGTGGCTGGTGTGACTTGAAGAAGTGAGCTTTTAATATTATTTCATTTTAATAAATCTAAATATAAATCGTGCAGTTTGAGAGAGTTATGTGAATATGACATCCTAGTCATTTTTGCTAACAAGTAACTAAAATCAAATTCATTTCCAATGTTAATGTCACAGGTGTCTGGTAGCATTTATTTGCTGTTCATCCTAGAAGCTCTCTGGCAGTTGGAATAAATTTCATTAAGAGGAGAAAACTTAGTACTAGTTTTGAAAGAATAGTAACCCCTCAAGAATGAACCTCAGAAATATTCTACACATGGGAAATGGGGACCACGGAAGCATGAAGGTGAAACTGTGCTTTAGATATAAGAAAAGTAAGTTTACTTCAGGACAGATTGTGAAAAATATCAGCAAAGACTTACACTTTCTCTTGAACATTATATCTTATCTCCCCTACCTCTAACATCTTATTCAAGAACATCATTCCAGGATTTTGTCCATTTCTCTCTGGTATCACCAATTATTTCCTCCCTGTTTATTGATTGATTCTGAGTACAATATAATGAAGCCATTGTTTCTCAATCATAAAAGGGGGGCACACTTCTTTTGGCTCCTCCTCCCTAGCAGCATTCATCTCATTTCTTTCATTCCTCAGTGATCAAGCATTTGATTGATGCTTCATCAACCAATTGGCAGCATTTGACACAATTTGTATAGAGCAGACATTACTATCTTTAAGAAAGTCAAGATGCAGGATTCAACAACTTTCAAGGACACAGAGTCTGCATGGGCTTCTGGGACACCATCCTATCTCACTTTTCCTCCTACCCATCTGGCAGCTCCTTCTGCGGCTCCATTATATACAGTAGTCACCTTGCCCAGAAAGGTTAATAACTTATCAGAAGACACAATAACTGACAGAGCTGACAGAGCTGTAAACTAAACTCCATTGTCTCTTACATCCAAGCCAGTGCCTGTCACGGTAATGTTGCATACTTTCATAAGACGCTGAGTAGGAAGGTCCCAGAAAGAGCTGTTTCCTATTTGACTGTTCCCTGGGGAAAGGAACACACAGAAATCACACATTCGTTCTTAGACACAGTTGCCCCATCTAAAAAAACTCATTTCGTATACTCAAAATGCCACATGATGTAAGATTTCCTAGATTACAAAATGTGGTCCATCCTGGGACATAAAAATTTCACAACTGCAGTCACTAGCAACTAATGCAGTCCAAGCTTCTGAAAGAGCTGGGATGAGGGAAATTAACTTAGCCCACAAATTAATTTAATCGGGCAAATGCTTTCTTGTACTATAGGAACATTACCTTCTCTTGTTGTTTCTTCCTAGACATAAACAATCACAACTGCTGTTTGAATTACCTGCACAAAGATAGCAATCATAATAGCTTATAATTGTTTAGTGCTGTTTGCCTTGGAAAACCTTCATATCTATCATATCATTTAATATAAGTGGCAATGGCCTAATTTGATAAAACGTACAAATTTGTAGCTTGTTTGAAAATAACTCAGAAAGGTTTAAATTAGTGTAGTATATTGGCCTCCCACCTGTGCCCTACAGCCTGCCAAAAAATTTCTCTCCAGGTGCACGTCCAAGTATTATTCATGAACCCGTGCGGTCCGGACAAGACTAGAATCTGCTGACCTTGCAAAGCTCTTCTCCCTGTATGTGACGAACATTTCCGGAATTGGATGTAGAGGGTTCTAAACAGTGTTTCTTCTGTAAAGGTAGTAGAACTCTGAAATCCTTTCTCTTCTGGTCCAAAGCACCAAATGAGCTGGCAGTTTAGGGCATTAGGCAAAGTCCATCTGTTTTGTCAGGCATTTTTCCAAAAGAAGGCAAAAATTCTGCTGTTCTCTTGCATGGATTTATTTTAAGTAGTACTGGTACAAGAGTCTGAAACTGAGCCATGCTGGCCATACCCGGTGACCCTAAAACAACAAAGGTTTGAACTTTGTGTGTGTGTGTGTTTAATAAATCCATAAAGTACTGTAAATGTATTTTCTCCTCCCTATGATTTTCTTCATAACATTTTCTTTAGCTTACTTTATTGTAAGAATGCAGTATATAATACATATAACATACAAATATGTGTTAATCAAAAGTTCTATTATCAGTATGGCTTCCAGTCAACAATAGGCTATTAGTAGTTAAGCGTTGAGGGAGTCAAAAATTATACATGCATTTTTGACTGCACAGGGGTTGCACCCCTACTGCCAAGCTGTTCAGTAGTCTGTATTCAAATTGCTGACAAATAATACCTTCTTTCAGTACTCTATTCCTATATCTTCCCATATTCCACCTGGCCACCACCAAGTTTTCAATGGCTTTCTCAAATAGACAGTCCCATTCCTACTTCTTTCATTGGGGACGATGCAATGGGGTAGCAAGCTACACTAAACACTACCAAAGCTTAAGACTTGACCAGGCTGTGCCGGTCATACATATATGATACTCATATAGATACCTAAGCTTGCTCCTTTTCTAATTATAAATTAGGTGTATTTAATAAGGATTATATTATAGTTTTTAAGTTCATCTCAGAGCTCACTAAATACTAGACAACCAAGATAAGCCACTGGGCATGGAAAGTGGGGGCCGAGATGAGACTAGATAATAAGCCTTTACAAAATTATTCTTTCATAGCTCTTTCTATAGTTAGTTTTGTCTTATTTTTCTTTTTTCATGTCTTTGTGTTTTACTGTTTTTTATGATGTGGTTGTCCATCTAAAAAGGATAGATTAATTAGTACAGAAAATTTAAGATACTTTCAGGAAAATATTGCATTTCAATCGGAAATAAATTTATATTTCATGGCTTTTATGATTCACATATTCTACATGTATCCAAACAGTTATATTTGCCACTAGATAAAAATTAATATGTCCACACTATTTCTCCCTTAAGATTTCTCAAGGAGGGGACAAGTTTTCTATTAGGTCCTTCAGCTCTGTGCTCACAAGACATACAGTACTGGTGGCGACCTGTTCAATGAATTTCTTCCTTGATGCCCTGGGAGCTCTGGCACTCCTCCGCTCCCCACTGTGCGCCAGCATCCAGAACGGTACCTGACGTTTAAGTTTTTTTCTGCACATGAAGTTGGCTCTTGACTCAGTAGCAAATGTTCAGTTAAGTCAATCCTCTGTCAAAAACATTCCAAATTTGTAGAGAAATATTCACCAAATGCCATAACTCAGACTCTTCAGATTTCCAATGATGATTTTTGACTGAAATGAAGATTAGCGGTAATGCAGTATATCACAATACCAAATATCATAACCAGAGAAAAACATGAATGCATAATGTGTTGTGTGATCTGACTACAGCGGAAAACAAGGATGGATCAACCTTAACTGGAAAGTAATATTGACTTATAATAACTCACAGAGCATGGACAGTATTTTTTAGGAAGTTGATTTGTCACAGATTTAAAACAATAACAGTGTAAGTTATTACCAGATGCCAACCAAAAGTTAAAGGTCAGTAGAGCTCTAATACAGCAATGTTCTGTGTGCAAAGGAGGCAGATAAACTAGGACATACTGAAAGCTTACCCTCCTTCCCACATAAGAAAACCAAGTTAACACAGGAAAGGAGGGAGGAAGAGAGGAAGGAAGGAAGGGAAGGGAAGAGGAAAGGGAAGAAAGAAAGAGAGGAAAGAAGGGACAGAGGAAGAGAGAGAGGAAAGTAAAGAAGTAGAAAAGAGGAGGGAAGGAGGGAAGGAGGGGGAAAAAGCTATTGCCAAGGCCACTTAAAACAAACTTACCTTAAATTCTTCTTTCAACTTCTGGTCAACATGGAGGTGTAGATAGACACACTTCACCTCACACAACCACAAAAAGAATTGCAACTAAATCTCAAAACAACACCCAGAACTGTCAGAAAATCAAACTGTATGGAAGTCTGACAACCAAAAATTTAAAGAAGCCAAATTCATCCAAACAGGTAGGAGAGACAGAGACACAGAGACAGGGCACAGAGATGAGGAGACACCATGTGGCATGGAGAGGCAGCGGATGTGGTGGAATGGGCACGCAGTCCCACATTCACATGTGGTAGATAAAAACTGGGAGGGATACTTTAGGAGTGAGCGATCCCAGCCCTAGGCCATACTGCACAGCCCAGGGTTCCAGCTCCTGGAAGATAAATCCCTATAACTTCTGCCTATAAAAACCAGTGGGGACTGGAGTGGTGGAACTGCAAGATTTTCAGGAAACTCCACTTAAAACGCCCACATGGTCTTAAAACATACACAAATGTACACCCACTTTAGGATTCAACACCAGGGCAACAGCTGGAATGGTGCCAGTCACATACAGGGAGTGGCTGAAGTGACTAGAAATGGGGAGAGTGCCAGGCAAACCCCCAGAAGCCAGGCAGTGGTATAGTCCCTTCTCCAAGCCCAAACCCCACACAGCGCCACAAATCAGTGAAGTGGGTTGCTTCCCCCTGGTGATTACCTAAAGCTCCACCCCACACACTTTACAGGTGCCTTTTACAGGGAGTCAAAGCAGCTCTACCTAATACACAGAAACAAACACAGGGAGGCTGCCAAAATGAGGAGACAAAAAAAAATATGGCACAAATGAAAGAACAGAAAAAAAAAAACAGAAAAAGAACTAAATGAACCAGAGATAGGCAACCCATCAGATGCAGAGTTTAAAACACTGGTGATCAGGTTGCTCAAAAATTCATTGAGTACAGCAACAACATAAAGGAAGAAATGAAGGTTACACTAAGTGAAATAAAGAAAAATCTACAGGGAACCAACAGTGAAGGGAAGGAAGTCAGGATTCAAATCAGTGATTTGGAATATAAGGAAAAAAATACATTCAACCAGAACAGAAAGAAGAAACAAAAATTTAACAAAATGGAGATAGTATAAGACAAGTCTGGGATGTGTCAGCATTTGAATCATAGAGATGCCAGAAGGAGAAGAGCAAGAACAAGAAATTGAAAACTTATTTGAAAAAAATAATGAAAGAAAACTCCCTTAATCTGGCAAAGGAAATAGACATACAAGTCCAGGAAGCACAGAGTCCCAAACAAGTTGGACCCAAAGAGGACCACACTAAGACACATCATAATTAAAATGCCAAAGGTTAAAGACAGAGAATCTTAAAAGCAGCAAGAAAAAAGGACAGAGTTATCTATAAAGGAGTTCCCATAAGGCTGTAAGCTGATTTCTCCAAAGAGATTTTGCAGGCAAGAAGAGACTGGCAAGAAGTATTCAAAGTAATGAAAAACAAGGACCTGCAATCTGGATTATTCTATCCAGCAAAGCTATTGTTTAGAATGGAAGGACAGTCAAAGTGCTTCCAAAACAAGGTAAAGCTAAAGGAGTTCATTGTCACCAGGCCTATATTATATGAAATATGAAAGGGACTTATTTAAGAAAAAGATGATCAAAACTATGAACATTAAAAAGGCAGCAAATTCACAACTATCAACAACTGAATCTACAAACAAACTAACTAACTAAGCAAACAACCAGAACAGGAATAGAATCCTAGGTATGGAGACCATTTGGAGTGTTATCAGCTGGGAGGGCAAAGAGGGAGAATGGGGAAAAAGGTGCAGGGATAATAAGCATAATTGGTATGTACAAAATAGAAAGGGGGATGTTATGAATAATATAGGAAATGGGGAAGCCAAATAACTTATATACATGACCCCTGGACATGAACTAAGGGGAGGATTGCTGGAAGGAAAGGGGTACCTGAGGGTGGGGGGGCAAAGGCGGGAAATTGCGACAACTGTAATAACATAATCAATAAAACATACTTAAAATTTTCTTCTTGCAATAACTAGAATATATGGCTATATATTTCACACAAAAATACACTTTTTGCTAACATATATAGGGCACAAGAATGCTTAGCTGACAATAACATGTTAAAATAGCTGAGACATAACTTGTAAATGCATTATGACAGCTATATCCAAAGGACAAATCTGGAGGATTTGGAACTGTCATCCAGGGGTTAATTTGCAGGAGAGACCTAATGCCTCTTGGGAGGAAACAACCCTCAGGCTGAAGAAGAAGACCAATTTCAAATACAGATATGTCCTCAGCCCCAGAGCCCACGAACTTGGCCCAAGTCTAAGATAAATGACTGTGACTGAACTGAAGTGTCTATGAGCCATCAGGAATACAAATGACTCTGATTTGAGACTGGGGAGTATGTATCCCAGAAGAGGACGTCTCTCCATTTAATAGGACACATGGCACAATGGAAAGGCATGAGAGGTTCAGCTTTGAAAAACTGGAACAGCTCCTGACTTCCTCATAGCTGTGGCTTTGGCATCCATAAATATTGGAAGCTGTAGTTTTGGCATTGGCAATGATATATTAGCAGATGTTTTCTAGAACCATCCCCAGCATCATGGCACCAACACTCAAAAAAGAGACTGTTCTTAAGTATCATGAGATACCACCTAGAAACTTGTTTAAGAGGAATTAAGGGCTTCACAATTATAGGGAGGTAAAGTCAGAGAAATACTAATTCTATTATTGTACCCTATGAACTCTTAACCAGTGTGGTCTGGTGGAAAACAAAATGTACATATTATTGAAAAAGCTAAGCAATTTTAGGCTTCCAAAAGGCAAATACAAAATACGCTTTTATGTATATGTTAAATGTTTCTATTTTTTATCTTTTGAATCAGTACCAATGGCAAACCATTTACACATCATATAGGACTACAATATGAACCACAAATAACTTGACTTGTCAGACAGCAACTGGTTCAACTATATACCAGCTTCACACGTTACAACTTCAACATACACAGCAGCTGCACTGCAAAGAGAACATTATGACTAAAATCTTAAATAAAGGAAGATTGAAAAATTAATACTAGAATTAACCCAATAAAATAACTTGAGTTGCACTGTCTCAGTCTTTAATATGAGCAAAAAAAAAAGGCAGTAGTAAATTTTTTATATCATGAATGTTGAGGAATTTCACATATTTTTTGAGTGAACTTATTATTTCAGACTGAGAAAGTCAAGATTAATATAAATTCCAGAATATTACACATTTGGTTTACATGAGTAGATATATCTAAAAAACTCAAGCCTAAATGTCAGGTAAAAGGGTAATGGAGTTTAAGAGCTGGTTTTTCTGTAGTGGAGCTTTGAATTGCTCAAATTCAACTCTCCCAGTTTTGCTTAGACCGTACATTTGTACCTCAAAACACTCAGGATTCACCTAATTTCATGTAGACACATCACAAAAGAAGGCTCCGACCAATGCGCCTAAAAGCTTATATAGTATAGTCTTTATTTAAAAAAAAACTTTTTCCATTGATTCACTAAACTAAGTAATATGACAGCAATCTGGCTTTGAGAGCCAGAGCTTGAGCTTGGTTTCCAGACCTACGATTTATTAACTATAATCCTTAGACAAGTTATTAGCCTCTTTGAGCAAAATTAGTGACTCTGTAATGGTGACTAATAATGCCCCATAAAGTTTTATAAAGATAAATAAAGTAAGGCATGTATCCCACCTAGCACAGTGCCTGATACATAATACATACAAAAATGGTAGATATTTACTGCTATTTCTATTAGTGCTATTGCATCTACTACTTTTACTGTTACTATTACTTACTTACTGCAACCACTAAGTGACCACAGACGAGCAATATAAACTCCACGTATGAGATCAATAACAAGTTCATTTTCAATCATAGAAATACAAGAATGAAAGTGATGACTATAAATATTCTGGATATTGACTTGTCCCCACTAAACTTTTCTCTCTCGCAACCATTATGGAATTAATATTAACTTGGCATGCTTACAGAATAGTTTCTTATAACACATAGAAAATCCCTTCTTTTTATCCATTCTATCCTTTGGGAAGCTGCCCCAAACACACCCTGAAAATCAAGGACTACAAAGCAACAGCAAATAACAAGTGATACATTTTTAGGATTTTCAATACCTAGTGCTTGATAACTATAAATGATAAACCAAAATAAATGTACTAATAGCATTGTTTTAGGCAGAGGGTATGTTTATTAAGCTCATAGAATATTGTAGATACCTAGGCTTGTACTGAGGAGATAACCAATTACCTCAAGGCAAGGTTTCTAATGTCAAGAAGCTTACAACATATTATTGCAGGTAAGACAAGAGTAAACCATCCAAAAAACCCAGCACAGTTTCTAAAGGCTGCAGTTAGATACAAATGATATCAGTTAAGAGTGGGAGAGTCATGTAAAATTTTATGAAAGTGGTGTGACATGCTTGAGCTGAGCCCTGACGGGTGGCAGAGTGCAAAGGTAAGAGTTTCCAGACCAAGAGCTTTATCAAAAGCCAAGTTATGGAAAAGGGATCCTGCAAACATGTAAAAGAATCCTTTACATGTTTGCAGGAACAATGAGGCCATTAGTTTGAAAAGCATTTTACCAAATAGTGAGATCTAAAACCATGTATAAATCAGCAAGTTGGTTCTTGAGAAAATCTGTTTAGAAAAAATTAGTCTACATCAAAATGCCAGATGATGTTTGGATGGTGAACTGCAGACAGGAAAAACTTATAAGAGGCTGTAATAATCTATAAACATGATAATAATGAGGCACAGAGGGTTGGGCATTGGTAATTACAGAGGAATAAAAATGAAAAAGAAGTAATGAGAAAGAGTCTGAAAGAAAATGGGCAAGACATATTAACTCCCTGGATATAGGACAATGTAAGTGTCTAATGAGGAAAAATGATTCCAAGGTTAAGCCTAGATGCTTGAAAAGAACCATGAGTCCCAACAAAAACAGAGTCCAGAAGTATAGAGAGTGGTCCAGGAAGAGGGGAGTCAGATGAAAATTACACAGAACAGGTTGAAATATGGGTGTGCTTGTGGAAACATGAGGAATGGAGCCGATTTGAGCACACCAACCTTGGTGCATGTGGGAGCCATCAGAGTAGAAGCATCTGGAGAGTTGCAGGACAAGGGCTGGAGCTTGGAAGTGCTCACAACCAGGAGACATTAAACCGCAGAAGCCAATGGTCGGTGGGGGGGGGGGGAGGAGGAGCTTCAGGAAAAGGAGGAAAGGCCTTAAAATAAAGTATTTCTCAGAAACCATCTCTATAAAGCAAACTCTACCCATTTTCCAAACTATATACAGGACAAAAGTAGTTATGATTTATGCAATAAACTTTTATAATGTGTCCCTGTGTGCCAGGCATAGTCCAGGAACTGGGACAGAGAAAAGGAAATAAGGACCTGTCTTTGCCTCCTACCTGTTCAGGGTCACTGATGCTTGACAATGACAGCCCAACCTCACCCAAGTCCAGAGACATCTAGACCAATGAAACTAGTATCAGGGAAGCAGGACCCAGGATCAGTCTTGCCGTGGAAAAGCTGATACCTGATGTTTTGATGTTGATACCAAGATATGTCCACGGTCAAAACTTCTGCCCATGTTTCCAAGTTTATCCCCATTGCATACTGTGATCATGTTAAAAAATGAGTCTCCTGGGGACACTGCAGTTTGGACAACTGCTGAGCTTTCCAAAATTCAACCTTCCTAGAGCTGAGTTAATGTCACAGAAGTATGCCCATCTTTTTTTTTCTAGATTCCTTAACTTCCCTAACATATAACCACTCAGATAAATCTTTAATGAACACTATTTTAAGGGGGGATCTAAGAAAAAGAAAGTGATGCAAAATTTCTCCAATTTCTCATATATCTCAAGAAACACATTCACTAACAATCTCAAAATAATCTTTACTCTTTCAAAGGAAAGGGTAGCCTCTGCTTGAACTTGCTAGGGGACAACTGAGCAAGGCACAGACTGCATTTGAGGGAGGTCCCCAGACATAGGAGTCAGAGGACTCCCACTCAGATAGCACTGAGAGAAACACATCTGTCCTCCAGGGGTGAGTTGTTTGTTTATCGGGGCTTATAGTCTTCTGCCTGTTATCGTCTTCTGCATTGTCTCTTTTTTCATTTCATTCGTTCTTTTTCAAAACCGAAGTTGGAACAGAAATACATGAGAAGAGATTCAAAAAAGCAAAAAAAAAAAAAAAAAACTTCAAAAACCAAGTAAGTAAACTTCTGTGCTTGGATTTAGTTAGGATTTAGCTTTGCCTGAAGTGCCCAGCTATTCCATCAAACCTCAAGTCAGATTGCAAAATTCAAATTCCGTTGCTGAATCAGTTGCTTCTAATATTACAATAGTGATGAATCTAGTTTCAGAAGACTAAAGAAGTAAAATACAAGGGCAATGACTTATATTTACAGTTTTGTCTACAAAATGTCAACTTATGTACTAAGTGGATTCATTTCTTCTGATGTTTAGACCTAATCTAGATTCTAAAGAGAATAAATATATTCAGTTTATTTATTCAGTTCGATAAATATTTGTGCATTAATAGATACATGAAGACAAATAAGGCTTCACAGCTCTAACCTCTAGAAGTTCCAGTTATTAGGTCAGTTCAAAATCTTGACTGGTCAAGGACCAACGCTGACAGGAACTGAGGTTGAAGAGTCCAAGAGGAATGTCAGGGTGAAGGAAATGAACTTTATTTCGTGTGGTCGGAGGAAGGGATAGGCCTTAAACTATTTTAAGCTGGAGCATGATGTGATCCAGACAGATCGCTATGGTGATGATGAGTTAGAAGGGGGCTGTTTGAGAAGCAGGGAAAATGATGGACCAGAAGTACAGCTGCAGCAGTGGCAGAGCAAAAAAAAAAAAAAAAGGGTTGCTTGGAGAAACACAGGAAGAGTAGAATCTGATTGAACCTTGGTTGGAAGGAGAGAGAAGAATCTATGAATCTCTCTCCTCTGAGAGCTCTCCCGTGCTGCCTAAACATTCCCAACCCTGAGGATCCTGCCTGTGTGAGGGAGACAAGCATCTCCCTTCTAGACAGCTCCTCCCGGCCACTTACGGATCAGGCCAGCTTCATATTCTAAGTCCCAGTGGCAGAAAGTGTTCAAAGTAAACTGGGATGATCCGATTGGTTCTTTGCCTTTAGTTATTGTTTAATTTATTCTCACTTTTTCTTCACCAAGCCTGATGCAATGGAAATGACATAAAACTAAGGATGTCTAATGGTATGGGGATTTTAATACTAGACTTTTGGGTAATAAGAGTTGTGATCTTGCACATATAACTTACCTTCTGTGAATATAATTTTGCCTATAAAATGGGAATTACCCCAAATATAAATACGCCTGGTGTGTATTCCAAATAAATTTGTTTAGTCTATCTCCCAATTATTAGTAACCAGTAAAATACTGGTTAACCCCCAAAGCAGTTGAGATAGGTTATTTACTAAACAACTCCTTTGAAATGAAAGTCCCTGAAGCACAATAGACAAAAGAAAAAAAGTAAATTCTCTAAATTAAAACAAAGACTTAAAGAAAGTAAAACAATTCAATGGGATTTGATTGCTGGAAAAGTGCTGATCTTGAATTAGATATCTCAGTTTGTTAATAAAATCACCCAATGAGTTTAACTGTCTGGGACCGAAGACTAAGAAGGGGTGTATGCCACCCCTGAACCAGTAAATCTCTATTCCCTTGTTGCTGAGTTAACATCTAATTCTCACTAGCCATCTTGCAAATGAATTCTTTTAGTGAACACCTGGTGTTTTTTTTTCTTGATTGTTTTGTTTTGCTTTTGTCTGGTAGTTTTCTCTTCTTCTGAAAACAGCATCCCTCATTCTGTTGGGGAGCTGCCCCTTCACCCTCTCTAGATTCCCCATCTGGGGGCCACTCTCTTACTATGCCACCTTGACTCCCTTGTCACAGCAATTTGATGAGGGTGGGCTTCTGACCTAACCTGAGGAGTGTTCTTCTTTAGCATTTTTCTGTGTACATCTAGGAGGTAGAATTCTTTCTTTTCTAATGCTAAAACTGGGGGGGAAAAACAGCCTTAAAGCTGTCAGTGGAAGAAAGCGTTCTGCAGAGGGGTGGGAAAAAAAGATGAGAAATGGAAAGAAAAGCAATCTTGGCAGGGTTCAAATGTCAGTGCTTAAGATTCCTGGAACTACTCCTTGTCTTGTAAAAATTTCTTTAACTGTTCTGTTTTTTGGATTCTTAAGCCTAGGTTTTCTGCCATAACTAGTTCAAGTTGGTTTTCTGTATTTTACAACCAAAAAGTCCCAACTGAAGTAGTAATTTTAACCATAAGGAAGAAAATTTGGAAAGGGTTTACCCTTTGATGGTCTACCTTATCTTAACATCACTCCTGAAAAAATAACTTAAATGCCCAAATACTAGTGGCATCTACGATGCCATCTTTAGTTATTTCATACAACTATACATGTCCTCTGAGCTACATACAGTACTTGCAGAGCCAAACAAAGACAAAGTGGTCCTTGCCAATAAACAATTATATTTAAAAGGTTTTGGTTTTGCTATTGTTGTTGTCATCAAAATGCAACAAGGTTGGAGTCTCTTGTAAGAACTTCAAGAACTTTTTTTGAAGTGTTACTGATTTTCAGCAACACATGTAAGAAAGAAATAACCCATATGATCTGCAAAGCTGGACACTTACATAGACTATATTCTCACAGGACATTGTTAGGGACTAGGGGCCTGTGGGAAAGGGGCATGTATCTACCCATCAGCGGAGGCCAACTGGACCATGTCAAAGGAATGCAATGGAGCTAAACTGAAATGGTTAGTTTGTCCGCCTATCAACATGACTGTCAGAACAAAACATAAAATAAAAGTATTATCTACCTACAGGAAGTAAATAGGCTCCAGCAGCTGGAAGGGTAGGGAAAATAAAAATGAAGATGAACTACAAGTCACTTTTCGTGAGAGTCACTTACTAAACTTGAACAGCTGGGCTTTGAAAGTCTTGGGACACAGTAAACAAGAGAGTGCTAACTTCATTATGTTCCACTTCTGCTTTGTAATAACCCAGTTTGACAAAGATCATCCTCACAAATCATCTTATTAACAAATCAAGTGTATAAATTGAGGTAAAGTGAGTCCCCCAAAAGATAGGAAAGATTTTAAAAACTCATTAAAAAATGTGGAAGAACAGCTTTGGCCAGGAGGCTCAGTTGATTGGAACATCATTCCTTATACCAAAACAGAGCAGGTTCAATCTTCGGCTGGGGCACATCCCTAGGTTACGGGCTTAATTCCGGGTCAAAGAACATACAGAAGGAAACTGATCAATATTTCTCTCACATCGATGCTTCTCTCTCCCCCTTCCTCTCTCTCTAAAAATTAATAAACATATTCTGAGGTGAAGGGGAAAAAACAAATGTGAAAGAAGACATTGATGAACAAAGAATATTAAGGCAAAGTTCACATTTTTTTCATAGATCCCTTTGATGGTTTTGTGATTCCTATGGGCTCCTTCCCAAATCTCAACAAAGAGTATCATCATTGTCCTGACTTTCCAAGTCAAATATTCAGAATACCTTGCTTCCCTTAATTACAAACTTGGCTGTAAGCTGTCAGCAAGTTCTGTGAGCTCTACCTCCCTCCCCATTGCTTTCACCCTAGTCAAATCTCCCTGGTCTAAGTGACTACAAATGCCTACTAACTATCCTGCATCTGCTCTTCCCCAGCCACGTACTATAATCTATACATGCCAGAAAAACATTCTTTAAAAATTCAAATCATTTTAGCTCGCTCCCTGCATAGAACACCCCAATGACTCACAATTTATTTTGAATAAAATCAATATATCTTACTATGGTCTATGGGACCCTACATGACCTACACTCTAAACAAAATGATGATTGCCAACATTTATTGAGCATCTAAATATCCCAGGTCCTGTTCTAATTGTCATTTATGTCTTGCTTTTTTTTAATTTTTAATCATTTCATGAGTTGTGTATTATTATACACAAAGATTTACAATCTTTTTGAAGACATAGAAACTGAGACACAGATAGGTTAGGTAATTTGTGCAAAGCCAATACTAAATGGCAGGTCTGTTATTTGAACCTAGGCAATGCTTGGTTTTTGTGTTTTTTGAAGTGTCCTCAGCCTGCATTCTTAAACCCTACACCTGTTCATTCACACCTCTTCCCACCCACTGCCTCTCATAACACTGTGCTCCAACAGCACATCTTTCTGTTTCTTAAACATACTGAGCTACTTTCTGCTCTCAAGGACTTGCACCTGCTGGTCCCTTTCCCTTCCCAAGAATATTCTTCCCCTACATCTTCATATGTTTCGCTTCTCATTACTCAGGACACAGGGCATTGTAGGCACTTGTGGTTGCCTATCCAAACCTATCTCTTCTTTTGTCCCTAATGTTTTGGTTGTTTAATCTTCTTTGGACATTCTGATACTTAAGAAACCAAAGCTCAAGGGGCTGAACTTATCAGTCTAAGTCTTAGACTTTAGGGTTGTCCTATCTCCCACACAGGTGACATGATTTTGGTCAATATGATATAATGTAAAGCCTGATGGGAACAGAGTTTTTTGATGGGAAAAAACTGTCTCTTTTTACCTAAAAACTTGGCCTAAGGCATGGGAAGATGAAATAGCTACAGTGATGCAGCAATCTTTCAAACAAGGAGATAGCTAGTCTGCATTGTAAGATAGGCGTGTAAGAATGAATATTCTCTCACATCCACTGCTCTAATTAACTAGTCCTAGAGCCCTTCTAACTAAGATGTCTTTTTATGTAAAATAACAAAATTCACTGTTCTTCAAACTATTTTGTGTTCGGTTTTTCAGACTTGCTGCTGAAAGCAGCCTGGTTAACCAGCAAAGTCACCTCTCCAGGACGCCTTTCCTGACCACCTTAGAAAAATAAATTGTTTCCCCCAGTCACTCTCTTCCACATTCCCATGTTTAGTTTTCTTCATAGTACCTATCCTATCATCTGAAAGCATCATAATTATTTATTTACATTTGCTTTTTTCCTGGCCTGTACACTCTCTAATAAAAGGAACCTTCTCCATTTCACCCATTACTAAATTATCAGTACCCAGAATACTGTCCCTCTCCTCCTCTTAAAAATCATGTGACCTTGGAAAATTTTATTCTCAGTTGGATTACAAAAACCAGATTAGTTAATTTACATACAGTGTTTTATAAAGTTCCTGACAGACAGCTACTGCACAACAAATATTTATTATTACTATTCTTTTATAGGTATTCAATAAAAGTCAAAAGAATAAAAATATTTAAAAATGAATCTCTAAGGTGTGATATAATCACCTTTAATATTAGAACATGATGTTAGAAGAACTTGTCTTACTCAAAAGGAAGGGATTTTTAAGAGGAGAAGTGAAGTAGTGCTAAAAGTCAAGAAAATCGACATCCGCATAGAACTCTCCATTTTCTGAAGACAGAGCATATTGGAGACTGATGAGTAACTAATAAAATAACAGTGACTATTATAGAGCACCCATCGTGGTGCAGGAATTGGGGGTGAACAAAAGTGAGGATTCTATCCCTTATGAGCAGTGAAACAAGACTTCACCAATTCGTGAACAGGCAAAAAAATTGTATTTGGCTAAAAGCCAACATGTAACAGGCATTTGAATACCATTAATAGCAATGATCTCTAAAGAAAAACAACAGCCAGAAGAAACTACTACTTTGGACTGAGGTCTGACAATGAGAAACATTGATTGATAAAGTGAAAATAATGTGAACTTTGAAAGAAAGTGACTATGTTATCTTGAATTTTATTTTTTCTGAGAAAAAGACTGGACATCATGAATTGTATACTCTAGATTCTGTGAATGTCTTCAAAATGTTTAAAGAAAAGATATGCATTATTCATGGCATAAGACTCCTGAAGAGATTATGACTCAAAAGTGTTATGTTCTCAAAAATGTAATTTTTAGTGCAATTGAAAATAATAAAATGAAGAGGAAAGTAGAAAGAAACTTGAAAATGTAGCTATAGATATTTTAATAGGAAGAAAATACAACTGAAAGGTATCCTTAGGTATCTTATCAATCATCTTTGTAATACCGTGCCAAGAATATAGCAAATAGACAAAAAGTGTTGTTGAATGAATGAATGAACAAACATTAGATATGACAGTAGTAGGCTCAGTAAAAGTCATGTCATGAAAACTGAGTTCCTGAATGAGTTGAGATTTGGGGGGAAATTAAAGTACCTAAGTAACTTATGGCTTTATTTAAAGCATGAGAAGGCCATAACTTTGAAATGATATAATAGTGATATAAAGATAATGCTTTCAACCTCCAAAACTTAGACTAAACACTATTGGGAGAAATTGAAGTTCAGTGAGGGCAAAGACTTTAAAGGTCAGCACCTATGCATTCTAAATAAATTTATATCTCTTGACAACAATGGATTACAAACCACATTATGAAAATAACTTGCAATTGAGATCTTCGGATAGTAAGAGTAGTATTACAAAGTCTGAGGTAGAAGAAGTAGCCAAAAAAAGCGAATTACAAAATCCACAGAGAGGTAAATTTGTGATTGAGTCCTGGCGGCATTCTGAATGACAGATAAAAGGCAAATACGACCACATTTCCTCCTTTGGTACCATTATTGATCAGGTAGACCACTATTAATCTGGTTGATCACCTGTGCTTACACAAGAGTATTCCCATTGTCCATTATTTGATCAGAATGTCTTTGAGACAGTCTGGAATAATAAGGTTTGGGTGCTAGTTTAATTTGGTGAATTAGTTATTGGCTACACTGAAGGACAGTTAATTGCTTATGCCAGCTTGGAGGAAATAATTGAGTTGAATGTCACAATGCTTTGTCCTTAGCTTTATAATATTCAATATTTTTATCAAGCATAAAAAACTTTGAGGTTATTTTTGTTGCATTTTCCAATGATAAATGGCTTGGTAATATTACAAAAACACTATTGAACAAAACCAGGATCCAAAAGGACTTTGGTAGGTTGGAATAATAGACTGAATTTAACAAGACTGAATGAATAAAAATAAAAGAATGATCCTGAGCTAAAGTCCAGAATATTGATGGCACAAAAATAGGATAGAACAAGGAGTCTGACTCCATTTTTGATGCTTGACTGCTGACATATTTTCATCCTCATCCTTCCTTTTCCCCTTCTACCCTACATCTGGGCAAATTTTAAGAAAGCTTGGATTCTCTTTTCTTTGGCTCTGACAAAAGTTTCAAACCATGAAAGCCTTGACCTGTGCATGAAATACCTACCCAGCCCCAACCTGTAACTAAAATAAAAGGCAGGAGCTAATCTCCTGTCTTTGCTTTCTCAAGCCATTTTAGACCTGCTTAAGAAGCCTGCCCTGATCTCCTAAGACCTCAATTATGCAACAGATCTTTCTATATCTTCTTGGTGTGTGTGTGTGTGTGTGTAGTATCATCAGTCTCAGCATTCAACTCAGATTTTGGGTGGGGTCCATCTGCTGCAGCAGGGTCGATACAATGTGAGGGTGGAGGGGCCAGGGGAAGAAGATGTTATTTCATAGTAACGCACATGAGAAAGACTCAGGGTGTGTGGGTAGAAAAGTCAGAAACAGAAGCCTCAGTACAAATCCACAAAGTCCAGTGCGGTGGAGGATATAATTTGGTTTGACATGGTAGAAAGCTTTAAATATTTCAGGGTTCTATTGTGAAAGGAGTTATCCTACTTTGTTTGCATTTCCAAATGATCAACTGGTATAAATAAATGAAAGTTACAGTTAGGCAGATTTCAACTAAATTCAGAATCTTTTTACATAATCCAAGCTAATCCAAGTTTTCCAAGGTTGTTTTAGGCTGCCACTGAGAAAACCAGTTTCTCCTTTTTGAAAGTTTAAAGAAAGTGAAAAATTCATGGGGATAATGTCCAAACTAGGTAAGTTTAACATTTTGCCAGACTATGATACTTTTATTCTGTGAATGAAACCATGTAAATGCCTTTTACTGAACATATCATTTGGGCAAATGAATACTGAGAATATATTTATAAATGAAGCATAGAATAACACTCAATAGCTTGCAAATAAATCTGATTTAATTATTTTTCCAGCTTTTTAGGTCAGTTGAAAAAGTTTTAAGACATATAAGTGCTCTATCATATTAAAAATTCCAATTTCTCCCTCAATTATTGGTACTAATGTTCTGCGCCTCTCTCCTTCCTCTTTTCTCTCCCTTGCTCTCCAACACACACACACACACACACACACACACACACAGTTATGTTCTAATCACTATAAAGACTACTAACTCTGATATTTCTAGAATTCCCTCAATTTCATCTCAAATTTAGGTAAAAAAACAGAGGCTAAAGTATGCTGCTATAATATCTCTTTTTGATATAGCAGGAAACAATAGTAGATTTGGAAAAGAGTAGTAAAGTATTCTAACTTCCTGTCAAAAGCTAAGTTTCCATATTACTACTCTTCCTGTCACTAGAAAAGGACCCCCATGTGCCTGAAGTAAACTCTGTTTCTCAAGGCCAGACACCACAAAGTTCTTTTGCATGTTCCCGCAGGACCCAACAAAATGTCTTAGTTAATGTAACTGGTACTCAATAAGTGTTGACTGTCAAATGCATAATTTTTTTTGAAAACCTGCTAGAAAGTACTTTAGAAGAATTTGTCTCTATATTAGCTTCCTCATTTTTGTGAGTTCCAAAGGACTTTTATAAAGGGACATGAAATAATTTAAGTAAACCTGTGTATTAATAATCATGCTATGAATGAATATCATAGGATTAGAACTGTCCTACTTCATTTAGATTTCTTTTAATGATTGACTTTCCTTTATAATTTTCTTAATTATAGTTCCATATATAAAGCATTCATCAGCTGTGGTCATCTTCTTGCCTTCAGATCTAGATAAGGTTGAACAATTCCCATTCCACATCCTGTTGATAGTCTAATGAAAGCCTTAAGAAGGAGGTAGGTGAGGATATGTGTTTGGAGTGAACAGGGTAAGTTTTAATGTTATGACCTACCTCCAAACTCTTACTTATGCTAGATAAGTTCAGTGTGTGCTTCATCTCACTTTTCCACATACTGTCAAGTTCTGTACAATATCTATGATATGAGTAATTCAGCCCCTTTACCTGATTTCCACCAAGAACAAAACAAAGAAAATAAAAGGAGAGTTCAAAAATCCTTTTATATAGAGCAGATGCTAAGGAAGTTCTTGGAATAACAGAAAGAGCTTAAATCATAACCAAAGATACACACAACTCACATCTGAATATTAGACATTCCTCTTCTTCACATATCCCTTTCTACCAACCGGGTTCCACTTCCCCAAAAATTCTACAAGTCTTCCCTCTTTGTTTTTCTTCACCCACAAATTTCTTCATATTTCTTAAACAGCAGTATGTCAATGTTAACATTTATTAGAAATCTAGCAAAAGACAAAGTCTTAGTCATCTTTGATATTTCCTTTGAGTCACCTATAATGAAAGTATCCCCAAACTTAGCTTTTTTCTTTAAACATCATTCTGAATAAACACATTTTCTTTCTTGCTACTTGTTCTCTAGTCTTAATCCATGAATTTGTCAGATTTTTCTGTCTGTCCTCTGTGATCCACTATTTGACCAAATGCATGAAAACATATTTGCTCAGACTCCATTTTTGTTTCAAAACTTTTCAGCAATTTGTAAATTCCCAGCCAGATGTTTGAAAGGCCTCTTATATTTAGACCAGCTCTGTATCTTTTCAAGTTGATTTCCTAATGCAGACCTCACAACTCACACAAAACCTCCCCACTGCCTGTACCATCTTGCCTTTGCTCTTGATATACTCACAGTCTAATACAGTCTCTTTATCTCCTTTGTTTATTCAAGTCCTACCCAGAAATCAAACTAAAATGTGACTGACTCCAAAAACCATACTCTTCAGCCAGTAATTTATACCACCTCAATCTTATACTACATATCTCCTGAGAATCTATAGCCTTCTTCTTATCTACTAAGTGGTTTTCTTCCCCCTAAAAGTCATGTGTTGAGGCCCTAACCCCAAGTGTGGCTGTATTTGAATATGGAATCTCTAAGGAAGTAACTAAGGTTAAATGAACTCAGAAGGATGGGGCCTAGATTAAATAGAACCTGTGCCCTTAGAGAAGAGACACCAGAGAGCTCTCTCTCGCTCAGACCACAGGTACACACTGAAGAAAGGCTCTGTGGCAACAGCGTGAAAAGGAAGGCATCTGCAAGCCAGGAGGAGAGTCCTTACCAGAAACCAAATCAGCTGGAACCTTTACCTTGGACTTCTTTTCTTGAGAACTATCAGAAAATAAATTCCTGTTGTTTAAGCCACCCAGTTTGTGGCATTTTGTGATGGCAACCTAAATAGACTAATACACTTCTGATACATAAAGCCCCTCATCTCTAAGCATTATATAAACTCTTGTAACCTGAGTTAGTTGTAACTAACTGAGTAGGCACAAAAGAGTATACAGCACAGGGAAAATGTGTTTCAAGTGAAAAGTATAGGAAACAGAAGACCCATTTTAATACATAATCATATGCAGAATCCTAACATATTCAAAGAGAAGAAAAAAATTTTTTTGTCAAGCTCTACTCATACACTCCCCACTTCCAAGCTGAAACTTTAAATGGGAAGAAAAGTTGGGTAGGTCATTACAAAATATTCAGTGTTACTGTACATTCAAAACAGTTATTAAAAACATATTGATGAAGGGATGATTCATCATTTGGACAAGAGTAAGCTGAATACCAAAGCAGCACCTTTTTATAAACATACTATTTCACTTCTACTTTTTTTGCACAGTAGATAACAGAGCCTACAAAGAAATATTTATAGCTACACAACTCAGTGTAAGTTGCTACCCAGTACAGCGTGGAGCCGCACCAGAACCCAAAGTCCCGGGTCAAAGCTGCAGGCACCCTCTCTAGTAGTAGTACCATGGACAGCTCCAGAAAGTACCCAGGACTCCTGAGCAGTGTGCACTCACAGCTGCTCAGACAGCCAGAGTTAAGGATACAGGATGAGGCCAGACCTCTGGCAATGGCTTTCACTTCAATGAAAATATTGGAAGGACATATATTGTACTTCGGCACTCTTGTGGGAAAATTGTCTGTAGTCTGCTGGTGTGAGCCATTGCACAACCTGTTCCATGGATATTAGGTTCAAAACTATTCACCAGTGTCCCCCGTGCCTACTTTACAGGAGAAACCCAGTAAATCTCCATTTCCTGCATCAATAACACAATACCAATTACACAAATGAGAAATCTGCACTTGCCTAGAAAACTCTTCTCGACATTGAAGGCCATGACAGTCTGAAATTAGGATCTCAGTGAAAATGTTTCATCAAGCAGACCTAGTTTTGCTATAAAGAAGCTACCTCCCACATGTGTCTGAAACCTATTTATTCCTCCCCCAAATTGCTGGCCGGACATAATACAGTCATCCCTATAAAGGAGAAAGGGTCTTGCTCATAGTCAACTTCCTAAAATGTGTACAATAAATAATCACGAGACTGTAGGATGTTAAAGGAGTGACAGATAATCATTCACTTCAACTCCTTCATTTTAGAGATGAGAAAATTGAAATCAAGAGACTTGTAATAATTCACCAAAAGTCACACAGGTAAGTTCATTTCTCCAATAATTCCCTTTTTCCTACAAATCCAATCTCTGCCTGCCTCCTCGCCCTGCTCTAGCCCTAGCCTTTGTTTCAACATAGCCTGGTTGTCGACTGCAAGGGAGGTGATGTAACCCAGGCAGCTCTTTTCCTGCAAGCAGATTCTCACTGGAAAACTGGCACTTGGGGCCTTGGCAGAGCATGTGCTAAAGCTGGAGCGGAGAAGTGGCCACCATCTGGACGGTGTGACGCTTGGTGCCAAATGGGCCCCAGCCATGAGGAAGGAGGAGAAAGGAAGGTGTCACCCAACTGCTCACATTTATTTTCACTTTGAGGGGATTTGTTACTAACCATGTCATTTGAGTGGAGGCTGCTGTAGGTGGTTCTGATGGCTGACAAATGTGTAGGCAAGGATGAAACAAGGTGAGTGGTAGCCAGGCCATTTTCAAATGATTTGTGAGCCAGAAATTGTCAGCCAGAAATAATTTGATTACTATGTACAAAAGAAGAATGCATTTTTGAAGGGTAAAACTGTGTATATGCTTATTACCACTTCTATTCTCTCCTTTTTTAAAAGAATAGTGAACACAAGAATTTCTCTGACAGTCCCTAGAAAAATATCTTATATTTAATAATACCCACTGACATTTCTCTTTTCTTGCTAAGTTATAATCATAGTAACGTTTTCCTATGCTGCAGCTCTGTGTCCCACCTATGACAACCGTACCTATCATTTTCAATGGTCAATTAGCAGCATCAAAGTGGCTCCAGAGGCTTCCTCTTAGTGATCCTGGTTACCTACATACATGGCTGCTTTTGACAAAGTTTTCCAGTAATGTGCTCTGAGTTATTATAGTCCCTGTTTATTATGAAGGTGACTTGAGTGAACAACACATTAGGGGCATGGGTGTTTTGAAGTGTCTTTCCCATTGTAACAATTGCATTACATTTTTAATTGTATATCCACAATACATCATCTCTATTCTTTGTCACTTGAGAGTTTGCAAAGCACATTAACATACATGGTGCCATTTTAATTTGGACAGTAATGTTCTGATGTTGGCAGTTATTCCTAATTTATAGAAACACTAAAAGGCTTACCAAATAGAGCTCCATCACTGAGAAGCACTGTAGCAGGTGGAGCACACAACCCTGGAATCAGATGGACCTGAATTTGGATCTCAAAACCTCCTGTGGCCCAGAGAAAATTAGTGAACATCTCCAAGCTTCAGCGACAGCAATCTCTCCCTTTAAGACACATGTGCGCTCAAATAAGATAATAATGATAAGGCCCTGGGCATAGTGTAGGGGCACCTGTTTATGTCTTTTTTCCCTTCTCACCTCACTGCAGGTCTCATGCTTTTTTATTATACAATGATGCCTTCCCTTCCTCTTTTTTGTTCTCTTTATTATAAGTGAGACACATTCCGAGACATCGGTATAAGATTAGAAGAATAAAACCTTTGGCCGTGGAACATGGCCATGAGAAATAGTAGATAAAAGGGGAAAATATTATGCTCCAAAACTGAGATAACCAGACCAATAGACACTGTTATTAATGGGGTAAAATTTGGATTATATATCAATATTTAATGTATTAAAGCTTTTATCTCCTCAAGTTAATATGGTTACTTTAATTTTATTTTTTAAAGGGCTTTTAGTCTCACATCATAAGTAACCAGAAATTAATATTTCTTCTTTCTGTCTTGCAGTGATTTAAATTTATATTTAGTAAAATGTAGGCTACTCATAACCAAAATGCTGAAGTCTAATGAGCTTCTTCTTCTGAAATGGTTTTATTTGTCACTGCAGTAATATAAAATCTAATGATGAAGCCAAAAAACGCATCAGTACAGCTGATCCATGCAAAGTCTATTCAAGCTGGAATGATGGCCTCGGGGCAAAATCTTTAGTACTTGGAATATCCTTTCGGCTCATCAGGATTCAACCTCTGTGAAATAAAATTTGAGGCCTTTAATAGTTAATTCTTCAGTCAAGGAGAAGTCACTGCATCCCTGCTAATAGGAACCCATTTATTATATTATGTCTTTCTTTGAACACAACCAAGGCTGAATGACCACATAATTTCATTACTCTTCAGCAGAGCTTCAGTAGGACTCAAACTGTAGGCAGAGAGATTCCCTCCTGATAGGGCAGGAATGCTCCTATCCACTCCTCATGTTCCTTTCCATACAGAGGGCACTATGTTAGTTTAGCTCTCTTACCCTCTCTCCTCCCCCTCACTCCTTACTTTCCAGGTAGTAGGAATAACTCCACCCTAGTAGTACAACGCTATTCTTCCCACTTCCTCTTCAAGAAATGACTGTCCCAGTAGCCTGTAATCTGGCAACCCAAAACACCAGGGACTGTATAGCAAACTGTTTTATAAAACCAAAAGCATAAGATGCATCTAGACAGAATAAGCAAAATTTGGCACTTAATCAGGTGACTGCAACTTCTTAACCAAAGTTTACAATATTTTTTATAGTAATAAGAGAGTGAGTAACTTTGGAAGGGACAAAAGAACATAAGATTTGGTATATCTTCTTATGTATTTATTTTATTGAATAAAGTCTATCACTCCAACACTGATATAAAATCCTGATAAGAAAGAAGCCAATAATCAAACTATGTTTAATTTTTAATGCATATTAACAATTTAATCTTGCTACCCATAAAATCTAATGATACATAATATAAATCATATGCATTTATATTAATTAAATAAATAATACAAATAATTATATATGATTAGATTTGATGTGATATATATATATACATATACCCATATATGTGTGTGTATATATATATAGAAAGAGAGAGAGAAAAGGGGAGGAGAGGGAGATAGGGAGGAATGTTTGAGTTCCCTCAAGTTCATATGTTGAAGCCCTAACTCCCAGTGCGGCTGCATTTGGAGATGGGGCCTCTATGGAAGTAAGTGCAGTTAAGTCATCTGATAAGGGTGGGACTTCAATCCAATAGAATTAGTGTGTCCTTACGAGAAGAGATACCATAGAGCTCCTCTCTGCACACACACAGAGAAAATGCCCTATAGCACTCAGCAATACGGAGAAACACATTTCTGTTGTGTAAGCTACTCAGTGTGTGGCATTATGTTATGGCAGCCTGAGCAGACAAAGATAAACTACTACCCTATTTCATAATTGCAATAAAGAAAAATACGTATTAAATACACTAATAAAACATACCTTTGCTCCACTTATGGGCTATCATTCCATTTCTGCATTTGGTGTACCTCCCGTCTAGAAAGTAGGAAATGCGAAAGCAAAGTTTTGTTCATTATTGACTCCACAGCAGTGTAGATATTTGCTGGACACATGACTGTTAAATAACTGCATTTTAAAGTCACATTAAGTCTATTTTCGGTTATGTGGTTACCTCTTCCAATCGTTAGTGTGAAATGATAAGATTTTTCCAAAGCAAAAATCAACAGAAAAAATGGATTTTATGTATTTTCTAGTTTGCAGTCATGAGACACAGCAAGAATACGAACCTACTTCTCCAGTGTTCAAAAGAGAGCAAACCACTGGGGATACTGAAGTGAGGAATCAACAAGAGGGAAAAAAAGAGCAAAAGGAAAGCATGAACATTTCATGAGCAAACAAGAAAGCTATTCCAATCTAAAATTATTTTGATAATGTATAATATGCTAGATAGCGTGGGAAATGAGAAGACAAAAATACAGCATTTCTTGCTATTCTGGAGGCAAGAGCAGTTGCTCTCGCTCCCAGAGTTGTCAAGTGTGCTCCTCTCATATTACACGGATCCATAATAGCCGGCTAGAAACTGTGGGCTGACAGTTCTATTGATAGACCTGAGCACCACACGGCAGTCTGTCAGGTTTCACATTTACATCTTCGGCTCTAATCTGTTCTTTCTTCCCTTCGTGAAACCAGTTCTGTAGCAATTAAATAACCAGTCTACAAGGCACTTTAATATTCCCAGCACTTATCTATATATAGCCAGAAAAGGGAGGGTAAATCGAAGTGACCTGCCAGAGCCAGGGCAGGGAGACAGGTTCCACAAGTCAGTGCTTCATCATTACTTTAAGGAGCTGTCACCGAACCTATTTCATTCCTCATTCCATCCTTCCGTGACGTGCTGTTGAGTCTTCTTCTTTGATTCCTGGAGGACACAGGCTCTAAAATCGTTGTCATTATCTGAGATTTTGTTTCATTTTATGTGTATTGAAGCTATCACTGAAATAGAGTCTGTTTTTAGCTGTGGGATGATACGGTCACACGCACACAGCCTTGGATAAAGTAGGCTTTGAAAGATAGGAAAAAGCTCAAGGAAAATGGCTTTTCAGATCCTCATCCATTAGAGTGTTTTGAGCTAAGCCCTGCAGGTTGAGGATTTTTTTGTCTAAGTAATTTTTTAAAATATAACAAGGAATTGTGACAAGATCCAGGCAAATTTTAGTATTGTTCTTCTTTGAAATTTTAGTTTACTACTTCAGATCTATAGTTTGCATTATGTGAGGAAGTTATGGCAGGGTTTAAAAAGCATGGAATTTAGTTTTGCAAGGCCTGACCCCAATTCCTGGATCTGCCTCTTACTAGCTACCACATCATAAAAATCCCTGAGCCTAAATTTCCACATTTATAAAATGGTAATAAAAATACCATTCTTTTGATTATGAGATGCAGATTTTTTCCATTGTAGCAATTGAAATTGATATGCAAAGATACAAGATCAGTACACAAAAGCAATTACATTTCTATATACAAGCAATAAAATAGAAAATGAAATTTATAAAACAGTATCATTTTCCCAATTTTATGGAGGAATAATTGACAAATAAACATTAAATATACTTAAGATGTGCCACATACTGGTTTGATGTACATAGACATTATAAAATGATTACCACAATCAAACTAATTAACATATCCATCACTTCACACAGTTAACTTTTTTGTTTGTGAGTGGTGAGAACACATGTGGTATACCTTCTTAGCAAATTTCAAGTGTATGTTACAGTTTTATTAATAATAGTTATCATTACCAACCACTATGTACACAAAATTTCCATAACTTATTCATCTTAGGACTTCAAGTTTGTGCTCTTTGACCAGCATCTTCCCATTTCCCCACCTCCAATCCTAGCAACTGCCATTCTATTCTCTGCTTCTATAAATTCAGTGTCATTTTTAATAGCATTTATGTTTTAAAAAGATTTTATTTATTTATTTTTAGAGAGAGGAAGAAAAGGAGGAAGAGAGGGAGAGAAACATCCATGTGTGGTTGCCTCTCTCACACCGTCCTGGGGACATGGCCTGCATGTGCATTGATTGGGAATCAAACTGGTGACACTTTGGTTCACAGCTGGCGCACAAACCACTGAGCTACACCAGTCAGGTCATTTTTAATAGCATTTGAAACTAGCAACATATGTCATGAAAAACATGCAGACCATCAAACTAAAAACTACAAAACAATATAAAGATAAATTAAGGGACAAAAAGTATATTATATTCATGGATTTGAATACTTAATATTGTTAAGATTCCCATCCTGCCAAGGTTTATCTATAAGTTCAACATAATCCTAGTAAAAATGCTATCATATCTATTTGAAACAATTGACAAGCTAATAAAAAATTTACAAAAAAGACATGAACTTTCTAGAAGCCATACAATTTTGAAAAATAAGAATAGAATTGTAAGACATATTACCTAATTTCAAGTTTACTCTAAAGTTCTGGTAATCAAAACAGGGATTCAGTTATAAGATTAATAGAGTCTGAGGGTCTAATGTATAACATGATGGCTATAGTTGAGAATATTATTGCATAATTGAAATTTGCTCAGAAAATAGAACTTAAAGGTTCTCATAAAACAGGTAAATATATGAGGTGATAAATTTGTTAATTAACAAATGGGAGAAATTTTTTCACAGTGTATACAAATATGAAATCATTACATAATATACTTTAAATGTCTTACAATTTTATTTGTTAATTATACCTCAATAAAGCTAAAAAAACATGATATTAAATGGAAAGACTTAGTACTGTAAAAATGTCTACTTTTCCCAAATTAAAATATAGGTTTAGTGATACCTTAATTAAAATTCCAAAAAAGCCAAAGACATGGAAATAAAGAACAAACTGACAGCGACCAGAGGGTGGGGAGGAGGAAACAGGGGAAAGGAGGGGAAGGGTCAAGTCAAGGAACATGTATAAAGGACCCAAGGACAAAGACAATGGGGGGAGGATTAAATGTGCAAAGTGGGGGGGTAGGTAGGGCAGGGGAGAATGATGGGGGGGAATGGGGACAACTGTAATTGAACAAAAAGAAAAAAAAATTTAAGTAAAAAATTCCAAAAAAGAATGATAAAATTACTCTACATTTCCATATTAGGAAGCACAAAAATATCTAAGAAATTTTGTGAAAGAAAAGTAATAATAAGAGAGTTTTTCATGCTAGATATTAGATATTTATAAAGTTACAATTAATAATATGGTGTTACTAGGCCCCCAAATTAATGAATAGATGTTTAGAACAGAGTGCTTTGAAAAGACATTAAAATATACAATAACCAAAAAAAAATCAACACAGTAAGATATTGGAAAAATAAACCTGTGGATTATTGGAAAAGAATAAGGAGTCCAGAAATAGGGCCACACATATAAGGTCAGTGATTTTTTTAACAAGACATAAGTTGTGTCAGTAAGAAAGGAGAATCCTTTCTAAAAAATGATTCCAGCAAAAGGAAAAAGAAGTACTTTAATTCCCTACCTCATTTCAAACACAAAATTAGTTCAAGATGACTCTTAGAGCTACATGTAAATGGAGATATCTTTGTAAACATTGAGTAGGCAAAGACTTTATAAAAAGGGCATAAAAGCATTGAGCATAGAAAATTTTGGATTTCCACAAAATTAACAACTTTTGCCTTATTTAAGGAAATGAATAGGCAAGCCACAGGGTAAGAAAATAAGTCACAGTACATATATTTGACAAAAGATTTATCTTCACAACATATAAATATGCCTATAAATGAATTATAAAAAAGATAAACAACCCAAGTGAAAATGGGCAGAAGACTTGACAGTCCACAACAGAAGATAAAAGCGTGTGGCCAATCAACGCGTGGGAAGGTGCTCTACGTCATGAGTCGTGGAGGAAATGCAAATTAAAACTACAATGAGACGTTATTTTAGACACAGAGAATGGCTGACATCACAAAGTCTGACATCCCCTAATGCTGGCGAGGATATACAGCTGCAGTTCGCTGGTGAGAGATCAAAATCGTGCAAGCCCGTGACAGATTTGTCTGATTTCCTACAAAGTTAAACACATAGCTTGTGATCTGTAGCCCAGCAATTTTACTCCTAGATTTAATATCTATTAACTAGTGATTCCATATTGAGGTTTTTACTCACAATTAACTAAAACATGTAACAACATGGGTGAATTTAAAAGAATAATTTGAGTGAAAGATACCAGACATAAAATGTATCTGTTGTATATTCCATTTTTATGATTTTCAAAAACAGGAAAACTGCTGTGTTAATAGAGGTCAGAAAGTAGCTACCTCACTGAGTAAGAGAGATTTACTGGAAAACAATGAGATGCCTTCTAGGGTGATGGAAATATTCTGTAAATTGCTTCGAGTGGTGATCACATGGGTTTTCTCAACAGGGAAGACTCACAGATCTGAGAATTTTTTATTTGTGCTCCAATGCCTTCCTGGCCTCATGTGCAGAGCCATTGCGAACTACTGAAGTTACCCAAAACCATGTTTTGACTTTAATATGCTCACACAACAAGATATTTCTTTTGCCTACCATGACATGAGCAGATGCTTATTTTTAAAATTAATTCTGGTGACTACTTCAAGAATGAGTTTTTAATAGGTTGTGAAGATAGACCAGGACAGGAAGAGAGAAGAAGGCCTAGTTCAAGAGAATGACAACAGAAGTCTGGAAAAAAGCACAGAGGAGTATAGTTGAAAAAAATAGGAAGAATATTGTCTCAGTCACTTCGGGCTGCCATAATAAAAAACCGTAGTCTGGGGGCGGGGGACTTAAACAGCAGATATTTATTTGTCACAGTTCTGGAGGCTGGAACACTGAGATCTAGATGCCGACATGCTTGGTTTTTGGTGAGGGCCCTTCTCCTGGTGCACACACAGCTGCCTTCTCACCATTGCCTTACACGGCAGAAAGAGAAAGCTCTGGTCCCTTTTTCGCCTTATGAGTACTAATCCCATCCTCGGGGTTCTACCCTTATTACCTCATCTAAATTTAATTACCTCCCAAAGGCCCCACCTCCAAATACCATCACACTGGGGATTGGGGCTTTAACATTAATTTTAGAGATCATAAACATTCAGGTTATAGCCGACATGGAATATATTTATTTTTACTAGTTGTGGGGGCCATGGAGTCTAGGAAGCTAACACAGCATGAAATATTGTAAGAGCATGAAGGATGTTATTCACACTCATAAAAAAGCAGTTCAGGAAGGATGATAAGGGGTTCAGCCTTCTAGCTGTTGCATTTTCAGTTTCTGTGGGAAACATCCATGTGTCACGATCTCATGGGCAGCTAGAGGTAATATTGTGGAATTCAGGTGAGAGGTCTACACGGGAGACAGAGTTTTGAGTAAGAAGGCGCTGTAGTCGAGGTTGGGGCCTGAGGGACACTAATGTTCATCGGGCAGAAGTTGCCAGTGAAGGAGCATGAGAAGGAATAATCAGAATAAGAAATAACCAGAACAAAATGGTGCCATTGAACATAAATGTAGATTCAGAGTTCTGGCTTTAAATCCTGATTCAGCCCCTTAGTCTCTGTGTGACCTAGTTTACTTAGTTTTTCTAAGTAGTGGTTTCCCCATCTGTAAAATGAAAACCTCACCCATTACATGTGACTACTTGAGACATTCATAAACTGCTTAAAGAATAGCAAATATTTAATAATCAATATTAATTAGTAGTAGTAGTACTATCAAAACTGTGGCTTTATAAGAAGATAGGCTTTATAGCTACAGGAGGGCACACGATCAAGGGAAATATATTGTTTTGTAGTTTGAAATGGTGATAGACTTGGTGTTTGTAGAATTAGGGGTTATAATGGACCAAGTACCATCCCGGAGGATATGGAAAGGATGAAACTAAGAGCACAGGCAACAAATTGGAATCGATTTTCAA
>CM052541.1:178059134-178085794 GCA_028533065.1 Trachops cirrhosus
TCGCTGCAAAAGCAGAGGGCATACATCATTGGTATAGAAAATTTTCTACCATTTATATGCTCTCAATTCCAACATTTTGGAATCTTTTTCTAAAAACAAAAAACAAATCCAAAGGAGATTTATGCAACACTCATGGATTCTTAGTTCTGAGTGGGAAAGAAGGGAAGAATATCAGGACAAAGCTCTTTCCTCGAACAATCATTTTTTAAATATAAAATTGTATAGCCAGCTGAGTTTTATGTCCTCTATGCAATTATAATACTGGAAATGACACATTCCATTTAATTATAGCCTTTAAAGACTTGCATTTGTGGATTATCCTATATTACTACCTAAGAGACATTGGGACATTAAAAGATATCATTGCCCCATTTAACAGAAAAAGAAAAGAGAAGCTAACAGTTGACTTACCTAAGCTCAGACTGCAGTGATTAGTGCTTGTTCATATGACCTTGTGTTCATTCCAATCATATGGGGGCCCATGAGCCACCCAGTGCTTCCCAAACAAGTATGCTAGTGGGAACACCCTAATCTTCTAGCCCCGTTCACATACTAAAATGCACTGAAAGTGAAAAAGAATAGGAAGTGGAATGAGGATTTTATGCCTCCACCAATCTTACTGCTTTTTATCTTTTCATCATTAGCTATCAAATGTGGCCACTAAAAGTGGTGAGTGATCCAAATAAGAAACAGTGAGGTTGTGAGGTTCTGATAACCTTTCAGCCCCTGATTGGTGTACTCACACCAAAGAATTAAGATGCGTAGTGATGAGTTTGAGCCTGCAAACCCAACTCGAAGGACAGCAGGCAACACGAACGCCCGAATAAAACCTGGGTGGGGGCCACTGACATGGCCATGGGCCCCTGGGGAGTGCAGCCTTGGGGATGACAGTGCCCTTCAGAGCTGGAGAGCTGTCATGTCTGCAAACCTTCCTCGTATCCCTCTCCTGCCTGTCTTAATGCCATCAATTTCACCTCCCTGAGATGTGGTGGAAGAAATAATAGCCTAGAAACTGAAAAGTAAGACTCAAACATGCCTCATCTAATGCGATCTCTGACTTAGGTGAACCATTATAACTCAAGGTCTGAGCTTTTTTTTTTAATTTTCAAAATCTTATTACACTCTTTAATAGGATTCTTTTGTGGAGAAAAATGATTCAGTACTCTTAAGTTCAAGATCCTTGCTGCTAGCTGAACTCACATAAGTGTGGTAAGTTATAAATGTGAAAATGTGAAAGTAATAGACTTCTGATGGAACCACAGAGCTGTATATATTTTTTTAAATCTTAGGAGCAAAAATGTATAGCTCCCAGTTGTTATAAATAAAATCACAATAATTTAGCCTTAGGATATCATTTCAACATTTTTAAACCAATGCATTGAAGGAAAACCCATTATAAAATTTTTATGTGTTAATAACTTAAAATAGTGACATTATTAGTTTCACTGAAATGTTTGAATATAGCCTTTTCTTTGGAATTTGCTCCAGATCTAAATATCAGGTACAGTCACAAAAGAATTATTTTATAGCAAGAACCTTGATTCCCATTTCTATTTCTATATGAAATTCCTGACTACTTGAAAGAAATTGCAAGTGAAATGAGAAAATGGTCCCAATAATGGCAGGAGAATTGTGCAGTATGAAATTTCAAATAGTATAAAGTATACAATTTACTGCTGTAAATATTTGAAAAATTGGGTCTAACTTACTTGCTTTAGAGAGAAAGGAGACTTTGGAACAGTGTGTTGTCATGAAGATTTCTGCATTGTTTATCAAAGTGATTTCATAGTTAGCCTTGCCGTGCTAAACATGCCCTTAACTGAGAAATACTGGCCCAGGAACAAACTCGTTTCCTCTAAAGCTGATGCAGCTGTTTGGTGCACAGAGCAGCTCATAAGGATTCTAGAAGCAGACATAGGGTTTATTTGATATGCTGGCAGAAAAGAACCTTTCATTTAGATGCTCAGATCACATAATGAGATTTACCAAAAAGCGGTGGTAGCACCAGAAACTGTCAAGATAAAAACAGGGGGATGCAGATTTCATTTCACATCCAGACAAGCCATCACCTCACTGCAGTTGGCCCAATAAAACCGAACCAGTTACCCATAGCAGCATAGGAGTTTCCGCCATTGATCAGTCTTGGGGCCTGTGGAACTCAGCCTTTGCCGTCTGATAATAAATCAATAGATAACCTGTGTGAGAAAATGGTTTGCTTCTCTCTCATTAAGAAGAAAAGACTTTGCCTTCACTACTCCAGCCGTGGCTTTATTCAAGACATTTCTGTGTGTTTAATTGAAGCAGGCCAGACGACTGGCTTTGGAGGAGTGTGTGGTCTGGTTCACACAACGCAGTAATGAAAATAAGCCAAGACTGTTTCTAATTTGGTCCCGACCCATTGCATTGGCCAATCCCTCTGGACGACCACACCAACCATCTCTCTAGGGTGTGCAATTTAGTAACTTTAACCTGATTTTTCAAGTTACTGGGCTCGAGCTCCCTAGATAACACTGTACATTGTGTGGAATTTATACTCAGGGCTTAGATGAAGAACTAGGCATCTCTCTAAAGAACTAAATCGTTTCTCTTTTTTGGCAATATGGCGCAAACTGAAAGGAGGTCACAAGAGTTGTTTTTCTTGGCTCATACACAGAACTGTGAGGAGCAGATGCCAACTTGTGGGCCAACCTTTGTGAACCTAGGCCTGCTTATTCCCGATCTGTGCCAGGAGGCCCCTGAAACAAAAGGTTGGAAGCTTTCTAAATAGAAGACCGTGCCCTGACTGGCAGAAGCATGCCAGCAGGGCCAAAGGGCAGAAGCCATGTCTTCTCTGCTCTCAAAAGGAGGGACTTGCCATTTAAGAGAGATGCTGATTGACTCCCTCTCCAGGGATGAATGCAGCAAACCAGTTTGCAAAAATGTAGAGAGAGACACACAAAGAAAGCATCTTGCTCAGAGGACGTTTGAATACAATTAAGCTTTACAAAAAGGAAAAAAAAAAAAGAGAGAAAGAAATAAAGGGAAGAAAAGCTTCCTTCAATGTGAAGGCCTGGGAAACTGTTATAGAAACTTACTCTGGAAAACTCAGTCACTTTGAAAATAAAATTTTTTCTCAAATCAGCCTGAATACCACCTCTCCAAGGCCAGTTTTACTTCATCTTTGCCATGACAGGAACCATGACTTTGGATCTGGCTATGAAAATGCTGCTTAACATCAAATGCAGAGGATGTGAATGCGGAAAACAGTATAGGGTTTTATGCTAAGGTTTAAAACCTTGAACAAAATCCCAGGCCCAGGCAGGGAGGAAAAATCCTATACTAGCCAATTATTTGAGGACTCCTTCAAAGTGGTAAGAAGGAAAGCAAGAGGATGGGAAAAAAGGGAGAGATGGCAACTCAAAAAGTGATACCCCCAAATCTGGAACAAATACTATATAAAGAACAAGGCCAAAAGTAAGGGTATTTTGAATTCAAAACTTTTATACCAAAGAGTCACATTCAACAATCACCTTCATCCATCTTAGTCATGTTCAAGCCTTTTCCCTTGGAGCCCCTCAGAGATTTAAGCCCTAATATCCTAGGGCATCCTAAGGCACTAATGAGTCAATTAGCTTTTCTTCTTGGCATCTCGAATACCAATTATATACCAAAAAACACACACATTGTTTCTCTTCCTTCTCCCCCACTCTCCGTCTTGTTCCACCTCTCTCTCCCTCTCTCTCTCTTTCTCTCTCCCCTCTCTCTCCCCTTCTCTCTCTTCCCTCTATTACAATGCTCCTAAATAAGCCACACTTTCAACACAAGGCTTTGGAATCTCTCTATCCCCATCCCTATCGCTCTTCCTCTTTAAGATCGCATCTTCTCAGCCGCTGTTCTGCTCTCTCCCAGGTTATTCTAGGTGCTCTCTCTTCCTCCATGCCCCATAGTACCCTACACCTACTTCTCTTTGCAGCACTTACCACTGCATTGTAATCAGCTCTGGATTGTCTCTTTCCTCCCTTCCTTGAGTTCAGAAAAAATGCCTTGGTTTTTAAAATTCCCAATGACTTATTTAGTTTCTAAAATAAGTGGACTATCAGCATCTACTGTTTGATTTAAAACAATTTTATATGTACTGCCAGCTTAAAAATATGTTAATGAAAGCAGAATCCATATCTTGTTTGATATTCCAAACATTTTTGTCTATCATTGTCAAACATTTTGTCTTTATTGTCTATCAAAATGACAGTCAAACTCTATTACACAAAATTTCAGGATTTTTTGAGAAGATTTATTGCCATTTTCTGCACATATTTGCTCATATTTTTACACATATCGAATGAGTGCCCAAACAAATGAATGAATGGAATATATAGAAGCAAATGTAAAAAATAGGATAGCATTAAGACAAAAAATTGAGAGATTTATTTGTGTTCTATTCTCACGGAATCAGTAGTTATGGGGAAAGAACAGAGAAAGGCAGGCCTCTGCTATTCAGTCCCTTGTTACAGGTAGCAAAGAGAGGAGGTTTGGTTATCAGAGTCTGTGTGTTTAAGAAGTTGTGCCGAAGAAAAACCTCACCCAGGTCATTATTAGGTACAAGAAATTGTTTGAGGCAGGAGGAGCACAGAACGGGACTCTTTAAGGCCAAAGCTAGACGCAGACCAAAAGTAAGTGAAAATAAAAACGTACTAGGAGATGACATGGACTGCTCGAGAACTGAGGAGAGAAAACAAAGAAATACCATCATTACATGTTTGGCTTCCTGTACGTGGAAAAGAGCTCCATCTTAGACACCCAGGGGAAGCTGTGGAGCATGGTTTGTAAAGAGAGCATGAGCCAGTGTCTGACTGCTGAGCTTGTTCAACAGTCGGGAATATGACACTTGCCGCACTTTTGTTCTCCCTCTTAGGAGCATGTGGAGGAGGGGATGATGTTGTCTATATGCAAAATAATATGGTACAACAGTGCAGACAGAAGAAATTCCAGTTCTTTGAAATGAGACTAAAATTTACTATAATTTTAAATATATGTCATGTCCACATATATGATATTTTCAATTTTCACGTTTGTCAAGAATTTTTTCATGTTAGTTAAGGAAAAATATATAAATAAATAAATAAAATATGCATGTCAATAAAAAATAAAATAAAACTTTAGGAGGGAAGTTTATAAAGAGTATTTTGAATCTAATATATCCTCAAATAATACTTGCTATTATCATTACAACACCTATCACATCTAGAAAATACTAGTTAATTATGACATGGAATTTTTAAATTATGTTTCCATTCCGTTATACTTCCAAAAGTTCTTCAGTTACTTTTTTAAATAGAGGTGACAAAACTGATGGGAAAAGAAATGGTAAATGGCTTTCAATGGGCAACGCTTCAAATACCTGGCTAAAGAACTTTGTCTTAATTTAATAAGAAATGGGGGGAGCTTTAGAAAAAAGGTTTTTAACACAATTTTGCATAAAATGTTTATTCACATTCAGGAGAACCAGAGAAGTTTATATGACACCAAGATTTCACCTAAAATCCATAAGAACATCAGTTTACTCTACAAAAATCACAGTACGGCTTAACTGTTGGGAACACAGACCGGGGCCCAGGTCGTCTGGGTTCAGGTCCCAGCAAACTCACTTACTAGCTGGGCAACCTTGGAAAGTCACTTCGTCCCTTCGGCACCGCTCCAGTTGCCCCTCTCTATGATGGAGATAATAATAAAACCTGCCTCATTGGATTGTTGTGAGAATTAACTGAGATAAACCATATAAAACACCTAATGTAAGTGTTAACTGAGTAGCATATAATAAATGTATGTAAATGTTACTAATTAATATCATCATATAGATATAATATCTGAAAAGTTTTTATATCAAAGAGAGGATTAACTTCTGGGGAAATGAAGATTTTATTGTAGGAGGTTCACTGTTACTTTCCCCCAAATGTTCATTCCTCACTTCCTGTACCCTGAAAGGCTGTCTCTTCTATGAGCCAGGAGAACTTGGGAGAATAAAAACTGAAATGGAAGGTGTTATTTAAAGGAATTCCAAACAAAAATTATTTATAAATATGCAGAAAGAGAAAAACAATGGGAAAGACAAAAAAATTAAAACGGAAAGGTTGCTGCCCAGGGCACAGGATAAAGCTTCTGTATCAAAGAGAAATCCATCGAAGTCCACCTCCCCTCCCCTAAGCACCGCCCCCCCCAACCTGCCTGTGCTTGCAGGGCCGGCATCCACGCGCAGAGCATCCATCTGGAAGTTTGCACTTCGCAACCCAGCACCGAGACCAGATGGCACGGCATGGGGACTTCATTTCTGAGTGCAAATGATTTTGTAAATCACAGATGAAGCCTTCCGAGTCAGCCTAGCTTCCTAACAGGATTATCCAAATTGAAGTCTCTGACCCACAGGTCAAAAAAAAAAGTCTCCAAAAAAAAAACTGCTGCCTCACTGTACCCACTAAACATATGGTCTCATTTGCAGAACACACTAGAGAGGCATTAGAGATGATAGCTCTTGATTAAGACAGAGAATGCAGCCGGGAAATGGGGAGAACATAGAGAAATGGCGAGGGCAAAGATCTGGCCCCACACTGCCAGGGATGGACAGGGAGGAGGAATGACTAGGTGAGGCATGGGATTTTTAGGGCAGTGCCCATAATGGTGGGTACATGTCCTTATATATTTGTCAAAACCCATAAAGTGTGCAATACCAACAGTGACTCCTAATGTAAACTATGGACTTCGGGTGATGTCAATGTGAATTCATCAGTTACAACAAAGGTACACTCTACTGGGGATGTTGGAAATGGGGAAAGTGATAAACGTGGGGGTGTGGCAAAGGGTATATCAAAAATCTCTGTACCTTCCCCTTAACTTTGCTATGAATAAAGAACTGCTCTTAAAATTGTCTTTAATAAAAGAAAAGCAATTAAGGAAGATGCAAATGTGGGAATCATCAGGGCATCCTCAATAGTCAATGATTAAAGGTGAGACCACCTGGCGGGTTAATAAAGATCCAGGAAAACAAGGGTTCCAGTGAGAGCGGAGGAAAATCAGGAGAGTATGCATCACAAAAAGGATTGAAGAGTCTTTCTAAAAAAAAAAAAAAAAAGACCTGTATTCATCATGTCTAAGCCCAGGTGCCCAGGTGCTCGGTCAGGCACACAGTAGCCCTTGATCCATGTTTACTGCATGAAGTAACTTATTAGTTTCATAAATCTAATCCAAATCAGAAGCTTGTTCAAGATCCCTTCGTCCACCAAACACTTAAAAGATTTAAATCCGTTTTAATTAACAGTAGCTGGAATAACTTTTGGCTTCCCAAATCTAGAACCTCCCTAAAAGGGCCCAAGGTCAGGTGCCCAGATCAGAACACCAGCTGTCTACTTCAGTAACATGTTTCTGACATTCTGTGTTGGATTTTCTTAAATAATTACAATGATCAGGCTAATTGAGTATTTAATACATACCATGCACTCTGATTGGCACTTTTATAAGGGTTTTTTCATTTAATCTCTCGGACCAAAATATGAGTTTGATATCAGTTTTCTCCACATTTTACACCTAAGAATATTTAAATAGAGAGAGAGGCGGTAATTCATACAATATCAAAAAGCCAGTAAGAATTGGAACTATAATTCTAACCCAGAGAGTCAGTTCCCTGAAATATTACAGAAAGCACTAGTTAAAGCCACCTTAGTCCAATAGGCATAGTCAAAAAGGCATCCAAGAGTACCTAATGCCTAAATAAATAAAAGTATAGCCCCAATAATTCAATCGACCCTTTGAAAAGCTTTGGCCCTGAACATAACAGATGTGCATCAGTAAGTGGAATACAGCTGAATGGATTTAATCATTGGCTATAAATCTTCTCAATACCTTAGACTAAGTGACACTGTGAAAAATGTTAAAAATATATTAATGTTAAAGGTGACAGCAGCAGATTCAAAGACAACATTATTACTTGAGATGCCACTGCCAGGCAGGTAAACACTGGCACAGAAGCCAAGTCAAAGCAGGTCAAGTACACAAATGGCTGACCCGAGGCCCCACCGTTGGAGCCATTAATAGGTCCAGCACACGCCTAGGAAAGGAACACGGTGTGCACAATAGGCAGGTATAAATTAAGAAGCGAGAAGCAGGGCATGCATGCTGCACCAACTCTGGTTGCCCCTGAACTTCTAAAGAGAATGCCTGTAAGTAGGAACTGAACAAGTGGGTTCAGGAAGCAGATCAGTGGGATAAACTATAAAATCTCTCCCTGTATCCTGACCAGCGGTGACAGGAGAAACCAGGGTGGGTAATGTTATCATGACCACAGAACCAGCCTGCCCCAGGAACACAACTTCAGGGAAATGAGCCATGTGAACCAATATATTCTGTCCTAGTAAACAGATGTTTCCAGCAAATTCCTTTATGTAAATAATAAAACCTAGGGGAACTGCCTGGCTTTCTCTTTTCAAGCAAAGGCTACCTGTAACGGCTAACCTTACCTCCTTTCAACTGTTAAATATAAGAAGCTTTATTAGCACTCTATAGTGTATAAAGCAATTTCACTACATTAGGATCTTTAGTCCTCCCAACTACTCCATGAGTCATTTCTAGTCCCACTTTACAGGTAAAGTAACCAAGATGCAAAATCACCTAATGTGGCCCAGGATTCAGATCAAAGTTTCCTCTTCCCGGTGATAACCCTCTACCTCATGGGCGAAGCCATCATGTCAAGTAAAAATTATGACAACTTAAAAATTCAAACCAGTTTCTTGTCATCCTAGGAAAATCAGTGGATGGAATAGTTATCTTCCCAAGTTAAGCTAGGTCGGGGAGCCTCAGAGAAGCCAGTCATAAAGGAGAAAGAGAAGGATTGGAGATAGAACTCGACAAACCTACAGAGAAGCAGGGCAGAGAGAGAAACGAATTGGAAGCTAAGAAAACTGGAACAAACCTTCACAACGTGAATTTGATTTGGCACGGGGCCTCTGACCCTTTCAGACTCCATCTCTCAAGGTTCTCTTTGTATTTTTCCATTTTACTGCCTCTCTCTACTCTCCCATCCAACGGAGTCCCTGGTGCTTGATTTTAGTGATTTACCTAAAACTGGCAATAAAAGATGTTTATGTGCCATGTCGTTTAGAATATAAGGAACAGTCATTTATTAGAATTACTAGAGAAGAGAGTCCTGATTGCTGGAGCAGTAAGGCGGGGATGCCCTGGGGAGAGCTGCTTTTGCAACCACCTAGGCCAGCAGAGCACCATCTGAGAAGGAGGGAGGGGGTTGCCATGAACCTCTTGAGAAAAATTGCACTTACTTTGAGTTGTCAGTGGAAAACCAGGAGTGATTTTACTGCAATAAAACAACCCAAAATTGGAACAAACCTGCACAAATTTGAAGTTGTATTCATGAGATGGAATCAGACCATACTGAATTGACTTTCCCAGAGAGAGCTAACGAATACATAACTGGACTTTCACAGTTTAGAATCTCACCAGTGCTTTGGCGACGGAAGCAGAACACTTACTGAGTCTCAGAACATCTGGATGGGGCAGAGTGAGGGGACTTCCATGATTAATTAGTAAGGCAGAATTCTCCCTGAAGTCATGCTGAATTCCAAACAATAAATTCATGTTCATTGAAAAATATGGCGAAAGTTAGAAATGGGTATTAGAGCTCAAATTAAAGGCTTTTTAGAAAATATTGTACTTACGTATTTTTAGAGAGAAGAGAAGGGCAAATGGAAGAGAAGGAGAGAAACATCAATGTGTGAGAGAAACGTCAAGGGGTGCACACCCCGACTGGGGACTGAACCCCCTGACTGGGGGTCTAACCAGTGACCTTTCACTTTGCGGACTGTGACAACCAACTGAGCCACACTGGTGAGGGCAGAGACATTTTTTAAGCTGGCTATGTATGTCTCAGTATTATTGCAATAGTGGAAGGTAAATGCTAATAAGATTTAAAATCACAATGCAAGACTTAAGAGCTGACAATTTCTATGGTTTCAAAACAACATTACCTAATTTGAAAACAACCTGTAGCAACAAAAACAACAAATACTCAAGTATTCATAGAAACACAACAGTTATAGTCTGCACTTAAAATGCAAGGTTCCTGCTCTGCCAAGAAAACTATCAACAAATGAAAAGGCAATTTACTGAATGGGAGAAAATATTTGCAAATCATGTATTTGATAAGGTGTTAATATCCAAAATAAGTACTCATACAATTCAAGAGCAAAAGATAAATTCTATTAAGAATGGGCAGAAGATCTGAACAAACATATTTCCTTAGAACACATGCAGACAGCCAATAGGTACATAGAAAGATACTCAACATCACTAACCACCAGGAAAATGCAAATAAAGACCACAATGAAACACCACTTCGCACCTGCCAGAATGGCTGTCGTCAAAAAGCCAACAAATCACAAGTGTTGGTGAGGATGTGAAGACAAGAGAACCTTTGGGCGCTGGTGGTGGGGTTGTAAACTGGTGCAGCCGCTCTGGAAAATTGTACGGAGGACCCTCAAAAAACCTGCAAATAGAACTATCATATGACCCAGCAATTCCACTTCTAGGTGTTATGCCAAAAGACATAAAAATCCTAACTCGAAAAGGTATGTGCACCCTCATATTCAGTGCAAAAGTATTACAATAGCCAGTATGCAGAAACAATCTAAGTGTCCATCAATGGATGAACCAATAAAGAAGTTATGATATGCATATGGTGAACTATTATTCAGCTATAAAAAAGAATGATGTCTTACCATTTGTGGCAGCATGGATGGAATTTTTTTTAAAAAACGCACAAACTATAGATACAGAGAGATAGATTTGTGGTAGCCAGAGGAAGTGGGGGTGGGTGAAATGGGTGAGTGGGATCAAAAGGTATAACTTCCAGTTATAAAGTAAACAAGCTGTGGAGTTGTACTGTGCAGCATGGGACTGTAGTTAATACCACATGCACATTTGGGGAGTTGCTGAGAAAGTGGGTCCTAAAAGTCCTCAACAGAAAAAAATGTTTCTATATGGTGATGGATATCAACTAGAGTTAGTGTGATGGTCATTTTGCCATATATACATATAAAGACTCATTATATTGTATGCCTGAATCTAACATGTTTATGTCTATAACTTGATAAAATTGTAATGCATTTTTCCTAATACTTTTGGAAATGTTCATCAGCAAGTAACAAACTGCTAGAGAAATGAAGCCGTCAGTCCCGTTTAACCTTCTAAAGGCCCAGCTCCGTTACACTCAGTTCAGATCCCACCTACACCTTCTCCAGATAACCCGCCCTCACCCTCATCATGGCAGCCATCTTGCTGTTTGAATTAACGTTTTGTAATGATGCATATGCTCGGCCTTGCTTGGGACACGCCCAGTCTGTAAGGACAGGAGTTGTGTTTTCCAAAGAGCCTAGCAAAATAAAGAAAAAGTGGTTTGGTGTCTGAAAAACGTATTGACTGGTAGATTACATGGCTGTTAAAGAAAATCAGAACATGAAATTAAGATTATAGAAGAAATAGCTTTTAGATTTAGATAGAAACATCCCTAAGTCAAGATGTTATTTTTATGTAATATCTGCATGTCAGAAGGACTTTCTATGAGTTAAAATTAGAAATGTTTGGGGAAGCCAAACTATGTTATGACTCCTTTTGCCATTCTTGTTCATTTTTTCTCTAAAATATATTAAACTAGTTTACAAATGTATCATGATGATTATTGAGATCAGTATGAATTTTAATAGTTTCAAAGCTTGAAGTGTGTTTAAATCACATTTGCTTTTTAAGCATTTATTGAGCCCCTGTTCCTTCTGTGAAAGGTTTCCAGAACTACTATTTGCACAACAGTTTAGAGTATGCAAAACCCTTTTACATATTCTCTTTTTGACCCGCATGGCAACTCAGAAAGTTATCACCCGTGATATTTTACAAAGCAGGAAAGTGAAAAGAGATTTAATGACTTGTTCAACGTCACGGAGCCTCTAACCGGCAGAATGAGGATCCAAATCAAAGTCAGCAGTGCATTTCACATCTCATCTCTGAAAGTCTGATTTTTAAACAAGTCTTTAGGATTCCAAGAGATCAAGTCCTCAGAATTCCAGGAGATCAAGATTTCAGTGCTTTTACATTGGAAATGTGAAATCTGGTTGGATGTTTTCCTGTGAAGTCGTCCTTACTGACGGCTCACTTAGTCCTTCTTAGTCCTCGCGTGCAGCTCTTCGACAGCACCGCTCCGTCACTTTCCCCGAGCTGTCAAACTCCCAGACCTGTTTCCTGCCTTGCACATGCATGAGTGGCTGAACAGATTCTGTGTACGGAAGAAGCTAAATAATGAAACATGGCATAATAGAACATCAAAGATAACCAAACCAAATTATGCTGAGTTGTTTGCAGACTGTCGACTGTTCATTTTAATAGTTTTCCAACACAAAGGTGCAACATAAAGGTCATTATGAGCAGGAGTCATAGTCATCTCAGCTCACTCTATGAACTGGTCTGCTTGCATTCCTCAAAGATGATAGCTGTGTGAAGTTTGTCAATCTAGGGGTGGAGTTTGCCTCCGAAAGGACAAGGAGAAGGGGAAGGGTATGAAGGAGTAGCTGAGGGTGGAGTTAATAAGTATTAGCTCCCCAAGTTCTAGTTTTCTCTGAATGTCCTGGAATTTAAAGATAAGGGTTGATTCACTTCTAGATGTGCAGTATGCAATTTCCTCATTGTAAGAACATCTCAAAGGTGCAAGAAATGCAGAATTCCTTCAGTGGGCTTTGGCTTTGAACTTCTGCATCCAGCAATAAACTGTTACAGATTGAAAAGCTAGATTTTTTTAGATACATTTTATAAGACTCTAATTAAAAATTATGATTAATCATCTCATTTTCCTTGCTAGTAATTCCTGTTTAATGTTAACAATTCCTACACTCCTATTTAATGTTAATAATTCTTACATTCCTATTTAATAATTCCTACATTCCTGTTTAATGTGAATAATTCCTACATTCCTGTTTAATGTGAATAATTCCTACACTCTTGTTTAATGTTAATAATTCCTACATTTCTATTCAATGTTAATAATTCCTTCATTCCTGTTTAATGTTAATAATTGCTACATTAGCAGAGAGTGACTTGTGCAATAATTGCTACTTTAAAGTATCTACCAAGTAGTTGATACTTTTCTGATTTTAACTTGCAATCCTCTGACTTGTAGAGATTGACTAATTAGATATATAACGTTTCCAAAAGCATTAAACATATATTACCAGCAGGCACTTACCATAATACCACAGTATTATTTTTTTATCCTTTGACTTATGCTTAAGAGAGGCTAATTTACTGTTGAAACAGCAAGTCGACTCCAGGCTCCATGAAAATGAAATTAACAGGACACGTCACTAAGACAATGAATCATTAAAATGTTCTGGCATGAAGACTAACTCAAGAGTGCTTGTATTAAATAATACCTAACAATATGTGGAGTTCAGTTTTCTCCACTGAAGCCGAGAAGGTGAGCACTGATACTCTCTAGCTACTTACACAGCAGAACAGAGAGAACTTTACCTGGTCACTGACCAGAAAGGGGAGTGGCCCAAAACCACACAAGCTCAAGCTTAATGGAGTGAAGCCAGCAAGCAAACTTGGAGGATGGGTTGGTATCCGAGTGTACTCGAGGTCATCCTCCTTCTGAGCTCTTATAATAATTCACTTGCACTCTCTGAAGGCACTTTGGCTTTCCACCTCCTGTTAGAGTGATTGGTAAACACATTTTAGGATTCCTACTAGATTGTAAGAGTCTTGAAGGCAGGACCCATGCGTGATTCACATCCGTGTCCCCAACACCAAGCCCAATGCCTTGCCCCCAGTCTGGGATCAGTAAATATTTGTTGGCCAACTGAAGCCTCGCATAAAGAGCTTGGATTTCCTTTTTCAGAATCTCTCCTAGGTGTTTGCCTTTGCCAGTGGGAAAAGGTAGGACTGGAGAGCCTCTGTAGTGCTACACCATTTGCAAGAACCCTTGTTAGTGAGAAATGTTATACCCTTGGATAAAATAAGCTATGTCTATGTCTGTTCAGTCTCAACTTCCCCCTTTCCTTTCTGAGGAGGAAGTGGGGATAAAAGTGTGTCTTCTCTTCTCAAGATCTGGGTTACTGCCTGACATCAAGAAAGCTAAGAACACTGAGTAAAGAAAGAAGGACGCTTATATGTTTCCCAGAAGACCTAAATGATTAGCAGAGAGTGATTTGTGCAATATTAAGTCTAGAACTCATTTCATTTCTGTTATGAATCTACTAAAATTAGTTTCATATTTTATCCATGTTGCTTCCTCCTAATCATAGAAGTGATCAGCCAAATTCTAGTCTTTAATGCATATTCACAGTTGCTATTAAATTAATCAGCAGCTGTGTTCATGCATTTAACAAAAGAATTTGAAACCAAGGAATATTTTTTGACTTGAAACTACATTTGTAGATGTCTTAAATATTACTTAAGGAGGACAAATGGTTCCAATATAAAAATATGAAGAAAGGGAGACTAACAACTTAAATCCACGGTCAAGGACTTTTTAAATAAATGTATAACTCAGTCACAAACTAAGCAGAATACCCCTCTTCTTTTATATTCTCCCTAGATCATAAATAATATTTCTTAAATAATACTATTAAGAACACACACAAAAGAGCAAACATTTCTTTCACCACACAAATACCTAACAGATACTGCTTATCAGTCCTTTCTGCTGAAACTTGGTAAACTTCTCATCACAAGACTCCAAGAAACTACTATTTAAAGTTTTATCTTTGTGCTTTAGATCAACTTTATCTGCCACCTTTGCTCTAGACCAATTGTCACCCTTTTTTGAATCAGAAGCACTTGTGGAAATTCAAAAAATCTATGAACACTTTATCCAGAAAAATTCACATATAAAAAACAAAAACAACAACTACTACTTCTGGTAGTTTTTGGCACTCCTAAAATTTCTCTATTAATCTTTTTGAGATCCATTGACTCAAGGAATAAATAACTTCTGCTCCAAACAATTATTTTCTACAAAAAAATTCAGGAAATAATAGAAAACTTGCATTATGAGGAATACTTAATTTCTCACTTTTGTCTTCAAATTCCCCTTCACCCTGCTTTTCCCACCAAAAATACACATATTTGCCTAAACATGTAAGATTTATAGCAGTTTCTAAGTGGTCACCAGCCAAAGAATGAGTCAAGCTCTCCAAAGGTAGGTAGGTGTATCTTAGCATCGATGTTGTCTGAGGCACCTCCCACAGAGTCCCATGGGGTGGAGAAAACCACGTGGGTGGACAACACAGCATGTTTGCGAGGTAAGAATGACAATTGTAAATCACCAGCGAATACGTCTCATGCAGAGCAAGGATCTTATTTTTCATTGTTGTTTAAAATGCTATTTAACTTTGTTTCTTTTCAAATACAAATTGCAACCCTAGATTCGGATGTATCATTCAAAAGTATCACAAGTGCTCTAAGAAAATTCTACTGTTTCCATCTTGAGACTTTCATAAGACCCCAGCCCATGCCCTTGATATAAAGGTGCTAATTAAGCCATAGGTAATTTATAAGCTAACAGGCAAATTGGGGATCCATAGACAAACCGATGCAATAGTGTTATGCTATGCAAACTGTGCCCGAGAGGTTCAGTAAAATATGGGTGCTCTTCCTCAAGACTAGTTTCTTGACCATTGTGCTTCATCCCTATTCTGTTTTGTCACTATTGAATTTCACATGGCATGCAATACTAGGTTTGCAAGTTTATACTAAAATCATTGACACTATTGTCTAGAAAACATTCAGCCATCAATTGTATATTGTTCTCTTTATTTTCCTTTCTTTTTGTACTATATTTTCCTCCTACCTCATTCTCATTTTTTTGTAAACTGTTTGATTATATTCTAAAGATCACATTTTTTTTCATGTGTTCTTTCACCAAAGAGGTACAAATGATAGTGTCACAGGGCAAAATTCACTATAATTACTCAGATTTCCCCTCGACCCACAGGATGGCCTCTGCTACTCTCTGAAATTGCCCCTATGACCTCACAGGGCATCGTTGGTCACAAGGAAGCAAGGTCACAAGAGAATTCAGATATTCTTAAATCTAGAGATGTTTTAAAATTAGAGCCTAGATGCACTTGAAAACAATGCTAGAGAGAGTATAGTCTTGAATGCAAAGCAGTATGTGATTTGCAAGTGGAAGCAAGAAAAACCTGGACTTGACTGAGCACGTGAACAGAGTAGTCATTGCTCTGATGGTACTTGGCCTTCATGGTAACAAATTCAGTTTTATACTATCGGATGGCAATGGTGCCTCATTAAAAAAGAACAGATTTCATAGAAAAATTAAGTACATTCGAGTTTCTTCCTGTGAAATTTTCAGCAATTACAGGTGATTTCTAATCCAAATTGTGTTTCCGTCCTGGGATTACCCTCAGGTGGTTCAACATTTTGTATACGCGCACACTTTAATCACACTTGCAGTGTCTTGGTTTACTTCCCCCAAATAGCTAAACGTATCAGTCACACGTTGATTTCACTCGTTCATTTTTATAATACTGTTTCAAACTTGACGAATTATCGAATATGTTGTCATTTTGATTTAGAATTTTTTTTGAACAAAGATACTAGATGATATCTAAACAGCTGTGCTTTGCGGATAAGCAAAAAGAAAAAAATGGAGGCGGGGTGTGTAGGGAACCTATCCACATGGCATGGTGAATGTAGCCCAGCCCCTGACTCAGAATCCTGGTGGGGAGTGAGTTGGCACACGGGCACTGAGCCCATGGATCGGTTTTCCCATGGGGAACCAGACCTGCATTGTACCTAGGCTGCTCTGAGGCTTGCTTTTTGCTAAAATTCCCTCACCCTGAATTGAGGCAGCAAATGTTTACTGCATATCTTTAAAGGAACTTCCTAAAATCTGTGCTAAACCTCCCAAGGATGACGTCTAACCAGTTCAACCACTTTTTCCTTTACATTTGCAAACATCCTTTTCTTTGAAGTAATTAGCAACATTCTTTCCCTTGTTATCTGTAAAAGGTAATCCCCTAAAGCAAACCTGTGCATAGTAAATGAGGACCATCCTCTATATAATGTACACAGAAAAGCAATAAAAGCCTGCCCAGGCAGGGGCTGGGGCCCTCTCTCACTCAGAGAGTGGCCATGCTGTCCCTTTTTCTCCACAGGACTTCTGTAGTCCATGCGAATTTATTCATCGCAGCCACAACACATGGACTCCGCGGGTTGGAGTCTGCATCACGGGTGCGTGGTAGGGAACAGCTGGTCTACTCTTCCCCAGGCCAACTTAAGGGGATGAACCAGTATATTTCTTTCCTTTTTCTTTTTCTTTCCTTTTCATTGTTATTTAAACCTTGCTATAGTGCTTAGCCCAATAAAATTGTACATTATAGATGCTCAATGAACAGTTATGTTTGGAAATAGATGGAAAGAAATAGAATTTAAATAAATCAGTACAAATATGGTTCGTTTTCACTGTTTTTATACTTTATCATATAAATAGTACTTATAAATTATTTGTCTTCCCCAAGGTCATCAAATGAGTAAATGGCTAAGTCCACATAGTGGGGAATTATACTTAAATCAATATTGAACATCAGTGCAGTGTGGGGAGGAGGGTTTTGCTTGACTGATAATCTGTAAATCGCTTCTATATTCCAACCGAAGGATTGGTTCTTTGACGTTCCTCTAGCCCTCCATCCCTCAAAGCCTGCCGAGTCTCCGAGATGCTGCTAACCCTCAGGCCTGGCTGTGGTAGGAGGTAAAAGGAACATTGTCTTGGGAGCCCCTCTGTTCAGCCCTGCTCCATTAATAGTATGACCTGCAGATAATTAATCTCTTCAAGCTTTGGGTTCTTCATCTATAAAACAGGAATAATATTAATACCTCAATTAGGGTGCTGTAGATATTAAATTAGATTTTTTAAAAATGTTAATGCTTCACACTTTCATCTGTAAAGTGCATGGCAGGAAAGACATTTAATATCCTGCAGCTCTTGATAGCATTAGGTAAAATGATCAGGTGCTATCTTTCAAGGTCTTAGGGATCACTTTCTTGAGTGTTTGATGGAAAAAAACGTTCTTTTTCTCAGTTATCATTCATTATGTTATATATTTCTACGTATAAAATGTGCTACAGCTGAAAGTGATGAGTCTATATTGCAAATAACTATCCAGGATTCCCCACAGGTATTCAGAAATCATGATTCACCGCACTGTCATCAAGCAGAGTCATTCATCAGCACACCGCTGACCGTCCCTGTGGGCCACGCTGTGCATCATGAGTGAGCAGACAGGGCCCTGGCCTCCGGCGGCTTTAAGCGGAAACTGCCCACCACCATACGATGGCACGTGGAACAACGGCACGAGAGTGAATAAACAAATTAAAAACTTAACAAATAGAAAGCCTGCTAACAATGTGGAAACATAGGGCTCAGCAAAGGGAGGTTATCCTCTAAATAGGTCAGCTTGCAGGAAACAAAACATCTTAACATTCCCCAGCTGTTTTAGAAAGTACACAAAGAAGAAAACACGTGTGATTTGACTCTAATGAGCTCCCATCCATCCCCATATTTTAGTTCTGTATACTTTACGGACACTCAGAAAACACATAAAGAAATATTAAAGAATTAAACACACTGCTACATCATTAATTATTTAGGAATGCATATTGGGCTTTGGATCTTTTTCCTGGGAAGGTGTTGAAAACTTGGGAAAACTTTATGTCAACATAAAGCATTATTATTTTTCCTCCGTCCTGAAATGCAGCAATCTATATGCACACGCCAGGGGCGGAGAGTGTTTGTACAATCCGGAAACAGCCGCAGATGCTGTCACTGCTGCTTCTCCGATTGTACATCTGAGGCTGGCCTCGTTTCTTCAATGTGGCAGCACATGATGGCAAAGAAATGATGTAAAAAGTGAAATTCATTTAGCCTTCCAGATGTTGCTGTCCTGCAATACCAAGTGATCGAGTGAGTAATTGATTCACGGAACTCTCCCTCTCTGTCTGAATTTTTGGCATTGTGTGCACAGATTTAATTTTAACCCGACAGTTGTAACATCAGCGTTTTATTCTTTCCGTGAATTTGATGTTGACCATCCATGCTGAAACAGGAGTACGTGTCAGTGTTACCATTTGGTTAGATGCTCACTGAGGGTATAAAGGTCGCAACCCATTGAAAAGCTGCACTTTTCTTTTTTTCTGAGTAAAGTGATATGTCTCTCTTAGTTCATATCTTCACCATTTATCAGGCAAACCAAATAAGAAATCGGCTCACCTTTGTCTTCTTACTTCCGCACTTCCTGCGCTTTTGGGTTCCACTCCTTTTATCATCCTGTACGTTGTCCTATTTTAAAATCTCATCATATCTATCTTGTACATTTTGCCTCTGTTTAAAACAGACACATTTGATATAACATTTAAAAGTACAACTCTGCAGTTAGACCAGTGGATTCAAACTTGACTCCACCACTTATGTGCTATGTAACCTGTACAGTTTTCTCATCTGTACAATGGGGTCAATAATAGGACCTTTGTCTCGGCATTGTCATGAGTAGTTAGTGTGTATCACTTTGTACTGAGAGTAAAGTAAATACCACAAACTGTTGGCCATCAGATTCTCCTTTTCTGTTGTCATCGTCCACAACTATCTTTCAAAAGTAAATCTGGTCACGTTCTCCAGCTCAGAAGCCTGTGAAGGTTCCTTCTGTCTATAAATAATGCCATTCCAACCTTTCACCTCCTTGGCCCAATGTAATAACACAGTTTGCTCTCAACACACTCGGTGCAGCCACAATGAGCTGTGCTGTATTCACATACCCACGCATTTCATGTCTCCAAGCTTCACTCACATTCCCTTTGATTAAAAGCCTCTTGTGATTGTAAAGCAGTTAGTAAAATCTGTGGACTTGTTATGTGGGTTTCAGTGGCCATTTCACCTCCTGTATCATCCCAGCTTCCCTTCATCAAACTGGCTTCTCTCTCTCAGCCCCCACCTCTGTCATCTGCAGTCCATCACCCTTCCTCCTGGAACACCTTCTAGAAACTCTAATTGTTTTCATTCTGTTTAGTAGAAAAATTCAATTCCCTCCAGTCCTTACTCTCAAAATCAGTATCATTTCTGTCTTTGCATAGGCAAATCCACCCAGGTACTCAGCCAAATAAAACAGTCTCTCATTTAATAAGCTTTATTCTAAGACAATTGCTGTGGTTTAACCTAAGATCTGTTTTTCGCATATGCATGCTTTATTCTGCTAGTTACATTTTGAATCCCTAAAGGACTGAGATAACCTTATACTATTTTGATCCTTCAAGATAGACTATGTTTGAAAATCACTCATTCACCCATTCCATAACATTTATTGAGTATCTGCTATGTACAAGTTTTACAAAATAAACTATTGACACTCTTACCCTCCAAGTGCTCCTAGGTTGAACACATATGAACAAAGAATCACAATGCACTGTGGAAAGTGCCGTGAGATTGCAGTGCAGGCTTGCTTCTGCAGGGCCACAGAGGGGGAAGCCTCCTCCTGGCTCTCAACCTGGTCTCCGCTCCAACATTTCGGAGAGCCAGACAGAACAGTAACTCTCCACAGCAGAGACTCTTACTCCCCTTCAAAGGGTATAGTAGAATGGGGGTGGGGGTGGGGAGAAGGTACATGGGAATTTTTTAAAAGACTTGTAAACCTCCAGGATTCTGATACACCTGCTCCGGGAAGGTGCCCTTTGAGAATCACTGATGTAAAACTTTTAAGATACAATTAAATTAGAACACAACTTTTCAAAAATGCATTAATTCCATAAAGCAGGGTACACTGCACCTATTTGTGTACGAGCCAGCAACTAGTTAACGCGTCTGCAGAGCAATCCTCGGGCCATTCACTTCGCTCACAGAAAAGCATCAGCAACTGCTGCTGTCTGTTTGTAATGGCAGCGTAATGAGGTCTCCGGGGCCCTGGGCTGAAAATGACTTGAGATTTCTCTTTGAGCATATTCTTGAGCTGCTGGGAATTGAATTGGCTTTATGCAATGCTCAGAATGAAAAGAAAAAAAAATCGTTTCATAGTGATTTTTTTCCCAAATGGGACTACAGTCTCTCAGCTATTTTGAGATTATTGTTCTAAATCCCAAATAATGTTTTATTATGCCTTTTTCAAATAAAATTGGGCATATGTTAAAAATTATTCATTAAATCCTCTCTCTCAAAAAAAAAGAAACAAGCATATATTCTCAGGGGAACAATTTACTTGCAGATTAAAATCATGTCATAAAACCATCCAACTCACTGAAGCAGGAATTTGTTTCCTCTGAGATCATATTCTTCTGCTTTAGGAAGTGGAGACCAATGCAGAGACTAGAGAGGAAATCACAGTTCAAACCCAGACCACCATTTAACTATGACAAGAGGGAACAAGGTAGAAATAGAAACGAAGAACAATTTTTTCCTTGAAAGGATCTAGCAGATCTGTACCTCTTGAATACCGGTCTCTGCTGATAACCACTCGGGCCCCCTGCTAGGGTTTTAACTGCTCACTTACATGTACTAACTCAAAGAACAAGCACAAAGTTAAGTTTATTGTGACATATATTCTTCAACAATTACTCATTTACACGTACTCATTTGTATATAGCCAACAGAGATACTTAAATGATTGCAAATGTTAATAATTGCTTTAAAGTATCAGCCCCTTCAGACTCTGTTACACATGGGCATGGAACTGAAGAACAGAAACAATTTCCTGAGCATCCCTGCCACTAAAGGACCTTTATCTGCTATGTCCTGGAGAAGAGAGGAGAAAAATGGGAGTGGACCAATGTTATCTTGCTGTTGCTCCCTCTGCTCAGAATGCACCCTCCCCACCAAATATGGATGACTTGCTTCCTCGTATCTTTTAAGTCTGTCTCAGATGTCACCTCCTCAGGGAGGCCTTCCACGAATGGAAGAAACTGCAGCTGCTTCCTGCCTCAGGCTCTATTGTCCTTTCTTGATTTATTTTTCTTCGTAGTTCTTATATCTTTTAATTAGCTATATAATATACTTGCTTATTTTGTTAATTGTGTTTCTCCTCAGTAGAATAGAAGCTCCATAAAAGCAAAATTTTTGGTTTCTTTCATTTTTCTGCTCTGTCTGCAGGTCCCCAGCTCATAGCAGGTGCTCAGAAAGTGTGTGTGGAATGAATGAACGTAAGGACTGAATGACTGGTGCACCTTAATTGGCGAAGGTCCTCACTGTGGCACTTGGTAGGGCTCAATTGTATGGGTTTGTTTTTGTTTTTTTAACTCCCTTCTGAACACAAAAATTTAACTACCCTACATCAAATTACCTTTATCCAATAGTTCCTACGAAATGCCCTTTAGGACAATATACCTTTATATTATAAAACATAATGTAGTAGATGAGATTTTCAACATAAGCTGGCAGAGTTAAACCATCAACAGATTTGCTCCCACCACAACTAAAGAAATTTACAAAATTTAAGTAAAACAAGACATAAAGAATAAAGTGGTAGCAATCAAACATAAGAAACAGAGCCTTATTGCCTACTCTGTGAAAAGCAGAAGCTGAAGGGGGGCGGAGGGGGAGGGGGAGAGACAGAGATTATTGTTGTTATTACAGGAACCAGTAAGGCTACTAACAGTCAAAAAAGGAAAGAGAGAGAGGAGACAAGAGAGAAAAGGATGAATGCATAATGTATGTACATATTACATACAGACACACATATGCACAAACACACACAGTTGATCCCCAAGCACACAGGAAACAAAAGGTACAGAAAGTTCAAAGAAAAGAAATATAAGAATCTACCTGTGCCTTCCCAGAATCGGAAAAAGTCTCCAGAGCTCATTGACTATTCTGTGTCTTTTTTTCCAGCTGGGAACAAAGCTACGAAGAGAAGGCAGGCTATTCACAATGACCTAGGACTAAGTATATCCAATAGAATATATGTCTGGCAAAACAGAAGACCATACACGAGAAGAGACATAAAACAAGCTCTTTGGAAGGAGCAAGAGGACCAAGATAAAGAAGCCACAAAGCAAGGAACTTCTTCCCAGCAAATGATGAGGTTGCAGGGTCAGCCTCATTTTTTGGTGGCATGAACAGCGGTCGGGGAGACAGGAGAAAGTGCAGCTCGTGGTCTCTAGGGAAGGAAGAGTTTCCAGGATCCATGCCAAGCTGGGTATCTCCCCAGGCCTCGGACATGACCTCACACAGTTGTAATCTCTGGGCAAGGCTTTGGACCAAACTGGAGTAGTGGCAACAAAAACCAGGCTCATAAAACAGTCACCCGCAATCCACATGGGCTGTCCCCCTCTCCCCTGTCCCTCTCACAAAGGAAAATAATCGTAAGACTGTACACATTACCCAGCACCCAAGACAAGCTTGCGATGATACAAACTGGTCTCAGACATGACAGAAAAGAGTTAAAGAGATCTCAGTCCCAGAAGCATCAGAGAAAACGAAAGATCTTGGAATACTGAGAGCTAACATTTATTGTTTACTGTGTGGCAGGTGCTAAACACTTGGCATATTTATGGAACCCACACAACAACCCAAAAGATAATCCCTGTTATTTTTTCATTAGCTTTATGTTTATTAATTTATTTTTTAAATTCTTATTGTATTATTTCCATTACCATTTATTCCTCTTATATCCCCTTCCCTCCCAGTCACCACAATGTTGTCCACATCCATGAGTCCCTTTTCTTTTCCTTTTTGCTCGATCCCTCCACCCTGTAAACCATAACCCCTCGGTAGTCCCTATTATTAGTATACAACTCTATATTCAAAAACTCTGGAGCCTAGTGTGTATTGAAATTTGAATTTCTCAGATTTTAGAAGGCAGTAAGGTGCATGTTCCCTATCAGACATAAAGTCCCAGAGTCCTGGAGAAGCGCCCTGTATTGCAACCTATTAGTACTTTGCAGTGAATCTGTGAATCTTCACACTAAGTTGGAAAAATATATTCTACACGTAGCTTATATCAATTCATGTCAGTTTGTGGCAAACTGACAAAAACTTAGGGCTTTCCAAGCATTTTGGATTTGGGGTTCATGAATCAGAGAGTTGGACCCGTATGAGTGAATTCTAAAGGAGAGAAAGGTTCGGGTCATAAATTCTCCCAGGTCAAACAGGTACAAAGCAATGGAACTTCAACACATACCGAGGCTCCAGAGTCTGAAAGTTTAACTCCTGCTTGAGAGTCACCAGGGCACATTCAATCACTAGCAAATATTTACTAAGCAGCTGCTAAACTACAGAAACCAGGGACAGAGCAATGATACAGATAGAAACACAGTCCTTCCTTCATGGATCTTACAGTTTAGTGGAGACAAGAAACAAATAAGCAATGAACCAGGTGGTGGAAAGTGCTACAGGTGTTCTCATGCTTGCATTTCGGACCTCGTCCTCCCTGTCACCTTGTATAACAGTTACCTAACTCCCCTTTGGTAATAGGGATCAGGCATCATAGCCAGTCGCTGCAGGGCCTTGGAGAACTTAAAACAGCCAGGGGGCATTCTCTCTAATTTAATGCAACAAAACTGTCCCCTTCCTCAGGCAGTAAGGACTCCCAAACACCAAGACCAACGTTGTGGAAATGAGAAAGATGAAATTCTAGATTATTCAGTGGAATAGAGAGAAGGATCACTCACAACTCCACTCCTGGGTTCCCAGATTGTATATGTGGGGAAATGGCACAAACATTACTGGTGTGAAGTATACACACATTACTTTCTTTAAAATAGCAGTATGACATCTCAGAGCATTACCTTTATGCTGACCCCGAAAAAATCCTGGCCTTAAGCAGGATTTTCTACTGCTCTGTCACTCGAGCCTCTTGCAGATCATAAAGAAGTAAGAAGACTGGTGAGTTCATGAGCCTGAGCTCATCGCCATACTTCTTTCACTGTGAATGAGTTTCTTGGTTGAAGATGATGATGTAAGAATACCATGGCATTCTGTGGGTCCCTCATGGTGATGGCAGTGCTGACAGAAGAAATGTGTGAAGGAAAGGGAAATCTGTAACCAGAATATGAATCCCATACACAGAGCTACCCATTAAGTTAGCTTTCCTCTCCATGATGATAGGAAACCAAGATATTCAATTTAGCACTGGATTCCCCTGAAGAAAGGAGCCATACTGGGGACCAGGTATCAGCCTGTGCTGTAGATAGGCTGGACACTCAGCAATAGAGTAGTAGTGGTATTAGCCTCGGTAAGGACGAGTCTATGCTGTTAAGCCTATGCGTAACGTCCGTCCGACCCTGACGCCATGCCACTTTGTAAATGAGTCTTTGGAGCAAGCGTCATGGTGGTTGGTAAAAGAAGCTGACATCTATAGTATAGACATTTTTTAAAAGACTATCTTGTAATGAGTTGCAATTCTGCCACTGAGCAGTTCAGTTTTAGGGCTGATCGTTATTCCTGTCTGCTCTGCAGCTTTAAACAGTAAGGGGTTCTCTTAAGGCCTCCATAGAACCTTCCTGGTTCTCATCACTTTTGTCTTGAATTGAAGGTAATGCAATATATTTATTTTTATACAAGCTCTTCCATTCCCTGCATGTCCATCATTATCATTGTCTCAATAACAGGGAGTACAACCGCCTGGAGATTCTAAAGGCTCCCCCTCACTGGCTCTCCATCTCACACCACTACGAGAGTAATTTGAGTGATCATGATGTCACAGCATGCCACCTATTGCTTGTGTCCTCCCTTCCTAGGCGTAGAGGTCATCCAAGAATTTGCTTTCTATATTAGCAACCCAGTTTGAGTATTCAGTCTTCAGGGCCACTCCTGAAACTAAGGACTGTATCATACTGGATCCCAGCAGGCAACACAGTTCACCCTAGATATTTTAAGTGAAGAAATTTCTAATAAGGGGACTGCTTAGAAAGGTAGTCAAGGTTAAAGGAATAATAAAGTCTGGTGAGATACCCAGAGAACAGAGCAATAGGATAGCATTACCACCCTCGGGACTGGGGAATGAGAGGAGAAAGCAGTGTTAATGGAATCCAGTGGCAAGGAGTGGCCACCCACAGGGACTGTCCTCACAAGGGGTCTAGCAGGAGGAAACAAGGGGAAAATCCCCCCACTCTCCTCCCCCTTCCTATTTCTGGCAAGTGCTTCCCATTGGCCAAATCCAGCTGGAAGTCAGGGTCCAGGGATCTTAGATGATGCAGAGAGCAGCAGTCAGCCTCCTGGAGAACAGAATAAGGCAAGGCAGGGTCTAGAGTGGATATGGGGTGGGGCCAACACACAGAATAAACAGAATTTACAGGTATCTATCCTTTAAAACTAAGGAATTAAACTGTAAGTACAATTACTTGCTCAAGGTCACATGGTGAGTAGCTAAGCTCGAATTCAAATTTGAGCAGTCTGCCCACAGAGCCTAAACTCTCAACAACAGCCCTATATATGTCCAAACATCAGAGAACTTGAGGAAGGAGGAGTCACAAGTGCTTCTTACAAAAAAAGGAGGCTGCTTTGGTAGTCAAATAAGAGAGGACTGGAGAATCCATAACAAAGGGATTAGTGAGAGCAGTAAATAAATACATGGGGGAAAGGTTATGAAGGAAAATATTATGAATATTATCAATTTAACAATAGCAATACAAACAAGCAATGT
>CM052541.1:178086294-178106670 GCA_028533065.1 Trachops cirrhosus
GGGCTGTCCTTTCAACACGCCACAGTTCTGGCTGCTAAAACCAAAAAAGGGCATCAGTAGGAAAACCTTGAAATGTTCTGCAGTCCAGTTTAACTATTTACCTCAAATTTTAGGTGTTTCCAAAGGGGGCCCAGTATTTAAGCGTCTGCACATATAATAAACGATGAGAGGGTCGATGAGCTTCTTGGCCCCGGCAGCGGGATGAAGGGCCGCCTCCTCTCCGCGGAGAGGGAAGCACTCTGGGAAGAAGCGCTCATGCAGTTTTGCTACATTGTGTTAGTCCTGATTGAAACAAGGAAACGCAGAGAAGTGTGATAATGAGAATAACAAGATCAGGGGAGTGTGGAAATTAGCTGACTTTTCCCCCGCAAAATCCATAAAAACAGACTAGCTGGAGTTTGGGGTGTGATTTCTGAGTTTTCTGTGAGAAGGGATGTCTCACAGCTGACACCATGAAACCAGCAAGGGAATATCTTGCACCTCCTGTGTCTGGAGATGCAAGGCAGGACTGCTGCTGGGGAGTAAGTAACAGGGCTGACCCGAAAGCAGCGGGCGGGGGTGGGGTTGAGTGCGTAGATCCATCCACATGAGAACCAATTCCTGCAGTTGAGAGCGTGCCATGAGTCTATTCGTGAGTATCTCACACAGTGCCTACCTTGCAGAAGCCCTCAGTGAGTGGTCACTGGTGCAGCTGTTGTCACCGCTGTCACTGCTTTGCTCTAACTCTGAGTAAAGGGCACCATTGTGCCACTTCTGTTGTGGAGAGCAGTGCTTCTTTGTCAAGGGCTATGCAGATCATAGTTGAGGAAATCTTCTCCCTGTCATCAGAAACTTTTAGAATGACCTCTAAAGATGGGAGTCAGATTTGCATCTATTATATGCACTATACTATAAATCCCTTCAGGAATTTTTCTCTCTCCAGTCTCAGTGCTGAGCATGATGGATGGCAAAAGTATTGTTGTCAGCGGAAAGCAGGCTTTTCTATGGGCTAGTGAAGAAAGCATTCCACGGGCCCATGCATTGGAGGGTGTTATGGCAAAATTTATTCCAGTGGAAATAGAAGCCACCCTTGGGTTTCTAATGTCCCATCTCCCTCCACCGTGCCATCAGAAAAGTCCAACCGTGTCTTTGGCAAGGCCAAAACAAAAGCCAGTGTCCAAATCTTCTGCTTCATATTCAAGCTCAGTCCTTTGAGGCCCACAGTCTGCTGTGGGCCCTGATGACTGCTAGTCCCCCAAGGCCACATGGTCGCATGCTCGCGGGCAAGAGAGAGCAAGCAAACACACGGCGCAAGTGCGGACCACAAGCAAGAGAGAAAGAGTTTCTTTGTTCTTCTTGGATTATACTAGCTTGAGTTTAGGGTAGACCTGGTGTTTTTTCAAAATGATAAATGAACTTCCCAAGCATTCGCGGGCTTTTTGATGGGTCTGCTCTTTCAGTAGACTGACAGGCCTCTGTTGTCAAGCTTGACACCTGTGCCATTTTGACATCTATTAAGTGTGTGCCTGCCTCCCCCTGCCTCCCCAGTGACCCGCACTGGAAGAGGGATGGGAAGGGTGTTGACCTTCTTGAAGCACAATGCTGTGATCCCCTGAGGGGTGGAGCTGTAGCTTCCTGGTGAAGCAAACAGGTCCATGCTCCCCAGTTTGTTGAACTCAGTGTCCATTCCTTTTGCTTCCCTTCCTTATTAATAATTAGCCACCTACCTATAGTAACATTATGACCTTGATAAGTGTTGCCATATAGAGTAATGGTTAAGAGTGCAAACTCTGAAGCCAGGCAGCTTGGGTATGTATTTTGGTTCTCCCACTTATTAACTGGGTAATCTTGGGCAAGTTACTTAACCTTTCTGTGCTGCAGTATCCTCACCTGTAAAGTGGGGATGGTAATAGTTTCTACTTCTTAGGGTTACCATGAGGATTAATGAATTATTACATGTAAGTTGCTCAGAATAGTGCATAGCACCTTGGAATGCTATGTATTTGCTATTATTATTGTTACAATAATGATAAATATGCTGACGATCTCCCCACCCTGGCAGCACTAACCTTAGAAATACCTTCCAGCATGATAACATGCTCTCTGCCACACCTCCTGGTGCCTACGGACCCTTTAAGAAACATATGTGGTTGTATGGTTGCCCTTTCTATGTCCATTAATATGTAGATTGTAGGGACAGCTACCAAGTGCAACACTTTAAACATGTTTGTAGTTTTGTGTTTTTTTATGAAAAATTGATGCCAAAGAAGCTGCCAGGTACCACTGCTGTGATTTTCAAAAGGCAGAGTCAAATCTGTCTTGCTGTTTTGGAAACATCATCTGCAAATGATTAGAACCATTGACATTTGCAGTGTATTTAAGAAAATAACATTTTCTAAATTATTGGTTCAATTATATTTACTAGTAGCACGGTTTAGTCCTAATAGGTTTTTGTATCAAATTGGCCTGTTCAAGAATAAGTAAGGCACAATAAACCTATTCTTTCTGAAAATCAATAAATAATTCACTTGATTACTGGATTTGGCAGGAGAATAATTATGTCATGAAACTGACACTACAAAAAAAAATCACTCTGCCGATAAAAACAAGTGAAGAATAAGCCAAAACTAAGCTGCAGAAAGAAAAAATAAGCTGGAAAGTAGTTTCTGTCACAAAACGAGAACCCACGGCTGTGCCACAGGCCTCAGCACGAGCAGGAACGATTCTCTCTTGCAAATTTTCCTCATTGCACTGAATGATATTATCTCCCCTTGTGCAGCAATTCTTTCTGCCCAGGGTCTCCACAAGCAGCGTGAACTCTGTGTCTCCTCCGTGCGCTGTGCTAGTGGATCAGATAGCAGTTCCACCAGGCAAATCGTGTACCAGTCATTTGTCATGAGAACAGCACCATCGACCAGCACTTGGATTATATCCAGCCTGATGTTGTCTTTCTAAAATGCTTAAAGAACAGCAAGTCGCTCCTCCAAAAAAAGTGATAATTGTTGCTAATTTTGGTCAGCCAATTTCCTGGAATCTATAATGAGAATTTGAAAGGAAGGAAGGTCAAAGATCAGAGAGAGAAGATCAGGAAGAGGTCCCAGCCCAGACAGAGCTCTAGGAGGATGGACTGCGTATCCACGGAAACCTGCTCAGACTGCAAGCTTTGCTGTCCACGCTTCGAGCTACCATGAGTACACTCACTTTTCCTCCCCAACCTCAATTTCCTCAACAGCAAAAGGGAATTCAGTAGTCCCCCCTTATCCGCAGTTTTGTTTTCAGCAGTTTCAGGTACCTGCATTGAGCCAGAGTGTGAAAATGTTAAATAGAAAATTCCAGAAATAAACTATTCATAAGTTTTAAATTTCACACCATTCTGAGTAGTGTGATGAGATCTTGCACTGTCCTTCTCTGCTCTGCCTGGGTCGTGAATGGCTTCTTCATCCCCCGCATCCATGCTGTATAAGACACTCTCTGGAGTCACCGAGTAGCCCTCGTGGTTATCAGATCCACTGCTGTGGTGTCACAACGAAAGTAACCTTGACTGCACCCTGACCAGTATTGCTCAGTTGGTTGGGTGTTGCACCCCAGATCCGGAGGTCACTGGTTCAATTCCCCATCAGGGCACATTGCTGGTTCATTCCCCAGGTCAGGGTGTCTGTGAGAGGCAACCAATCAATGTCTCTCTTCCTCTCTATATCCCTCCCTTCCCATCTCTGTAAAAATAAAATCTTTTTTAAAAGGTAGTCCTTACTTAATGTCACATATAATTTTTTACAGTATCTTGTTATAATTGTTCTATTTTTACTAGCTAATCTTTTCCTGTGATAATTTGTAAATTAAACTTTATCATAGGTACACATGTGTAAGAAAAACAGTATATTTAGAGTTTAGTGCTATCAGTGGTTTCAGACATCCACTGGGGGTCTCAGGATGTATCCCCCTGTGGATAAGGGGGAACTACTATAATAAAATCTATCTCAGAATTTTGTTATCACAATTTAACAAATTATGTAAGCACCTAGCACAGAGTTTAAACACAGTGAGAAATAAATTCCGTTATTAAAATTTTCTTGAAAATATCTCTGTTTTTCTTGGCCTCTGACATGGAGCAGAGACACCATTGCTCCTTTGTGCAAGAGGATTAAAGCCAAGCTAGAGCAGCTTTGGAAGGTGACATGAAACGGTGTGGAGTCTGGTGATGGTCAGGAAGGACACTATGACCCTGAGCTTACAGAGAGGTATTGGCCCTGAACCTCAGAGCATCCAGACTAGGAGGGAGAGTGCAATCAGAGGTCCCAGAAGTCCTGTCTTCACTATAATTTCTCTCACCCCTGTTACCCAAACTATTGCAAGAGGAGGGAACTATTGCACCAATATTGTGGTTGTGGAGGCTTCTGGGGAGGCTTACAAAAGGGCCCTTCTGACTTCCAACTTCCTGGCAGCTCTCGAGGCGTCACCATCATGTCTGCAAACCCTTTTTATGAATCCACCAACATATAGATTGTTAAGAGCCTAGAGCAAGCATAGGCCTCTGATGTGAGTACCTGATGTTATGGAAGAAGTTTTCTTATTATTTACTTTATAGATTATTATTTTTCCATGCCCACCCTACACTAAAGCATGAAATTAATAATTCACAAACAGTATGGTGGGGGAAGGAAATTTGATCTTACACGCATCCCAAGTGCAAAAACTGAAAGGGAAGTGCATGGTACACAGAAGCACAGCCCTCCAACTGAAACGTGAGTCACACTCGCAACACCTTCTGCGGATGAAGGAGCACAGCATGCACCCAGCTCTCTGCCTGTCCCCTCTGCCCGATGCTACCCAAGAGGACAGAGCTGAGTACTGCCTCAGGCAGAGAACAAAGGGCAAGGGAAAAACTGTTTTTTCTCTATTTTTCTTTCTCTCCTGGTTAAGCTCCAAGGGAAAGTGAGCTTCCAATGGCAGGCAGGGAATGAGAATGCAGAGAGATTTTATTTCACCTCTTAAAATTAGGCTGAATAAAACTTCTAACAGAAAATGTCCTGGCAATGTGTCTACACCTAAGAGATTGCCAGATCTATGTCTATTCATGGCCAAGTACCCACGTGTCCCTTCCCCATCCATCTCCCGTCCCTTAATGAGTGCCTAGGAAACACATAGGAAAAGACAGAGAGATTCCACACAGTTGACTCAGCATTAATTTTTTCAATCAATTCTTACACGAAGATGGATCCACCAAGAAACGCCCTGAGCACAACTGTAATGTGCTAGGTCCCACTGCCTCCCAGACACATTCCCTGAAAACACCAACCCTCATCTTCCACCCATCATCAGGAGATGTGCTTGGTACCAAATAATTTAGCCAGCTGCCATCTTGGCCCTATACTTCAGTGTAGTAATTAACAGCATATGGTCTGAGCAGAGGCAACAAAAGGGAAAACATGTCAATTGTACTTCATCAAAATTAAAAAATGTTGTGTATCAAAGGATTCTCTTAACACAGTGAAAAGCAACCCACAGAATGAGAAAATATTTGCAAACCAATATCTGATAAGGAATTAATATCCAGAATACATAAAGAACAACAAAAAAACCCCTATTTAAAAACAGACAAAGAACTTGAATAGACATTTCTCCAAAGAAGATCTGCAAGTGGCCAATAAGTATATGAAAAGATGGTCAACAACACTAATCATCAGGAGAGTTGCAAATTCAAACCACAGTGAGATACCACTAGGATGGCTATTAGAAAAAAAAATGTCGGAAAGGATGTGGAGTAATTTCAACCCCCGCGAACTGCTAGTAGAAATGTAAAATGGTGCAACCACTATGAAAACCAGTAAAACAGTTCCTCAAACAAACATAGAATTACCATAGGTTAAAAGCAGGGACTCAGACAGATATTTCAACACCCGTGCTCATAGCAGCATTATGCACAACAGCCAAAAGAAGCAACCCAAGGATACATCAGCAGATGCATGAATAAACATGGAGTAGTACTCAGCCTTAAAACAGGAAGGAAATTTTGATGCATGCTAGCACATGGATAAAACTTGCAGACATTTTGCTAGTGAAATAAGCCAGACACAAATAGATACTATATGATTCCAGTAATATGAGGTACCTAGAATCGCCAAATTCATAGAAACAAAAAAGGAATGGTGATTGCCTGGAGCCTGGGGGCGGGAGGTATGGAAGTTATTGTTTAATGGTCATGGAGCTTCAGTCTGGGAACGTGAAAACTCTCTGAAAGTGGATGGTGCTGACGGTTGCACGATAATGTGAGTGTATTTGCACTTAGTGCCAATGTTTTAAGTGCATGCAAGTAAACATACACTTAAAAATAGTTAAAATGTAAATTGTATATGTATATTTTACCAAAATATAAGAATTTTTTAGAGGAGCATAAAGTTTAAAGTCAAAGTACTATAGCTGGCACCCTCTCTAGCCCATACACTATCTGAGAGGCAAGTAGTTTAGCTTTTCTGTGACTCCGGTTTTTCACCTACAAAATGGGATCATCGGAGTGCCTAACTCATAAGGTTATTGTGAAGCAGATGATATAGTTTGTATGATATAATTTGTATAATAAGGTGATATGAAGTGGATGACATTATTGTATGGTGGATGATATAAAGAAGATCTTGGCATATGATGAGTGCACAGAATGTGTTAGCTATTATTATTGTTTCTTTGGTATAGATCCTAAAACTCAATGTCATGGACAAATATTTATTTCTTTGCTGCATCTTCCACAGAGTGTGTTCTACGTGTTACTGAGTACTTACTGACTGGTTTATGTAGTCAAACAAAAAGGAGAACCTATTGACTCACTATCAGTGGTTGTTTTTTCAGCACAGCATATAAATTAATATTGATCCATTCATATTCTTAAATAAGCCTTTTTGGACCAAAGATTTGCATTTATAGACAGCTGGCCAATGTTGAGGTATTAATTTGAAAAAATCATAATTCAGTTGCTATGATCCAGGGTCAAGGCAATCGTGAGGTTTTCTTCTTGCTATTGTGTTATTCTAACCAACCTATGGAACCAGCCACTGAGTACAAAACCACATAATCAGGACACTGCCACCTAAAGAAAGATTTGAAGTTAAACAGAGGGTAAAAGTTCTGGGCTGCAGAAGCTGATATCTTCTTAGATATCTCTTTTCACATCATTGACAAGGAACTGATGTATAAAGGACATGCAGACCACCACTAATTAACTCTGTCTGAGATGAGGTCGGGGACCTCGATTAAATTTAAAGGTAAGTGTATCTGAGGGTGCTATTGGTTTTGATTTGAAAGCATGAGATACAGACATTTTCTAATTCTCTCCATTTTAAACAATACAATTTTAAGATAAAAGCTTCTATGAAAAATCCTATAATAAAACATTGATATTAACATCCGTTCTCAGAAATAGTGATGATTTCTGAAATGTACAGAATTTTCACAAGCTTTTGCTAAGATGAGTTTTTTTTTAATATTGGCTGATGCTGGCTTCTCAAATCATCTCCTATCAGAGTGAAAGCAAATTCATTTAACGGTTTATTTCTCCAACAGTGTGAGGGACTATTTCACCTAGATATCTTTTTCAAAGCCCACACCCGGAAGCTTCATAATTCCATTAAATCTGTGCACAGCTGGGCAATTCTTTCTCTTTTTTCCACATTATAGTGGTCCCCAGGGAATTTATGTAAATCCATGGAAATTCATTTTAAAGTCCTCTGAAAGGGAGGATGCATCCTCAATTAAATAAGCCATTATATCTACAGCAAGCTAAAAGCAACAAGCTGGAGAGCTAAATTAAACTTTCCATCAAGAAAACTAAACCATCCACTTTTCTATATAGGCTTTACCTAAATGCTGCCAAAATTGTAAGGCAAAATATTCTGATGGAGTCCAAATAGTAGCTGAGCCACTGTTTGCTGGCACAGCCTCCTTTCTGTCACCTCCACCTAATTCCATTTTGGACAATGCTACAGGAAAGGGATCAGCCTCATAATTCACAGACTCTTAGGAAAGACTTCCCATAAAAGGGTGAAAGAAAATGAACTTCTCCAGTTCTTCAAAGGGCATGCAGGTCAACCTCAAGTAACCCTAATAAGACCCTAATAAGACCCTAAACCCTAGTAAGACTGAAACTCGAAGAACAGGACATTAAATGCTGGAAAGCAGACAAGCTTTACAGTTACACCTACCTGCCTCCCAATCCTACCTCCTTCACTGATTAGCTGAGTAAATCACCTTGACTTCATAGCCTCAGTTTTCTCATCTGTAAATTGGGGACAATAATTCTTAATAATGTTACAGGCCCATGCCTATAACATGGCTGACACCCAAAAGCCTTTGCCTGGACCAAAAGATGAAGTCTGAGCAAGATCTATGCTATAGAAATGAGGAGATAACTGGAAGGGCAAGGAAGGAATTCCTCCACTTACAAGTTTCGTGTCCTCAAACAACTCTAGTTCCTGCCCATCTTACTAGATCTGTTCACCATTCCTAATGCTGATAAAGTAACAACAAGGCTATCTATAGGAACACTGACTCCGTATTACCACATCCCTTTCTTCTTCTTTTTTTAATTTTATTTTAATTGATGTTCAAGTATAGTTTTCTGTCTTTTACTCCCATCCCAGCGCACCCACCCATCCCTCCCCTCCTCCCTCCTATTTCCACCCCCCTAGTTTTTGTCCATGTGTCCTTTATACTTGTTCCTGTAACCCTTTCTTCTTAAGCCATTGCAACATTTACTCTTTTTTGGCATAGGCCTTGTCATATCTGAAAACTCTATATTCTGTACAAGTTACATCTTGGTTCTAAAGTCAACATCGAAAGTGAAAATTTCATAAGGTCAAATTTACCTGTGAAAAATCTCTCAGGAAGGCAGTGGAATAGTCTCCCAGCAAGTCCATTATTGGGACAGATTGCCGATTCTTCAGTTACCCTGAGTGAACCAGCTGGCTTGAGTTTGAGATCCATGTTATTTCAAAAAAATCATATATATATTCTGATACTTGACTTGTATTCCAATTATGAGCAAAATGCTCATAATCTTGTATGAGGCGAACAGAATGGAGGCCAACTTCGGAAAGGGTGGAGTCCCATCTCCATGCACACAGTTGAGTAGAATAACTGGTGGAATAGCCTGCATATTTGTTTATTTACTTTGTACATTTCTTTCTTTTGCAAAGCAATATGATTATATTTGCATACATTAAATACGCTTTAATTCAAAGTAACCATGGTACCATGCCACATTTTGTTTTTGTGTTATTGAAATGAGGCTTCAGTCAATGGTGAACCCCACAAGCCAAGCCACATATGAAGGCTGATAACTCTACCCATCAAGGGAGGACTATCAGAGACATATTCACATTCTAAGGAATTAAGACAAAGTTTTGGTCAGGGCACAGAATCAAGTCACTGTGATGGCTAGTCAGCCCAGGAGTCATATCTGTCCTTGTCTTTGTTTATCAAGCACTGATTCTGTCTCTCAGAATCTGAGTTCCATCTATTCCTGTTACAAGATCTCTTCAAACTTACTTTATTTATCTTAGGGGAAAAAAATCAGACTGAGAAAGCATGCCCTGACTACAGCGTCTAATTTTGATCTGCCCACCTTAAACACCTAATCTCTCTAATCCACCTCTCTAGATCAATATTTTGTTTTCCTGCTGCCCCAATTGACTCAGCTCTTAGCCTACTCTCTCAGTTACTCTGTACATAGTAAAAGAAGGAAAAAATTCCCAAATACAAGCAAAAGTTTATTAGAAAGTCACAGAGGTAGAAGAAATAAGGTGAGCCAGCTGGATTGTGTGGGCTAAAGAAATTAGTTACAGAGGCAAAAGAAGGGCCTGAGAGCTTAGGAGAAAGAAAGCAAACAGACACACCTAAAGAAAAAAGGTGTGGGTGAAGAAAGAGAGACAGGCCAAGGAGGAAAATTTTTATTTTTTATTTTATTTATTTATTTTTTTATTGTTGTTCTAGTATCATTGTCTCCATTTTCCCCCCACCACTCCGCCCCACCCCAGCTGTCCCTAAGAAGGAAAAATTTTAAATCAGTGATAATAAACATTTATGGATCACATGCAATTCTTAATCATACCTCCATTTTAAGAATATATGTTAAGAATTCTGGCCTACTATGTCTAAAATAAATGTAGATTTATTGTGCTATAACATGAAAAAATTACTACTCATTTTCTATAAAAGGAAACATAGTTGTTTTTAAATGCTTAAATCTTAATTTCTATTTTAATATAAAATATCTAAATTGTAAAAATGTCACTTTAATAAGATAAAGATGCAGAGATAAAGTCATTCTAAAGGTTTGCTGTAAATATTTTATATTATTATTATTAAAATTTTAACTTTAATCATTAAAGCCACATTTAATCTTCCAGAGACTCTCCTACTCCTCCATATATAACTCACTACTGTCTCCTCCGTGTTCCTCCTGCACACGTTTATGCTAGGTGATGCTATTAACATGTGATGTCTTTTATTACTTCATCATTTGATGGTAAAGTTTCTTCCTTAGATTTATACCACCAGTAAGGATATAGGTTAAGGTCCTTGTGGATAGTAGAGACTCAAGTATCTGCTGGACTTTATTTGCTATATTCTGTTTAAAACTTTGGAACTGATGAGAACCCCTTCGCTTCCTCCAGCCCCAGCCACTCCCTCACTCCTTTAACTAGCTTGTCTACCATTACTTTCTGTATCCAATGCCTCTTATATACCAATTCACAGTCTCTCAGCTTCATGTGCCTTTTGTTCCAATGGCTGCTGCTGTAGCTGGCTCTGCATGTGTTTGGAATGATTCCATTCAGAAAAAAAACTTGAATGTCATTCATTCAGTGCCTTACTTTAAGGACACAGCGTGCCTCTCACCAACCCAGGACTTGGCCTCATTGGCATTAAGGTGTGAGTGGTCTTGCTTAGTGCGCACAAATGCAGTCTGGAATCTCAGAGTTAAGTCTCAGTAGAGCAAACTTTTAACCAATGGCTGACAAGAAAAACAAATACTTATCCTTTCTCCTCAGCTGTCGTGGTTCCAAGATGCAGTTGACGTGTCCTTTCATAGGACAGTCCTACGACATGACATCATCTCTGTTTGTGCTACCTCCTTCAGCAACACACCTTCTCATCAGCTCTTCCTTCTTCCCTACCTCAGGTCTTCTGCACTCACTCCTGCCCCCCTTAATAGAAACAGTAGCACAAGTCTTACATTAGAGTTTGTTTCCTGGGGTACTCAGGCTAGAACAGCTTCCTGCATCTCAGCCCCTGCAGAAGGGACATGGTCCTGTCTGCCCCAGTTAACCCTCCCCCCTTTTCAGAGGAGGATTAAACAGGAACAAACACCTAACACAAAGGCTGCCAATCTGCTGACTAAGGCGGTAAACAAGATTCCAGACCTAGTTTGAAAAAATGCGCAGAACAAATTGAATACCTCTCTAGGGAACTGGGAAATAGAAAAGAGAAATTCGAAGCTAGTTAGCAGCAGATTATGATACAAATAGAGAAGGTGATGACACAGCCATGTTGGTCTCAGTGCTCAGTTCAGTGAAGGAGGGAGGAGAGTTCATTCCTATGTCAATGTAACTCTGCACCTGGTATAGTGCCTACCACATAGTGGGAGCTTAATATTGCCTTTGCTAAATTGCATACTTTTTTTTTGCTAAAAAGGATACTTTTCTCTCATTTTCTTTCTTGATTTTTCACTCTTTTCACCCAGTCATTCCTCAGCAATCATGGACAAGAATCCTTTAGTACTTCCTCAATCATATCAATACTAGAATTTTCCACTCCACTCCATTTAGTTAATAATAAACCACACCTTAAACCTCTCCATCTTTGTGAACTGTTTCACCTTTAGAAGCCTCTCTGAAATGCCTCTCCCCATCAGCACATTTTCTATTTGATTGGCAGCAATTTTCAACCTTTTTCATCTCATGGCACAGATCCACTAATTACTAATATTCTGTGGCACACCAAAAAGTATATTTTTGACAATCTAATAAAAATAGGTATAATTTCTATTGATTTACAGAAATAATAGTAATAACCTATACTTTTTGCTCCAAAGTGACTTTTTAAAAAAAATCAAGTGCCTATTCTTGTATATTAGGATTTCTGGTACCAAAAATTAACCAATCAGAGACAACCTTTTTAGGAAACATGAAAGATCCAATTCTGTTATATGACCTATATATTTATGGTTCAAGATAGGGCATTCACACTGGATTGTACTGTTGTATTGTTATTGTTGTATTGGCTGTTTTCATTTTTCTATTTGACAATCTCAAGGAAAAGAAGTCTGTGTGCCTGACTAAATAGTCAGGCATTGCATGTTTTAAAAATTCTTGCAGCACAGGTGGGAAATCGTTGCTCTATCATCTCACCAGCCCCCTCACTTCTAGGTATGCTCTTTTCCCTTATCAGCTCTCCTCTATCATAGCCCATCATTTCCTTTATGTACTTCCTCATTTCATGTCTCTCCCCAGCCAGCATCCAATGGTTAATTATTACATTAAATATTTCTATTTCTGTGTTTAACTAATCCTTCCATAATACGTGTACAGGCATAAATGTACCTGTCCCAACATTAACATACCACATTGTCTGTCTCCCCCATTGTTGTGTCTGATCTAACTAGCTCTACTCTCTCCCAAAACACAGCTGGAAAATACTACATCCAACTTTATTGGACCTCCTACACAAATAAAATTATAACTGCTTATATCTTATATCCCATGATCAATCTCTCTTTCTGTACCCTATACCGAGTAAGTGACAAGACCTCAAGTCTTCTTCCCTTTTTTCATGTTTTGCTAAGAGTCCACAAATGGAGAATTGGTTCACATATGATTTTTTCCCTTGTCTACAGTTCATGGCCATTGTGCGTCATCACTTGACTAGTCTAGTTCTTTTTCTTGACCTGTATCTCTCATAAGCGCATTATCCATGCCTATAAAAGCAAGACTTAATAGTTGAAAGGATTCCAGTTCCCTCCCTATGGACTCATGGGCACCATGTAAATCAAGGGGTGTGTCTCAGTGCTGGGCATTCACTTAACTCTGTGCAATAGCATATCCAAACCTCAGCTCTGACCCAGTCAAGACTCCCAGTCAAATAATTCAGTGATCATTTCCACTTACAAACTTTTTGTACATTTTTAACCTTAAAAATAATTCCACAAGACTAATGTTATCACCTGAGTTTATGCAGGAGGAGGCTGAGGTCCAAAGGTTGAGTAAATTTCTGTAGGTCACACAGTTAATAAGTGGCAGTCAAAGCGAAAACCCAAGCTTTCCTACCATAAATGGTGCGCTTTTAAGAATGCTCTAAAGATGTTTGGTAACTTGTATTTATTCTCAGTGGTGTTAAAATAATATTAAACCTTCAGGATTATATCCTTGGATTACCAATAGTAGTAACATAATCTATATTATTATTACTGGCATGCTGCTTCCTTCTCCCTCCTTCAACTCCTTCCTAGAAGCTACCAATACTTAAGTATTTCAGAGAGTAGCTTTCTTTTCCAGTACCTAGTCATCACCTCATGTTAGCCATTTTGTCATCATAGCTGATGAATTGAAAAGGGCTTCTAATCTGGCTTCTCTGATCTCAGTCTTCTCCTAACTCAATTCCTATTATCTGTAATTGTCATCCTTTTCCAACGGTTTTTATCATATCATATTCTCTTCTATAAGAAAAGTATTTTTTACTTTTTTGATAAATGTAACATTAAGTGTCTTCTGTCCTCATCAGTCTGTCAATATTAAATGCAGCTTCATCTTTTAGGCTATTTTTCACTGGAATTTGATTGTCAAGCCTTGTCCTTTAAGCACATCTTATGAACTTCCAATTTGAAGAGTGCTACTTTATTCCAATTATTCAACAATTCTGCATTCCTAAAACTATTGAAATGACCAAAGAAAAAAAATTTAAGGGTGAAATATCTATCTATGTCAGAAAACATGGAATGTTTCTCTTAAAGAATGGAAACTGATAATTTCTATAAAATATAGTACATGTCAAATCAGATTAAGGAAACTTCTGAGAACAATTCAAATCAGTCAACAGAAGGTTGAAGAAATTAACCAGTCCAGATAGTTTGAATAACAACATACTAAGACTAAAATACAAGGTCTGACAGAAGTAAATCTGCTTGAGTGTGGTTGGTAGGGTAATAATATGGGTATAATAATTTATAGTTTAAATTTGAACACTTAACTTAATATATCATATGTTGTGCTTGAGTGGGATATTGTTATGTTACAGAATTACATGCAGATTTCCTTACAGATTTTGTAATAAAAAAGGGCGTTGTTTGTGCCACACCCTTTATATCTAGTTATTAAATACAGCCCACATTCATAAAAATATTCTTCTGGATCCACAAAAAGTAAGGAAAAAATTCAGAGATGCTGAGGCCATGAGAGAGAGACAGAAAGAGAGAGAGAGAGAGAACCATTAGTTAAAACTGGAGAGAAAAGTAAGCAAACAAGGAAAACTCTGAGGTTACTTTGAAGGAAAAGCTGGTTTCAGATACCAAGCTTTGGCTTTGCTTCAAGTTTACGTGAACAGAATCTGGTATTCTAATGTCAGGATGAAGACCTTAATGGTAAACAAAATGGACTTAGGTCGATAACAATCAAGGAAGCTAAGAGAACCAAACTCTATCCTCTGTAGAGGAAAGCATTTTCAATTACAACCCCAAGAACTCACATAGATTATGAAATTGACTAAATGTGCTTGGACACAGTTCACCATGAGTCAGAATCAGCAGCAAAAATAAATAACCTATTTAGACAGAGCCCCCTGCAGTAACATTCAGTTATGGAATTACCAGGTACAGAATATAAAATAACTCTAAATAAAGTTGAAATAGACAATAAATTTTAAAAAGCAAGTAGCCATGATAAAATTATTTTTTAAAAGATCGAGCAAGTTTTAAAAATAAATTTTTTTAAATAGAACCATAATAATTGACTTTAAAGTTTCTCAATGGGGAAACTAGTAGCTTAGTTATAGCTGGAGAAAGAATTAAGGAATCAGAAGATTGCCCTAAAGAAATTACACAGAATGAAGCAGAGAAAAGGAAATGCAATATATGAAAAGAGATAGACGTGATGAATAGAATGAGATTTTTTAAGTTAATAATACAAAAAATGGAGGAGAGAAAATATTCAAAGATATAATGTTTGAGAATTTTTCAGAATTAATGATCCTGGAAATACATACAAAAATTCCATACCAACACGTGTGGTGCTGACCACCACAGCTTAAGAGAGACAAGACCTAAAAAAGAAATCAGATAAAAGAGATCCCCTGCAAAGAAATGATAATTAGTTTAAAAGCAGACTTTTTCAAAAGCATCAGTGAAAACCAAGAGCAATATAAAAATTTCTTCAAGAAAGTATCTCAAGAAAATATTTGTCAGCCTACTATGTTGTACCTAACAAAATTTCTTCAAGATTGAGAGCGAATCACCATAATACGTGTCGAACATTTTAGATAAAATCTGAGAGGGGAAGAGCATACTTTCACAAGAAATTTCTAAGAGATATGTTTCTGGAAGAAAAATAAATAACTCCAGAAGGAAGATCTAAGAGAAAGGTGAATGAAAACTGGTAGACATGTAGGTGAACCCAAATAAACTTTGTCTTGTAAAGTAAAAATTAACATGTCTAATTGGGGAAAATAAAATGGTAGAACTTGAATAATAGCATGGAAGTCAGAGGGATGATTTAAATCATTGTTCTAGTTGCCTTGTATTGTTTAGGAAAGAGAGGGTGTAAATGATTGATTACATGTTGACATTAAGTTAATAGACACAGTAAAATGTTCAGAATATTAAAAGAAGATAATGTAGAATATATCATTTCAAATCAGTAAAGGGAGAAAAGTAGAATAAGAAAACAAGGTAATTCAAAAGGAAGGAAGAGGCAAAGGAAAGGAAAGTCCCCCTTTCCTTTCCAGAATGAATGACTCTGAAAGCACATGCAAAAACTATATATATATATATAGATATATAGGTCTATATATCTATATATATATCTGTGCTACACATTTGGTGAAGAACACCACAGGTAAAGAGAAGATCTAAAAAGTTATCGGATATGAGAGAAGGAAGGAAAGAGAAAATGAAACAGAAAAAAACAGATCATCATAAAGTACAAATTAAATTATAAAAATAAGTAAATAGATGTCAGTAATCAATAATATTTATGTATATAGACCAAAATTGCCAGTTAAAAACAGAAATTTTAAGACTAGATTTAAAAATTTAACTATACACTTTACATAAGAGACACACCTAAAATATAAAGACAAAAATGATTAAAACAAATATCCAGTGAATAATAATAACCCATAGAAAGCTGGGACAGTTATATTAATAAAATAAAAAGCTTTTAAGTTAAAAACCATTACTAGGAAGAAGTGATATCTACAGATTAAATTTTCAAATTACCAATAAGATTTAGCAATCACATACATTATATGAACCCTTTTAAAATTATACCATGCAAAACATTCAAAAACTACAGATTGACAAATCATCCAAATAAAAGAGTGAAACATGCTTTTATCAATTGTTGATAGTTCAAGCAGAAAAAATCTATTAAAATATGAATATATGGGATTATTAAATTTGGTTTAATAGATAAGAGAGATTAAGAGATATTCCACATTTCCTTTCAAGTACACATGGTGCATTTATCAAAATTTATGAATCCATAAAGCAAGAAGGGAGACTCATTATATGTGTGTGAACATATATTCTACATTATACATGTCAACTACATAGAGAATACATACATTCTGTGTGTATGTGTTTGTATATATATGTAAATGTAAGTATATGTATATAAAAATACATATATATGTCCACAGACTACATTCTCTAGCCAAATGCAACTAAATCAGAAATCATTATTTAAAGAGATGAACTTTTAACATATTTTTGTGAAACATTTCTAACACATAGAAGAATAAATGGGGTAATATAAAGACTGCTAGCTTCAATAATTTTTCAACTTACAGTCAATTGTATCATCTATATACCCACACCCATCTGAATTTTCTTGAAACAAATGTATCCTTAAATATTTGTCATAACTTTATTAAGGGACTTTTTCATATAACCATAATATTATTACATATTTTTAAAAATATGTACAATTTTCTCAAATATCCAGTGTTCAGATGTTCCTAATTATCTCATATGTTTTCTTAAGTTGGTCAAGTCAGGATACAAATAAGGATCATACATTGCATTTGATGGCTATGTCTTTTAGGTTCCAAGTAGATACATTATTAAGGCCCAATATAATTGAAAATTTAAAACCACACTTCTATAGAACTCATAGGTCACAGAAGAAATGACAATGAAACATTGAAAATAATTAAAACTGAACAAAGTACAAACTATCAAAATAGCCAAAACTTGGAAATGCAATAAAAGCAATACTTTAGGAAAAATTACACTTCAGTGCTTATATTAGAAGCAGAAATGGTAAAAATAATTATTTAAATATAACAAGAATTTGGAAAAAACAAAGTTTTTTTGGAGGGATGATAGAGTATACACAAAGAAAATGGAAGAAAGAAAGAAGAGAATAGATTATTGAAATAGAAAACTAAAATACAAGACAGAATCAATGTGATGGAGTAAAGATAGCCCAATTTTTTGACACTTATCCCATTGGTAGGAGGAATCTCTTTCCCCTCCTCTTGAACCTTTGTTCTGTGACTGCCAAAGTGGTGCTTTGTCAGTTCTCTGTCTAGCCTTCAAGAAGAATTGCAATTTCTACTTCCTATTTCTTGGAACATTCTTAGATTTCTGAGCAGCAACGTTGGAAGTCTTAACACTCTATTGGAGACGCCATGTGGAGAGCCCTTTGCGACGTGAATAGAGGGAGAAACCCAAGGCACTGTGCATGTGACCAGAAGTAGAAACCATACCCAAGGCACCAGGCATATGAGTGAAGCTATCATGGACTCTACAAACTAGACCAACCCCCAACTGAACACGAGCACATAAACCCAGTCATTGCCACATGAAGCAAAAGAACGACCCAAGCAAATTACCTACATTCCTGACCCACAAAATCATGAAATAATGAAATGGTAGTGTTTGAAAACCAACATGTTCTGAGAGCAGTTTATTACCCAGTAAAAGATAATGAGATGAGCAATGCAAATAAACAATAAACAAAGCAAAAGTTAGTTCTTCGAAAAGGCTGATGAAATTTCTCTATAATTTCTAGTGGTATTCGCCAAGGGGGAAAGAAGTAGAACTGAACGAAAGCATGTTAAGAGAAAAAGGAATAGATCTAAGGGAGGAGAGCCTGGATTAAAGCCCTCAGGCAGGAACGGGACAATGTGATGTAGTAGGAAGCACTTGTCTGAAGTATGCATTTTTTCATCAATTAACTTTCAGAAAGTTATTTAACTCTATCAGGCCTCAGTTTGATTAAAAAAAAAAAACCCTAAAGCTCCTTCTATAGTTATAATCCTTTGATGTGATTTTTCAGTGTATGTTTAGTAGAATTTAGGGCAAGGTACAAAGTAGCATTAAGAAGGTAACCAATACAACTTGGTCTCTTTGCTTAAACTGAAAAAAAAAAATATGGAGACTAACCTTCCTGGTTTTTTTTATTTTTCCAAAATTTTACTATAAGGGACATGAGCATACAACAGAGTAAAAATAATCTTTTCAATAAATGGCGTCAGGAGAACTGGATTGGTACATGCAAAAAACTGAAACTAGATCACCGAGTTACACCATACACCAGAATAAACTCAACATGGATAAAAGACTTAAATATAAGTTGTGATACCATAAAAATCCTTGTGGAAAACATAGGCAGAAAAATTTCAGATTTCCCATGTACCAATATTTTTTGACAATATATCTCCTAGGGCAAGGGAAAAATAAAAAATAAGGCTGCAAATTAAAAAGCTTCGGCACATCTAAAGAAATCATCATCAAACTGAAAAAGGAACCAACTGTATGGGAGAACACATTTGCCAATGATACATCAGAAAAGGGTTTAATCTCCAAAACATATAAAGAACTCATACACCTCCATACCAGTAAGACAAATCATCCAATTAAAAAATGGGCAAAGGATCAGAATAGACACTTCACCAAGGAGGGTATACAGATGGTCCATAGACATATGAAAAAATGTTAAACATCACTGGTCATCAGAGAGATGCAAATTAAAACCACAATGAGATATTACCTCACACCTGTCAGAATGGCTGTCATTAATAAAGCAATAAACAGCAAGTGCTGGCACGGATGTGGAGAAAATGGAACCCTAGTGCAGGGGTCCCCAACCCCCAGGCAGCGGACTGATACCAGTCCGTGCCCTATTAAGAACCAGGCTGTGAGGGAAGCTCACCTGAGCTCGGCCTCCTGTCTCAGCCTTCTCCCCACCCCTCATCCAGTCTATACCAAGAGGTGAACAATACCCAGCCATTGAAGCTCTCCAGAGCATTGCCTCCTGACCCCCTCCCCCACCCTCCACCTCACCTGAGCTCCAACTCAGGTTCCCCCTCCCCAGCCCTCTCATGGAAAACTGGTCCCTGGTGCCAAAAAGTTTGGGGACCGCTGCCCTAGTGCACTGTTGGTGGGAATGTGGACTGGTGCTGCCACTGTGGAAAGCAGTATGGAATTTCTTCAAAAAATTAAAAATGGAACTGTCTTTTGACCCAGCAATTCCATGGCTGGGAATATATGCTAAGAATCCCAAAGCACCAATTCAAAAGAACCTGTGCACCCCCATGTTTATAGCAACACAATTTACAATAGCCAAGTGCTGGAAACAGCCTCAGTGCCCATCAGTAAAGGAGTGGATCAAAAAACTGGGGTACATTTACACAATGGAATTATATGCAGCAGAAAGTAGGAACTCCTAGCTTTCACGACAGCATAGATAAAACTGAAGAATATTATGCTAAATGAAATAAGCCACTTGGTGAAAGACAAATACCATATGATCTCACATATAAGAGGAATCTAATGAACAAAATAAATTAACAAGCAAAATAGAACCAGAGACATGGAAACATGGAACAGACTGACAGCAGCCAGGGGCGAGGAGGGAGGGGGATAATGGTGGAAAGAAAAGGAAGGGACTAGTCAAGGACCCATGGACATGGACAACGGGGTGGGGATTGAATGTGGAAGCAGGGTTTGGGTTGGGTGGAGGAGGGCAAAGGGACAAAAATTGGGACGACTGTAATAGAACAATAAAGTGCTTCTCAGATAAGGTCAAGTTAAAGGAGTTTATTATCACCAAGCCCTTATTTTATGAAATGTTAAAGGGACTTATCTAAAAAAAAGAAGATAAAAAACATGTATAGTAAAATGACAGCAAACTCACA
>CM052541.1:178106770-178331652 GCA_028533065.1 Trachops cirrhosus
TGTTTGTTTGGGACTTTTTCATGTCAATAAAGTCAATTAAAATCTGTTGAATTAAATTCATATAAGCACACAAAAAGGTTCTTTTCCCCAGTATGAAAGAAGTATCACATTAGCTTGGCAGGTAGACACCATGCCTACGGCGTTTATGAAAAACATGGCCACAACTTCTCCCTTGCGCTACATTTTCAACAGTGACTTAAATTTTCCTAAAACTTGTGTCTTGCTACAGATTTTTCAGAGATGAAATTTAGCTAATGAAGTTTTGCGGCATGCTACATTTCTGCTGATACCTTGGAATGGCTTCGGAGCATATGGAGGGAGCGCGAGGGAAGTGCCGCAGCGCCATCAAAACGTTCTGGCTCGTTACCTGAGATAACATGAAAAGCTATCTTTTGTTTTTAACCTCAGTTTCTTGTGGGAAAGTTTATTAGTTTAATCCTTTTCCAACTCTAGAATACTATCTCAGTTCTGAAATTTAGTGCACACTAAAAAGCTGGACCAGTTGACATAAGGAACAGATCATAGGCTCCAATGAAAAGATCAGGCCACTCTAAATGGAATGTCATTAGGACTTTTTAAAATTTAATTTTAAATTAGCAAAGCCATTTCACATATTCAGTTATTTGGTAATGAGAATAAACATTCACATGGCAAAATTAAGAAATATTTATAATTTAATGTAAACATATACACATGAGAAGCATCATAACCATTAATAGATTAATCTTTCACCTTACTTTGAACTTTAAAAAAATCTTTAAATAGATATAGCTACATAATATGACATTTATGTAAGAGTTCTCTTACAATTAAGACTAGTACTTCATTCTTATTCTTCACACATTACTATTTCAAAAAATGCAAATAAAAAAAACCCTAGCTGGATTTTTTTTTAATTTCAAAGTGTCTTTTTTATCTTTGTGAGCTAGCTAGATACCTACTGTAAGGCATTAGTAATTCCTTTCTCTCCAAGGTATTTTTAGGGTGCTTTAGCTTTATTAGAATGTCTGCCAAATGCTAAAACATTAAATATTGAGGTTTTTTCTTCTATTTCTACCCATAGATAGGAGATTTCTTGCTTCAAGCATCAGTGCAAACATGTAAACACAATTACTCAAAACAAGTCAATAAGTGAGAAGCAGGGATAAAATAAGAACTCAGACAATCTGACTCACAATCCAGCATTCAACCCTCTATAACTTGCTGTTTTCTTTGTCCTCTTTGCTGTGAACCAAGACACTTGTTCTTTAGCGGGGTGTTTCTGCTGCAAAGCCAGTTGCTACTGCATTATGCAATGAAGTCAGAAGCCTGAGCTTGTGACATCAATATAGGTTGCTATGGTAACTCCTTTCATAAGTGTTACAGGTTCATTGTAGGCTCAAAAGAGGACTTCAGCAGAGTAGCAAAATAGCGGGCATTATTCAGCCCAAATTACAACAATAATTGGTGCAAAAAATGTTTAATACAAGCCATAATAAATATTGGTTTTTATATTTGTTTATGTTATTTTTGAAAGTCATTTTTCTAATATATTTGAGGGTTTTTTAAATGAAAATTCTCCAGTAGAAATAGCATTGCCACTGATTTGATGTGACAGATGCACATGATCTGGGCAGAAGAGAGTCTCACTGTAACAGCTAATTAATTGTTCCACACATTGGGTCATTCCAGAAGTCAAGTCATGTTATGCATTATCTGTTGTGAATAAATTCATAATAGCATGATTTCAATCCAGCTTTCCCATTACTGGAATTATAGAAAGGTTCCACAGAGAAAGTTGCACATATGAAGGAAACATTAGATGAATTTTTCCCTGCAAATGTACCCATTTTTAACAAAGCAGTAGCAGAGATCACCTTTTTATTGCACATGTTCATCTTTATTTCCCTAGAGCATTTTTTGCCAATGCCTCTATTTAAATGGTTAAATCCACCTCCGTGTAGGAGATCTTTAGATTCTTCACCATCAAATCATTTTAAAGCTGAATTTAAAGAGCATGACTAAATAATTACAAAGCTTTAATTCCTTTCTTCCATAGCTCCTTTTTAAAATCAGCCACATGGTCAACATGAGAATCTTAGTTCAATTCTGCAAGCATTTGAGTTAGATATTGAGGTTCCAGTGTGCTGAGCATTAGGTAGAAGAAGCATAAAAAGTCGGTCCTAGAGAACTGAAGCTCCGAGGGATAAAGTCACTTGCCTGAAGTCACACAGGTAATTAGAAACATAGCTGGCATTTGAACTTAAAACTGATATCAACTATTTATAATGTCTTAATGAGAATTAAGGATAATTTCTGGTTCTTGTGGTAAAAATTGAAAATTGCATCATAATTTTCCTGAGGATGCCTTGACATAGAATTCTTTGATGCAGAAAGCAGACAATGCTTCATAAATGCTTTTATGACTACCACTTCTGTTTTTGTAACTCTCAGCAGTTCAAAAAGCGTTTGCCTAAGGGCAGTTTTACTCCCTTAGAACCAAAAATATTGGTTCTATAACTTTTCTTAGACAGTTACATTGATATTCCAATATGCTCCAAGCCACTACACTATTTTCAGATCAGACAAATATATTAATAATTTAATGTGGATAGTGGGTTGCAGTTTACAAATCATACTAAACATTCCTCCCTTCAGCATTTATTGGTTGAGCCCCATGATGAGTCAGGTTTTGTGCTAAATGCTGGATAGGAAGTCACAGCAAAAAAGTGAAATGGTCCTCAATTAAAGGGGTAGGTAGTCTATAAATGTGAGAAAGGCATTAATCAGATAACAAGATAAATAAATGTAAAATTGAAACTGTTGAGACAGTAGAAAATAAGAAAGGCTGAGAATAATCTAAGCATTCAACCCTGAATGTTGTAAAGAGAACAGAAGAAACACTAAGACAGTTAAGGTAGAAAACAATAAAAGGAATAGGAAAACCTAAGGAGATGTAATGCAACATCTGATGGGAGTATCAACAAAGCCAAACTAGTTATTTGAAAAGATAGATAAAATTGACAAACATCTGGCGAGACTGATCAAGAAAACAGAGGCAAGTCCAAAGTAAATGATGTTCGAAACGAGAAAGGGAACACAACTAGACCTGCAGCGGAGAATTAAAAGGAAATAAGATATAATAAACTTTAAATCAATACAGTTGCAAACAAAGGTAAAAAGGACAAGCAAAACTGTTCAAGAAGAAACAGAAACTTGGATAGACCTAGAAGCACCAAAGAAATTGAATTAGAAATATAAAGTCTTTCCAGAAATATAAAATTTTCCCAGATAGAAAGGCATCAGGCCTAGATGGTGTTACAAGTAAATCCACCAAATTTTTTAAATGGATAATTCCAATCTTACAAACTCTTCTGATTAATTGAGAAAAGAGGGAACTGTACAATAAATTATTTTGTGACTCTAGTGTAATTTGATTAAAAGAAAAAACTGAACAAGAGCAGTACGAGAAAATTGAAATGAAGAACTGATTCTCCTGTGGACAATAGTACAAAGATCCCAAAGTATGAAACCCAGCAATGTAATAAAGGCTATATCCCTCCTCTTCCTCCAAGTTTAACCATCACAGAATTGTGAATCTATTATTCTCCACTTCTGACTTTACATGTCAGTGCTGACATAGAAATGCGGTGTCCTGTGGTGACCTTACATGTCACACCTCTGTGCCTTTGCCTGTGATGCTCTGACCCCCTAGAACTGCATTCCTCATTTCTGTAACTAGGTAACTCCTACTTATCTTTGTTTTTAAATTTTATTGTGTTTTTTTTGCATTACAATTTAACCCCCTTATACCCCCTCCTCGCCCACAATCACCACACTGCTGTCCATGTCCATGAGCCCTTTCTCCTTTTTGCTCGATCCCCCCCAACCTCCCCGTCCATAGCTGTCATCCTGCTCTCCATCTATGAGTTTGTCTCTATTTTGCCTGTTAGTTCAGTTTGTTCATTAGATTCCACATATGAGTGAAATCATATGGTATTTGTCTTTCTATGACTGGTTTATTTCACTCAACATAATGTTCTCCAGGCCCATCCATGCTGTCACAAGAGGTAAAATTTCCTTATTTTTTGTGGCTGAGTAGTACGCCATTGTGTATATGTACCATAGTTGTTTTATCCACTCGTTTACTCGTGGACACTTATAATGCTCTGACTACCTAGACCTGCCTTCCTTGTTTCTTTAACTAGGTAACTCTTACTTATCTTTTAACAATCACATCCTCCCTCTCTCCTTCTGGTCAGACATTTTTTCTTATGACTTACCATATACAATAAAGTATTTTAATGGGTGCCCTTCCCACAGAAGACCATATTAACCCTTAGCTGTTAATAATACACCCTGGAATATAGTAGGTGCCTGGAATGGAGCAAAATCTTCTTAACAAACTTCATTCATAAACTTTGTGCTTCTCTTGCATGCTAAGTCTGATGAATTATAGTAGAATGAGTTTCAGTCATCACCTATAGTTATAACAACCAACACTCCTACATTTTCTTTGATTATTACATGCAAAATATCTTTCATTTCTCATAGACATCTTTAGGTGTTCTATCAGTTTTAATTTTTAGGTTTTGTCCTGCTTTTTGAGATATAAATGAGATATCATATTGTGTAAGTTTAAGGTATATCTAGTGATGGTTTGATCCATGTATAGGTTGTAAAATGTTTACCATAATAAGGTGAGTTAACACAATTATCACCTCACACAGTTGCCTTTTCCTAATGGTAGGAACATTTAATATATATTCTTACAACTTTCAGGCATACAATACAGTATTGGTAACCATAGTCACCAGGCTGTACGTGATATTCCCAGAATTCAGTCATTTTATAACTGGAAGTTTGTGCCCTTTAACTAACATCTCCCCCTTTCCCTTACCCCTTAACTCCTGATAACCACCAATCTACTCTCTATGTCTGAGTTCAGGTTTTTGTGGATTCCACATATAAGTGTGATGGTACAGATTACGTCTTTGTCTGACTTATTTCACTTATCATAATGCCCTCAGGCACCCCCCATGTTCTTGAGATGGCTGGATTTCCTTCTCTGTGTGGCCAACACTACCCACTGCACTTATGTGCACCACATTTTCTTCATCCATTCATCAGTCAACACACACTTAGATTGTTTCCACATCTCGGTCATTGTGAATGACACTGCAATGAACATGGGGGGTGCAGAAATCTCTGTGAGCTAGTGATTTCCTTTTCTTCAGATATATACTGAAAAGTGGTATCACTGTATCATGTGGTAGTTCTATTTTTAATTTTTTTAAAAAAGACTTCCTTACTGTTTTCCACAGTGGCTGTACCAATTTATATTTCCACTAACAGTGCACAGTGATTCCCTTTCCTTCCCATCCTCGCCAACACTTCTTATTTCTTGTCTTTTTGATAATTAGCATTGTAAAAGGTATGATGTGATCTCCCATTCTGTTGTTATTAAACAGGCTTAATTTACTTTATTTCTGTGGTGGCCACAGTTGGAGCCTGGGTCCTCTGCACAGAAACTTTGGTGAGGATCTTCCTAAGGGGGTCAGTGAATTCCTGATATAGAGACTTGGGGATCAATAAGGCAATGCCCAACATGCTTTCCTTCCTCCTTCCTTTTTCTATTAAAGTAAGGCGTGTTTGGAGTTGTAAATAAGCCTCAATTTTGTACAGAACTATCAGAAAGAAGGAGCATTCTGAAGTAGCTTATATTTGGAGGAAGCATATGCTCCAGTCAGAGATGAATCTTGACTCTGATCTTTTCAGGAACATTTCAGAATTTATATGTAAGGGAAATGAACTTTCTCCATTTTATGCTTTTAAATTGCAATCTCATTTATGCGTTTCAATAATTTTCTCTATAATAATAGTTTGCAATTATCTGTACTTGTTATTAAAGACATCTTAATAGAACTATTATTAAAACCAGGAAGGCTTAATATATTTATAATGAGACACACTGAAATATTTATTTTTAATGCACAGAATTATTTTGTATAACTTCATTCTAATAAAATTAAAGCACATCTTACCAGTTAATACATGAAGTAACACACTCTAGTGGGTTATTTCTAAATTTAGTTACAATTTTCTTCAATGAGACTATAAGTTTAAAGTGATCTACAAGGTCAAGAGGTGACTCGAATAAGACTGAGCAAAAATGAGTAACACTAATATTCTTTTTCTAATGACGTTAATGCATAAACAACATCAAATAGGACTCACTAGAAAGGTGTTTTACCCCATTTCATTCTCATTTCAGAAATATGATAAATACTTGTCCACTCGCCTAGTAAAACACACAGTTATAAGACACAGCCTCCAGCTGATGACACTCCTCCATGTTTAGAATATTCCACTACTGCTGACTTTATTCTTGGGCCAGTAGCCCTTCCTCAGTGTACTCAGGTAGAGTGTCCCGTCTTGCTGACAGCTTTGGCCTGGTCTAGGTTACATTTTGACCTGAGAGCCTGAGAAGAAATTTTTATTCTCAGGAAGTAATGCAGCTTGGCAAATGACTGCAAAGAGGAAGCTCTAGGTGTGAGGGGACCGTAGGTGAGACAGCAGCGCCAGTGGAGTCCTTGGGAGGAAACACAACTCTGGGGCTTCATCCACTGGGCGTTTATTTTCTTCCGTACCAGGATGTCAAGGGATACTTTTAGGACAGGCTGAAATGTTAAGGAAAAAAAGAATATTTTCAACATGTTCTCAAGAAAAATACCTGCCAAGTCCTTTCCATTTCACTCTTTTGGCGTAAGTTCTTCATGTTCCCTCAGCTTGGAAATGGGAATAATGGGACCAATCTCACAGGGTTGTTGGGATTGACTTAGTTAATTCAATTAAAGCACTTAAAATCATACCTAAAACATACTGATTATCCGATTAATGATATTACTGTCCTAGCTGCTGCAGCTGCTGTTGCGTAGTTAATAGTAAGTCAAGTGCAATTAATGGTACTACTATGGAATTGCGGGACTTAATAGAAACTGTCAATCTGAAACCTAGCTGCGCCCTAGATGCTAAAAACACCCAGGTTTAGCATCTTTTTCCTCAGATCATTGTCAGACACAGTTCACAATTAAGTACATCTTCCTCTATCCCTAAATAACCTGAAAATAAGTCCAGTTTTATTTAATATATGTTGGGTGCCTGTACTTGAAAATGCTTTAATAATTAGAGAATAGGAATTCAAGTTATGTTCCTAGTTTTCTGGGAAACAACCAGCGTGAGAGACAAGTATTATCTGTGCAAGTATAATTCAGAGACCATGGGATATACTACGTGGAATAGATTAAGGAGAACTTTACCCATTTTGGTAAATTGTTTGCACAATGGCTTACAATACCCTTCTGTGCCCCATCGAGAGCCACCTCCCGTGATGACTCCAGGTCTAGCCAGGTGACTTGCTCCGGCCAATGGGATAATAGCAAATGGGATGCACGCCTCAGAGTGAAAGGTGCTTGTACCAGTCAGGGTTCTCCAGAAAACCTGACCCAATAGGACTGTACATTATTTAAAAATGTGTTTATATATAAATATATATATAATTACATTAAAATAATATGACATTAATAAATAATATTCTGTAGGTATATATTTATAATTTAATATAACATACATACTAAATAACATTATGTATAATATAATAAAATCTATATATACTGAGAGAGAGAAAAAATAGAGAAGGAAAGAGAGATTTATTACAAGCAATTGACTCACTTGATTATGGAGGCCAAGAAGTTTAGTTAGCATTGGGCGAGTTTGAGGCAGGTCCGACAAAGGCAGCCCTTTCCAGCTGGATCTCCCAGGGAACAATCCAGCAGATGAAATGATACCAATTCTTTGGGAATGAAGCTTTGAAACAGCTCCAGCTCTGATCTGTTCACTCAGCAGTTCTTCTTGAATAAATGATTCCTGGGTTGCTACCAGCCGTTGGTTAATTTCCAGAGTTCTGAAATAGTTGATTTTGTCTATTTTGTCCCGGGCTTTTTCATTGTTGTTTTTATGGAGAGATACACTTTGGGATGCCATTTTCACTATGCATCACTGTTGGTAGTAAGTTAGCCTTACCAAAATCGAACTATTGTTCTACAGCCGTTCATCAGTACTGACCAGTACGTTCATGACTACTCAATCTTGCATCCTGACAGAGGAAAAAATACACTAAAAGAAATAAATAAAATAATCAAGTAAAATAAATAAATAAATAATATACTAAAGCAAATCAGGCACTTCAGCATTCAAACTATGAAATATGACTGCAGGGAATGACACAGAAATATCTTCTGCAAATATGAAGAGCAATTAAATTAAGCACACAGGGACTTGGGTGACTGCTTGAGAGAAGCACTATCAATGACAGCTCTAAGGCCTAAAAGAGTAAATCGTATTTTTTTTTAAATGAGAACAGCAAATTAGAAGATGCAGCAAATACCAAGAATAAATTTACTTGAAAAGTTAATTCATCAAAATGAAAGTAAATGATCTCACCTTTAAGTGGAACCTAATCAGCAAAACAAACAAGCAAGTAAAATAGAACCAGAGACATTGAAATTAAGAACAAACTGACAGTAACCAGACAGGAGGGGGGAGGGGGGAGCGGAGGAGGAGAGGGGAAGGGTTTTCAGGAACAACTATAAAGGACACATGCACAAAACCCGGGGGGTGGAAGCAGGGGAGGGAGGTGGGAATGGCTGGGGTAGAGGGGGAGCGGTAGGGGGTAAATGCGGACAACTGTACTTGAACAATAAAATAATTTTTAAAAAATGAAAGTAACTGCACTTCATCAGAAACAGACTACCTAAGAATGTGAAACTCACTTTGTACTTAAACTCTCATAAAGATGATTGATGATAGAAGAAGAAGCAAATAGGAAACGTTTTTGGGACTTGTACCTTTATTTGCTGACACTACAAAAACCAAATCTCTACTACACGACAAATGAGTTCATGATGGAAAAACACCGAAGCACCTAAATTGGACTGTATACTGTACTAAAACAAAAACAAATTCAGAAAATACTTCACGTGAAAATGGAGTTGATTTGCTAATCGTTGTCTCTTTGCATTTTCTTTCACCCATCAAGCAATTTTATTCTTAACTTCAACCTGCTCCAACTGAAATGAGGTTTTGGTAAATCAGATATTTCATATTTGTCCTCTCAGCAATCAATAAGGTAGATAAAATAAGTAGAACTATTCTGGGAGACACAGCCTGCTAAATTAAATGATAAAGTGTGTCTAAGAATGACATGGGCTAAGTGCTCTTTCAGTTGGATCATCCAGTATTTAGAAAGCCACTCCAATTTGGTAGCTTTTGGGGAGCAAACAACAAAGACCTTTAGTTAATGATTGTTCATCATTATAGAGGGCAATTGAGAAGTGTATACAGACCCAAGCCTTGCCTATGAGGTCATCATAAACCCCTAGCCTGTACTTGGAGGACTACCACGGCCTTTAAATTGCACCACATGGCTTTACAATGCTACTGTTCCCTCTAAGAGTTTGACTGTCACTTGAGGGTAGTGGGTTAATCCTTAATCTCTCTTCCATGACTTCCTATTGCAATTACAGTAATTTCTACACAAATAAACATTTTATTGTCCACTATTGGTTTTATGAGTTTTAACCTTGTCTTTTCGTTTAGATTATATGCTGCCAGAATTCTTAAATTTCCGTATCACCCCCTTCTCTTCCCTTCCCTCCTCTTTTATTCATGGAATCCTCCTCTGCTTCCTTGTCATCCCAGCTCTTTGCTGGGCAACAAATGTTTCAACTCTTCTTTCTACTGGAGCAAATCATTCAAACAATTTTGAAACCATAAAGACTTCCCCATTAGTTGAAAAAAATTTTGAACGTTACCCTTGTTCTATCCTGTCTAAATATAATTTTGAGACTTCCTCTTATCTTATTTTCCACCTTAAGAAACTCATTGTCCAGTCTTATATCTGTAGAGTGTTATCTGCTTTACTATTTCCACTCCTCATTGTCTAGTCACCCAAGCATTGCTCTGAAACAATTCACACTGTACCAACTTTACCTTCCTGGGAGGTTTCTCTAGCACTTGAAATAGCTGACCACTCTTGTCCTACATATAAAACACTCTTTCTTTGGCTTCCTTAATGCTACTCTGTCTGAGTTTGCTTTCTGCTTTTCTGGACCATGCTTCTCAGACCCCTCCTCAGATGCATCTCATGATCTTACTGCTCAAATGCTGGTTTTCCTCACAAATCTCCTAGGGGCTCTCCTCCCTTCATGTCTATACCCTTCATGGGTGATTTCATCCACTTCTTTGGCTACAATTGCTAGCTCTAAATTTACGATTCCCAAATAATCTTCAGCCAAGAATTTTCTCTAGAGCTTCACATCTCCACATCCAACTGCCTTCTGAATATCTCCATCTGTATGTCTGACAGGATCCAAAATTTAATCTGTCTAAAATTGAACTCATTATTATTCCCATAATTTCTGCTTGTCTTCTTATATTCTATATCCCAGTAACTGGTGCCACAGCAGTAACTGGTGGCACAGCAGACATAGATGGATGCATATCCCAAATCTACCCGTGCCCTTTCTCCTTCCTAATCAAACCCCAATTTTGTTCTGATTTCTATCATGAGACCCTTGAGTTCCAGCCCTGGTGTGCCCCGAGTGGTTGAAAGTCCTTTCAACCAATAAGAGTAGAATCATTTCCCTTGCCAGTAAGTGGATTTGCATGGGCATATGATACAATTCTGGCCAATGAGACATGAGTTGAAGTTTGCTGGGGTGTTTCTAGGACAGGTCCTTCACTCTTAATAAAAAACACAGGAAGAAACTGCGCCCTTTGCTGCCCATAAATATTGCTGGGCTTGGACTGACACCTGAAACTATTGCAGGCACCTTGTGAGTCCCACAAGAGCTTGCCTGAGAACGAACACAAGCTACAATAGGAGATAGAATCAAAAGAATGGTGGAGAAACATAACTAGACTCCCGTTCCTCAGGCTGCTATTCTCATGAATGATGGTTCAAATCAGCAGTGTACTAGAATCAATTGAAAGTCTTCTAAAATAGATACTGCTCAACCTCACTCCCGGAGGTTTTAAATGGGGCTAGAGGAGGGCCCAAAAAATGTGCAGCTCTACCAAGTTCCCAGGTGATGCTAGTACTGCTTGTCCAAGAAATGCACTTTGAGATTCACTGACCCAGGGTTTCCTACCACTTGCAGCCAAAAGCATTTTAACAAATAAAAGTCTAAGTACTACATTGTCAAAATCAGAATCCTGTGACTCCTCCTAAACTCTCTTCTCTTCTCTAAACATATAAACTTTGTGCCCTGGCTGGTGTAGCTTAGTGGATTAAGTGCGGGCCTGTGAACCAAGAGATCACGGTTCGATTCCCAGTCAGGGTACATGCCTGGGTTGCAGGCCATTTCCCAGCAGGGAATGCACAGGAAGCAACCATACATTGATATTTCTCTCCCTCTCTCCTTCCCTTCCCCTCTGAAGATAAATAAATAAAATATTTAAAAAAAAACATATAAACTTTGTGAAATGTTGTTCCTTCTACCCTCTGAATATTTCTATTTGTGTGCTTTTTTCATAGTGACTATCACTCCGTAGTGCAAGCCGCCATCACCTCTCCCTGGGGTCATTGCAACTGCTCGGTTGGCCTGCAATCCCAATCTCTCTCTGCTAGCAGTTTGCATTGCCATCAGGAGAAACTTTCAAAAAATGTGAATTCTGTCATCCTTTGTTTGCTTAAAACTTCCCAGGGGCCCCCCAGGCCTGCTAGAATGTAGTACAGAGTCCGTACCTCAAACAGCAGTCCTTCCCACACACTGCAGACTTGTAGCCTCCACCTTGCACGTGCCTACCCCGGCCTTCCAGAAAGTCTTTCAGTTTCTTCAGACCACTGGGCTCTCTCCCCTTCTGTGCCTACTCACACGTTCTTCTGTTCTCCGCCCCCACCTCCTTGTCCTTTGCTTGGGCTTTGCTTCTTTACCTCGAATAAAAGTTTTTGTTTAGATATTTCTTCCTCAAAGAATTCTTACCCAATCTCCCAAGTGTGGGTTCAAAACACCTCGTATGAGCTCTCAGAACTCTTTACTTCCCCTACAACACCACTTTTACTGCACTGCAATCACCTCTCTGTTTGCCTGCACATTTGGGGAGATCAGAGATTATGTCTACCTCATCCGCTTGGTGAATTCCTCACATAATGCTTAGGACCACATGTCATTATCACTATTGTTGTCTTTGTCTCATCCTCCCTCTCTTCCAACAGACATTGGTCTTCAATATTTAACCTTTTAACCACCTTGTTTTTGGTCATGAGAAAAAAGAGGTTCAGAGAGATCAAGTATTAACCCAAGATACAAGCTAGTAGTGAAAAATCAGGACTCTCGATTCTCCTTGTGATAACAGTGTAATAGTACCTGACTTTCCTCTAGAAAATGACCCCTCTCCACCCATTCCCCACCTTCCTTTGCATAAGAACTTACTTCTTACATTACCATCCCCTCCCCAATATACCCACGGCCACATAGTCACCAGCCTGTGGGAATAGCCTTAACTGTAGTTTGTCAGGGAGGTACAAAGCGTGTCTCTGCTCTCATTCCCAGTTCCCCCGGGCATCTCTCCCCCATTTCTTGAGGAATGCTGACTACCCAGTGGTCCTTTTCACCACACAGGTAAGAAACTGAAATGGAGGACGGGATGTCAGTGACCAGAGGAGAGAGGGGAGGGAATTTCAGGGGAGAAGGGAAGGGTTTACAGGAACAAATATTGAGGACACATGGACAAAACTAGGGGGGTTGGAAAGGGGAGGGAAGAGGGGAGGAATGGGTGGGTGGGCTGGAATGGGAATAAAGGATGGAAACTGTACTGAATAAACTAAAAAATAAAAATAAAAAAATAAAAAAAAGAATAGCATACATTAGAAAGAAAAGAACTATCCTTTCTAACTATATAAATAAGCATGTCCCAATCCAAATGCAGAAAGCACTAGGTTTTTAGAGTAAAAACAGGTGCAAATGTAGTGTTTAAGTTTGATAAAGTAATAAAGCTAATTGAAAAACAAACAGAAAAATGATTCTGAAATTAAGAAGTAGAAATATAGCTGTTCATACACTACAAGGCCCATCTTTAGGCCACTCCTCCCCCCAACACTTGAACATTCCTCTGCAGCCGCACTAGTCACCATCCGGTCTGTCTCCTTGGCAGACAGACAAGTTCCGTGAGCTCTTGCGCACAGGACTATTTTTCATCCCTGGATGCTTGGCATCAAGAATTGAGAACAGCTCCTGACAGAATACTGGTGCTCAAAGAAAAAAACAAAAAAAGGAATGAGATCAGTTGTACACATAATCTAATAAAGAAAATATACAGGGTGGGGTAAACGTAGGTTTATAGTTGTTCATATGGAAGATAATACAACAGTTAATAAATATTTAATAATACATGAATAAACTCTGTTTCATGTACTCACAACCGTAAACCGACTTTTGCCCCACCCTGTATATTTCCATCAAGGTTTTTTATTTCCTCTTAGCAAGAGAGTTTAAAGAGAGATTTGGCTGAATAATTTTAAAACTGAGCTTTAATCTGTCTAACCAGTATTTCAGAACTGGGGAAAGTTAAGTTGTCCTCTACAGAGTCTGTCATCTCCAATTCTCTGAGGCAGAGAGATTTACATAAACTGTCACCCTGTCCCACACGCCTTCCCAATTTCACTTTGCTGCCAAGTCTAGGCCCTCTTCCCCTGGAGTGGCACTCCCCGAGGCCCCAGTCCACTCTTCGCACTCCGGGGCAGCCTGTATTCAACCTCTCATTTTATACAAAGGCTGGCATCTTCACACCACTCAGTATTTTCTAGTCAGGCTCCCTCCTACAACGGACCAGAGGGAAGGGGCAAGGTGAAGGACACAGCCCAGGGCCTGCCAGCCATCTCTCATTCTCATTCCTCGTCCAGGCAGTGGCTGCCCTGGAGAATCGGCGCGCAGACGCCTGGCAGCCTCCCGAAGCAATCTATTCTTGAGACTGATGAATTTTTTCTAGTCAGCACTGTCATACTGTAATGAGTAGACTCGGAGCCTTAAAATGAAAGCTTCCTGAGAAAAGAACATCCTGAAGATTGTTTGAACTATATTACTAAAATTCCTTTTAATGCGTGATGACTCAACCCTGTTTGTTCATTGCGAACATAAACAGGGCTGATGTTTGAGGGTGTGCCTGGTTAAACATGTTGTGTGCACCCTCTATATTAAGATTAACACCTGGTGGGAGGCTGTAATTTATTTTGTATGGAGTGTTTGGTTTTCACATAGAATAGAAATTGAGAAAGAGGTGGTTAAATAAGGCTGACACACATCAGATCATGAATGTCTTACATCCTAAATTTTTGCTATAAGGGACATTATTGGAACAACTGGTAAAACTTGAAAGGGGTCCGAAGATTAGAGGGCAGTGATGTGTCATCATTGTTAATGTGTTGATTTTGATTTTTGCATTGTGCTTTTATTAGATACCAACATTATGCAAAATACTGAGAGCTACAGAAAGCACAGGAATTATTCCAGGTCACTTCCGTTGTAACAGGAAAGCTATCAGGTGCATATAAAAGATGAAAAACATAAAGCACAATGCCCAAGGGCCAAACACCAGACAAGGGTCTACAGTTCTCAATATTTTTTTTCACCGATGACATTGACCCTAATGCTCACTCTTAGAGATTTATGAAGCTTTAGACCCAAGTCCCCGTGAGCTGGATGTAATTTCATTCTTTCCTCCTTATTGAATGAACATGGCAAGGAGCAGGAGTAGCATTATTCTAATATCACTTTTGAATTTATCCTAGCTTTATTTTAAAAGGTAAATGATTCACCATCCTGGGGACACCATCTCTAACTAATTCATCTCAAAAACAATTAACTGTATCTCTCAGTGTAACACAAATTAATAAATTTTGAGAAGGGCGAATTTTTAAATGGAGCAACAAGCACCCTCACCACCCCACCCCCACCCCCGAGGTGTTTTCTGACCACTTTGTCTCAAAAAGCCATGACCACGAACTTCACCTGGTGCAGAAATTTGGGAATCCTAATGCCTACGGCCTTCTCAGTAGCTCCTCCCGTATGTACCAATAACACTGATAATAGATCATGGACAGTCCTCAAATTCAACGTTTATTCCTCCACAATTACAGAGTGCGCTAAGTGGTTAGAGGAATAGTGTTCCTCAAGATGTTTATAGCTTAGCGAAGGCAGATAATAAACATGGGAAAGCTCTGAAAGCGTACATACCAAAGATACGCAAACCCCTTTCCCGTCCTCCCGCTACAGGATTCAGAATTTCCCATCTCACCTTCTCCCTCCACTGCCTTGTAACAGAACCCCATTCTCCCTCAGCAACCCCACTCCACGAGCACGGGAAATTCCATTTCTTATGTTGGGAAAATCAGCGTATCAGGGGTCAGGTAGACGCGCTCTGTGGCGGCGGCAGTCTCCTCACTTCTCTACTTCCATGTAGATAAATCTGGCACAAGCAAACCCACCCCCTCGGCTGGAGACTGGGTTACATGTGATCATGCACGTGAAGCACTTGCTCTCAAAGGATCCCCTCTGCTCTCTTCTCCGCTTCTCTCGGGCTGGGCTCACCCAGGTCTAGGAATGCAGTGGACAAATAGAAAGAACCTGACGGCGACAGGAAGAGGAAATGCCATGGTCTCGGGCGCTCCGAATCCCAGCATCTTCAGATGACAGACCTCTACTTCAGTAGACAGACCTCAGGCCACCTGTTGGCATCCTTTTGAATTGGCATCCTCACTGAGTGCCAGAAAGAGCAGGCCCATTCAAGTGGTTCGATACTGACCTTCTTCTTGGAGTCCTACAGATCTCTGAATTGGCACCTTCTAGGAATCTACATTCCTTACCCCAGCACCCTGCAATCTGGACTTCAGGCTGTGGTCCAGTGCAAAAGGAGACTCTTTTGCATGTCCTGTCGAGAAACCCAAAGAGCCTAGAACCCCGTGGCACCTAGCCACCTGCCTGTTCCAGCCCAACAGCAGCTCTGCTCAGGACAGGTGGGCGGGCTGGGTGTTGGGACTAGGTGGGAACATGATGGTACAGCCATACCAAATCTTTGCAAACTTATCTGCAAACTCTCAACGATTCTTACTTCTTGAAGTTCCTTTTCCTCTTCCATCCGGAGGAAAGTTACACAAGTTACTCCTGAGAGTTTCCCAAACGGCTGACCCCCCTGAGCCCTTCTCATTCTTCTCTCATCACAAAAGCAAAATAAATCCACTTTAGAAAAAAAAAAAACGTAAAAGAAAAGGAGGGTGGAATGGTGAGGGGAAGGGGAGATGGAGGGAGAGAATATGAAACCAGGAAGAATGGGAAAGTTGGGAACACTGATGAGATATCAGCTTTAGATTAGTCACAAGTGTAACTCTCCTCTTTCTGGTTTTGCTAGCAGCATCGCCGACCCCCACTGAAGAACATACTAGTTCTCCACTCTGGAGGAATGTCCCCCACCCAGTGGGGCAACAGCAGGAAATGGTGCATAAATACTCTAGAGTCATTTTTAATGAAACAAGTGGAGAAGGAATCGATCAAAGACTTTCCTTTGCCTTCTTCAGAAGTTTCTATATGCCACTTTCAGGTACTCCCGAGACAAGCTTTTATATAGTTTTTGTTTGTTTGCTTGTTTGTTTTTTACCAGGAGATTTCTTAGTCCAGCAGAATCTTTCTTCAGCTATTTTTAAGCCTTGACTCTGATAGTTTGTACTATTTTAAGGCACTTACAGAGTTTGGTTTGTTAGGTTGGGAAAGAAAATCTACGATACTACTGTGCTTTAGTGATATATTCCACAAAGCTTATCAAATCTTCCTGTATTTATCTTTTTCCTCTAGAATAATTGTAAGGAATTAAAACAAAATGGAGGGCCAGCCTATATAACACAATTTCAGGAACTTCAAACTTGGATCTAAGGTACATGTGCTCCGATCCTCAGTCTACTAATAATTTGGGGGCATATTGACCTATCAAACAAACACATGAGGTTGTCATAAGAAACATATTAGATGATATAAAAGTAGATTGACAAAATACAATATGCAATATAATTGAAAATAAGGTCATATTTAAAGAAGTTACTAAAATAAAATAAATGCAAAGCCTATGTAAAAGAACCCATGGCTTTCCAACAGTGGAAAACCAAAGGCTACTTTTCGCTTAGAATAACCTAGTTTCTCTAAATACTTTCGAAGACTTTTAAAATGGGGAAACGTCTCTGAATCTTAAATGGTTCTTTTAAAAATGTAAAAGCTTCTTCTTTTACCATGCAATATTTGGATTACATTTTGATAAGACAGACCACAGCTTCTTGAAAGGAATATTGAGTAACCTGAACCCTGCCCAGTAGACTCTTACCCTAACCACCCTGTACAGAAACTGCCTCTTGTGGCACTATTGTTGGGGATGAACAATCCCCGTGGAAGAACAAATTCAATGTGAAACATCTTGCAAAGTACATTATTTTAATATTCTGATCACATTTATGTAACAGACACTGTAATACTCTCTAACTGTTCATCATAAGCACTGAAAAATGAACTCTTAACTGTTTGTTTGTCTAGACAAAATATAAAATTGAGACTAAGAATCCATACTGGTGGTGGGATCTAATTCATCTAATGACACTGTAAATTCTTTGGTTTTCTTCCCATCTCCCCACAGAGTGTTATAAACCAAGAAGATTTTTCAACTTGGATAGCATGATAAATGTAAGGGACATGTTAGAGACAAATGACGCATCTGAATTTCAAGAGACTATAGGCACAAGGTCTGGAAAGCTTTGTTTATCTATTTGCAGCTCGTTTAAGCAGACAGGCTGTATGTTGTGGGGCCAGGAAGGAAACACAGTCAGCAATGTCATCACAATTCAGTTACAACCAGCAAACTGGAGAAGCCAGAAGCTTTTGCCCAGACAGGTATAGTCAGAAAGGACCCAGAGGGAGGCTTTTTCAAGCTTTGCAAATGCTGGTGCCAAAAGAAAAAAATACAAAACCCAACTGAGAGAGAAAGATCAAAGATGATGGGTCTGAGAGACAGGAATATGAATGAGGAGGGTGTGAAAGAGAATAAGGTAGCCCTGCTGTGAGAAAAGAGCAGGAAAATAGAGGAAAACCAAAGATGAATATGTCTGTTCCAAAGGGAAATTCCTGGGACCAAAGACAATGGCCTTCTCTGCTTCATGGTCTGTAGTGGCCCCAAAGCCTCCCAGTCTATCTTTGAAATCTCAAGGGTGAACTTGTCATGACTCACTCTCCAGCCCCTGCTGGGGTTTTTTTATCCATGTCAACCTAAACTAGAACCCTCAGTATCAAGCATCATCATCCATTTTCTTAAAAATAACACTCACCCTGAACCTTTCTGAGTTTGGTAGAAGTCTACTGATGAGCTTAGTCATCAAGGGTATCTGATAGAAGAGTGAATGAAGAGAGAGAAACACATGTCACATTGTGTTCTACCTTTTACTGGCTTCTTCTGATCTTCCTGTATCCCCCCTTTACAGGAGCAAAACAAAATCGATCCTCCTGTCCCACTTGGAGCAGCTTACCAATACCTCTGAAAACTTTGCAGCAATAATGAAGCCTCTGGGTGTGGGGGGAGGAGAGGAAAGTTGTAGAGGCTTACTTTCTACCAATAATTGTCAATGCTTTTGTCCATAAAAAGTAGGATAATGTGAATAACACATTTTCACTTCACTACATATATCGAATAATTTTTATAGATCTTTTACAGTCACTAAGATCTTATTTTCAAAGAAGATTTATAAATATGGAAAGCTAATAATGTGATAAGGTTATACATGTAATATAACAATTTTTATAAAAGTCATATACACTTATATGCTTAAAAGTGAGCAGAAAAATACACTAAAATATTAAAATATCTCTGAATAATGGGGTTATGGATGATTATAACTCTCTCCCTTATAGTCTTTTATAAATGTTTTATCATGCAGAAAAATTGTTTTTTAAATAAGAAAGAAAAATTTAACTTTTAAAAGATGTCTTACGGTCATACTCAGTAAAATTATTTTTATATTAAGGTGATATCTGGTTAGTTTGAGCTGCAGAAAGGAGCTGAGGGCATTTTGAGTCTCCTTTGAAATGTGAAATACATACACCCCTTGTCCTTGAAACCCAAGCAATTTGATTCTTTGAGACAGTATGAATTCGATTTCTCCTTGGGGAACTCAATCCTTTTCGGAATTGAAGTAACAGCCTTATGAAATTAATTCATAAGGTAAAGCAAGTAGAAAAACAGAAATAAATTATGAAAATATTATATGAACTAGAGATACAGTGGCATATAATTTAAAATTTTTTTTTCAATAAAAATTTTCATTAGGAAGGATTTAATCAAGTTACTCAGCTTGGGGCTTTGGCTACAATCCTCTGACATTAGATATCGAATGGCTACCTTTTTAAAAACTTGCTTGATGGCCTTATATTTCTATTTTTTAGTCTCTTTAAATGATTTCACAGGTATTAACTATGTACAACATAATCACAACTTCTCTTCCTATCTCTAAAGTGGGGATACAACATACTCTGCCTACATCCCCAGATAATATGTGAGTGACTAGCTGGGCACCTTTAATTTTTAAAGTAAACACATTTAGGACATAATACTGCCATTGATTCATTTAGCCCCATATTCAACAATCGCATACATGCGTCTAATATGTGTCAAGCACTGTGTTAGGCTCTGATGATAAGGAATAAGAAAAGTCCCTGGTCCTAAGAACTTCATATTCTGTGGGAGACTCTGGAGACACTGGTAGGAAGCCAAAGCTACACAGTTGGTTGCCTTTTGCCTTGAGCCCTTAATTGTAATTAATTACTTTTCACCTTAGAAGAAATAATTACTGCTTTGAAGGGATCATGCCCAATTTCTCCCTTCCCTTTTTTCTTTCTCTTTTCTTCCTTTTCTCTCCCTCTCCTTCTTTTTCTTTCTTTCTTTCTTTCTTTCTTTCTTTCTTTCTTTCTTTCTTTCTTTCTTTCTTTCTTTCTTTCTTTCTTTCTTTCTTTCTTCCTTCCTTCCTTCCTTCCTTCCTTCCTTCCTTCCTTCCTTCCTTTCTTTCTTTCTTTCTTTCTTTCTCTTTCTTCTTTTTCTTTCCTTTCTTTCCTATCTTTCTCTCTTTCTATCTCTCCCTTTCCACCCTTCTTTCCTTGCTTCCTTCCTCTTCCCTCCCACCCTTACTCCCACCTTTTCTTTCCAAAAACTCTGCCTGCCCATGCAGTATTATAGCCACTAGCCATATGTGATTATTGAACACGTGATATGTGGCTAACCCAAAATAAGATGTAGGGTAAGTATAAAATGTGCTATTCATTTTGAAGACTGGGTATCATAAATGTAAAATGTCTCATTGGTAATTTTTTACATTCTTTTTGTGTTAAAATGATAATGTCTTTATATAGTGTGTTAAATAAAATGTTATTAAAATTAATTTCACCTGCTTTTTTACTTATTTTAATGAAGGTGGTTAAAAATGTTCCATTATATATATGTGGCTTACATTATACTTTAGCATATTGCATTTCACTAAATGCACTCAGTGCGTTACTGAGGAAAGAAATAGAGAAACCTACCACCTGTCAAAGCGTATTTGTACAAAGCATAATAACATGTGCTTTAGTTTCAGCAGTCAATCATGAAGTCCAGCTTATATGAACAAGTGCACACAATTCAGCAAAAAAAAGATTTGTATATGAGTACTGACAGTTTTTGTATATATTGTAATGATTTTTAAATATAGCAGAAACTAGTAATGTATCTGTCTTCTATATTTGGAGACAGGTGGGAAAGAAGTTCTTTTCTACTTTGGTCACCTGTTTCATATTATTGAAAACAACTGTTTTACTTATTTATAAAACAAGTTTACATAAGGGCCATATAAAGAGATCTTTTCTCCCAGAGTTTAAAATTTACACTTTCCAATAGGTTTATTAGATATTTCAAGTACAAATTCTACATGCAACTGGATGCATGGAAAAAATGTCCTTGTTTGTAAGAAATCCACACTAAAATATTCAGGGTTGATGAGGGGTCAAATGGGCAATTTACACTCAAATAGCTCAGGGAAGAACAGTTCTTTGTGTGGCAGTTGCAACTTTTCAGTAAGCTTGAAACTGTTTCCACTAAAGAAAAAAGAAACTAAATTGGATAGTAAAAGTCCCCTAATCCTTTATTAGTTTTCCACTCCATTTTTAAATTTATATATATATACTACTGCAAAAATTTTAAAGTATTCAAGGAAATATAATTTGTGAGACAACTATTCTCCCTTACTAGATACAGACTAATGTAGTATGTTTCCTGTACAGTCAGCAATATGGTATTAGGAAGCAGCTGTTTTTCATCTATAGCCCTCTAACTATGCTACCGATAGAATGTACTGCGTGGGCAGGTGGTTTTGGACAGGGAGGGGGAAAAACAGTTCTGTTTGACCTGCCTGTACAGCACCTTTCTTTGGCCCCTAAAAGTTCCGTTGTCCCCAGGCTCTGGGTCAACCTGGCCTGCCCCTAAAATTTGAGGAGAAAATGGAGGTCCACATACCAAATGTGGGAATATTTTAAATTGTAGATCAAACTAATAAACCATTCAATAAAATATATTTTATACTTTTAATCTTGACAATATACCTTTGTAGCCATTTGAAGGTGAATTTAGAATTTATAAATAAAAACTCAGACTCCCAACTTCCTAGAACGCCTTCCTGAAGTACGTAGCTCAAGGGAGAGCGACCCGCTCGCCTTCTCCTCCCACATCGCTCCCACCCACGAGCAAAGTCCGCGCTGCACGCTTCATCCGTGGGCATCTCCGCAAAGAGCTGCTGCTCCTGCCCCCACCTTAGTCCTAGGAAAAAGCTGCCAGTCCGTATCCCAGTGATTCTCTTGGGCTTTTCATCATGTGATTTTTTTTATAATATATAACATTCCAGGACTTTTGTTAAACATATACATTCACATTTAATACTTGCTCAGCAATATATGTTCACTAAACATGTACAGTATTATTTGCACTGTTTTTTCTTTTTTGCATAATATAAATAATAACATGTATCTATCTTCAGTTTGATCTGCTGCCGTAGAGTAAATCTTGGAGATCTATTTAACTTTATAATTTTGCCTTAAAATCATATATATGTATATATGTGTGTGTACTGTGATTGTGAGACTGATTATACAATGGCCAGACATACATAAAAATGGAACTCTGACCCACAACCTGCAGCCACCAGCATAGAGAAAACCAGCCCACTGGCTACAGTAACCAGCCCAGGAAGCCAGCTTGCTATCTGCAAGTCAAGCTTGTCAGAAGTCAGACTGTCTCTAACCACTGGTGCAGGAAGTCAAGTAATGATCCCTCTAACAATCAGCCCAAGTGGTCAGGACTTTGTTAATAACTGACAGCTTCCCTAATTTTTGTTCCAACTTCCAAATTGGGACCAAGCAGAGAAAGCCAAATATGCACCCCTAACCTATCATGTGCGATGCCCCACTTCTAGTCAGAGAAGCCTCAGCTTTGCTATACCAACAGCCTCCAATCAGGGCGTGCCTGAAACCTTTCTTTTATTCAGTGTAAAGCCTTTCAGATCCTCTGCTTGTCTTTGTTTCTGCCAAACTCACATGGCGGTGGCTATCTTTTTAGCTACAACAAGCTCTGGATAATAATCTTTGCTTGTTCTCATTTGGTTAGTCTTCGTTTATCTCCACATGTAACAGGCAGTGGTAGTTTTCAGACTTAGTATCATTTTTTGGTAATGAAGCAGTTGGCAAATTTAACTGTAACATATGTTTGGTTAATATGTATTTATTTATCATTTAATAAATAAGTATTATTTTATCATTACAATTTCAGTTGGACTTATTTCTGTTATAGAACTAGCTGTGCTCTATTAAAAATGGAATTTGGACTGCTTAAGGAAACTATTCCCAAGGCTGTATTTATTTCCAGAGTTGGCAGTAAAAGCCAACTTTTCAATAATAATTTATGCAGTTAAATGATAGATATTTTTGAGTTTTGCTTGTAAAAATGAGTCATCACAAAGGGGTATTTTATATAGTGAAAAACAATACTCATAATTATAGAAAATTTTTATGTGATTTGCTTAACAAAAGGATGTCAAATTTGAAAACATAATTGATTGTATTATTGCAGAAGCACTTGGTAAGTGGAATAAAGAGGCATGAGACTTAGAGCAGTAAAACTCTAAGTCAACATAGGTTGCCAAGGGACATGAGTTCCCATTATCTTCTAAGTCCTCACAGCGAGCTGCTTATGAGGTCTGTGACACGACATTTTTAAATTCAAACCATGAATCAGAAGAAGTCATTCTGAAGACAGATAAAGTTAACTGGTCAATTCCAATTCCAGTGTTTTCTGTTTTCTGCAGATAGTAGCAATGCTACCAAAGCCATTTCCAAACTGCATCAGTCTGACCCTTTCTCCTACCCGGAGTACATTTCTCCAGCCTTCCAATTCTCTCCCAAATTAATCACTCCAACCCCTTCCTTCTCTCACTACGTCAGTGACTTCTCAAGGTGCAGGTGGAGACGATCTCCATCAGAATTCCCAAAAGGTGATGGTCAGAATGCAGATTCCTGGGCCCAGTCCCAGACCTTGTGAGTCAGAATCTCAGGAAGAACAGCCAGAGGAATGTGTATTTTCACGAGCTCTCCAGATGATTCCTGTGTACATCTGAAGTTGAGGATTATTGTTTAAGGCAATTATCTACCTCAGAAATCTTACCAAATATCTTGGATTCACAGATGGTAGTGACAATATAATCTATATATTTAAACTTAGCTTGTCTTTCGAAATTCAACCGGTTTCTCTGACTTCTGATAATAAATATTTATTAGATGACTCACGGTCAATCCACAGTTCAGAAATAATTAAAACAAAATTGTTACATTTGCTGCAGAAGAAACTCCTCCCTTTCCTTTTATCCATGATACCATCAGTCTCCTAGTTACCAACTATTTAAAAATGTAAAGACTCATCTTTGACCTTCGCCCCTATATTGTAAATTCAGCTGGTCACTAATTGTGTGGCTTCTTCCTTTATTAAACATCTGAGTGTAGCTAAGTACACCTTTAAATCAATGAATATTACCTGAACACCTATTATATGGTAGGAAATGGTGATATAAAGATTAATCAGGCCTAATTCTTGCTTTGAGATACTTACACTCTGACACCATGAGAATCCAATAAATAAATAATCCTCTGTGCTAAATGCTGTGGTGTCAACTTGTCAAAGGTGCTGAGAATACATAGATAATGAACCAATTAATGATTCCCCTGGGGTCTGTGGGAGGTACAGAGAGGAGGCAGTATTTCAGCTGGTGTTTTCGGAAGGATAAGCAGTTTACCAGGCACAGAGCAAGGGCAGGACATTCAAGAGAAGAACAAGAGAAACAAGAACACGGGGATGTAAAAGTGGGTTGGACAGAGCAGTTCTGTACTGGTGTTTGCTTGCTGGTGGCTGTGGCGAGGCCAAGAAGGTAAGCTGTGCCCAAGTTGTAGGCCGTTTTGTGTGACATGCCAAGTGAAAAGTGTGGCACTGTGCTGTAGGCCTTGAGAGTCACCAGGCAGGGCTTTTCTTTCTTATTTTTAATTAAATTATTGTGTTTATGAAAACACATATATAGTATTTTACAAGCAAACAAAATAGACATGAACTCACAAATACAGAGAACAGACTGATAGCTGTCGGCACGGGTGGGGGGCAGGCTGTGGGGGAAGGCTGGGTGAAAAAGGTGAAGGGATTAAAAAGAAAAAAACAGACACAGACGGCAGTGTGGTGGCTGCCAGAGGGAAAAGGGGGTTGGAGGAAGGTGGAAGAGGGTAAAGGAGGAACAAATGGTGACAGAAGGAGACTTGACTTTGGCAGCGGGGGATGGTGAACACAGATGCAATACACAGATGATATGTTATGGAGTTGTATACATGAACCTGTATGATTTTATTAACCAGCGTCACTCCAATAAGTTCAATAAAAGCTTTAAAATATTTTAAAATTCAAATATTACTACAAGGCTTAAAATATAACCAGTAGGGTCCCTGTTCCATTTTTTTCCATCCCTAAGTCCTGCTCCCCTCTGGCACCCACTTTCCATACTTAAAGCTGTTGCTTTTATATTTACCTCCCTATGACAGAATAATGTGGAGCATCGAAGAAATTTCAGTGTGAAGTTAACGAATACCAGTATCATTGAGGCTTTTCTTTGGGGCGATCTGTTCTGCAAAGAGGAATTCTCTGTTCTCCTGTCCAAGGGCACAAGCCTGGTGGTCACGTAGAGGAAGTGAGCTCAGGCCTCACTACCAGTTACGCAGATTCCGACTCCATCATCCGACGTTCTAGCTACTCGATTTTTCCCTGGGCAGCCGTCTCTGTTGCTTAATGTGTCAAGGAGACTTCTTTTGGTCTGAAGTTTTGTCAGTCATTTAATATCAAATAAGTCATTACATTAACTTTAGCTTTATACTTTGAAGATCCCTAATTACCTAAATCTTGTATAGCAACTGGGCACAGTTTCTATTAGACAGAAGAGGGAGCTGAATGGAGCTGTAGTAAGGGTAAAGTCTGGCAAATGCCGAAGTCTTCTAACGAGAGGTCGGCAACCTGTCGCCCAGGGGCCGAGTCCCGTGTAACGCGCATGTTTGTACAGCAATGAGCTAAGAAAGGCTCATATTTTTGAAGTGGTTTAAAAAAATCCAAAGATGAGTACTATTTCACGATGCATAAAAATTATATGAAATTCCAATTTTAGTGCCTATAAACAAAGTTTTATTGGAACCTAGCCAGACTCCGGTTTTACATATTGTCTATGGCTGCTTTCATTCTATAACTGTGCCATTGAGTACTTGTGACAAAAACCACATGGGTTACGAAGCCTAAAGTATTTACTATCTGCCTCTCTTTACAGAAAAAATCTACTGACCCTTGTTCTAAACCAACTATTTGGGGCAATACAAAGAACACCGGGTAGTCTGGCCAAAGGAAATAGATCCCTGGTAGAGAAATTAGGAGGAAAAAACTAAACATGTTTTCTGCCCCAAGGACTTTCTTCCATTATATCTAGTAGTTGTCATGCTCCTGGTTAATAATAGGCCATAGAGCATTAAGACTCAGCACATTTACATTGTTAATACTTCTCCATGGAACTTTCCATTTCAGCTTCTTACTTCGCCCTCTTACGTCATTGTTGTCTACACGACTTACCAATGTGTTTTCCATAACCTGCCTGTGCACATGCATATAATCTGTTCCTCACATAAGTTGTAAGCTCCTGATGGTTAAGAGAGGGGGAGGGATGGGGTAGGGGAGAGAGAGAGAGAGAGAGGGAGAAAGAGAAAAAGAGAGAGGGAGAGAGAGAGAGAATGGAGAACACCTCACACTCCCCTGTATTCTCCCATTTCCAAGACCTAGAACGATATCCTAGGTGCTCACAAATGTTGAAGATGATGCTAATCTGCAGGGAAAAGAAAATGAACCCCTATGAAAATGTATTTCCACATTTTAAGAATTCTAATAAAATAGACCTAGAGGCAGCTAAAACTATTAGCCCTATAGCACAGTGTGGGCGTTTGGAGAGTACCCAAGTTGTTGGCTGAATGGTTGACCAAAAGAGACCTTTACAGCTCTCCTGATTTCTTTCCCTTTGGGACTCCACCCCACTCCCAACACACATGCACACACACACATGCATACACACACATGGAGCTCTCAATCATTCTTCTCTGATATATTCAGAGTCGGAGAAGAAACTTCTTGACAGTGAACTAAAAGTAGAGAAGAGATTTCAAATGAGCATGTGCTAAAGCAGAGAATGAAAAGAAAACAAAATCCAAAAATACTTCTAGCCCATGCATCTTGTATCTTTATACTTCACCCAGGATTCGGGGAAAAGAGTGAATGCAGTTTTCACTTAATTTAATAAGACACCCATTTGGCAGGGTTAACCTTTTCCCTCATTTCTTCATTGTGACTTAGCTGATACAATTTGCTTTCATTAGGGCATCAATGGGCTTCTGGCTGGTAGTCTCAGCTGGAACTTGTTGCAAAGTTCAGTGTACAAGTGGTCAGGCTTAGAAATAATTGCTTGCAGGCTCTGTATGAATGGACATTTTGGAACCTTAAGAGATCCAACGAGAATCATAGATTACACATCTTTTTAATCTAAGATGAAAGAATTGAAGATATTCTATCTATTGTATGAAGGAAACCTTGGTATATTTGACTTTAAAATATTTCTCCACACGGACCAAGTTAAGCATAAAGTTGGAAGGAAGGGAAGAGAACTGTGTGGCATGGGCTGAAGGACTGGACAAGGGGAATGCACCAGAGTGCCAAAGGCTCGAGACAGACTTTGAGGAATGATAGGAGGGGAAAACAAACTGCAATTTTTCACAAAGAACAATAACGAGTACTTTGAATTCTCATCATTCCTTCCTCTTCAGTGCCAGCTGACTGATGATGCAGAGATACAAAACTACTGTGGAGACACTTCTCTTAGCCTGTAATAAACAACCTCAAGAGAAATGCATGTCTAGGATGTCTGTTGCTTTGCTACTAATTTGGAACTCAAATGTGAGAAAATATTCCTGCAGTAATATCAGTAATCCTGAACCATAAGACATAACAATGAGCACGCTGAGCATTCTGCATTTTCATAATAACTTTGAATAGCTCTCATTGTTCCAACCACGTCTCAGACTGTAAATTGCAATAATGAAGCTGAGAACCTGGCATGCAGTAGACACTTGGTAAGTATCTTCCAAGTGAACATACGGATGAATCAATAGCTAAATACCTAGAGGTTTGAGAATATGGCTGCACAAATTCTGACAGTGTGGAAAAAACAAAGCCTATGGGAGTTTGTATGTATAATGGGTAAAGGTAAACATTTTAAAGACTCAGTCCAAAGCAGATTGAGTTACAGAATTCTGCATGAGACAATTTTTGGTGAACACATTTCTGAACGCGATAAAAATATCAGTAGTACATTAGAGAAACACATTTGTTCATTTCTTATTCAACAGATATGACCAAATTAGTGTCTGTTCTTGTGGTTACTCTGTTGGATGGATCCTGTTTATTAGAGAATCAATGATTTCATCCTTGGAGAGAGAGGGATTTGCAATATTGCCTTAGAATCTCTCTTCTATTTATTTTGCTAACATTTTGATCTTCTTTGGAATAGTACACATTGACCACAGAATGAAAATATTTCGTGCTATTTTATAATATGAATAGTGCACAAAATGTGGAAAATATGCTATTTCATGGGAAGGTTGAAGGGCTTGATTGAGTGCACATAGATAATTAGGGAAGGGCCAGAATTATGTGTCCCGAGGTCTTAATCTGCCCCGGGTCCTTTTGCTCAGAATAATGCTCTGCATTCATCCTTTAATTCCACATAGATACACACCAGAAAGAAATGTTTTTCTAATCTAAAAATCTCCCTCTGGAATTCTCTTTTAGAAGTTTAAATAAAGGTGTTGTTTCTACTATTCTTTGAAAACACTATTTTTGTTCAAGTGTCACAAGATCAAACGTGCACAGGAGCCAGGCAGGTAACACACACAAATGAAGTGAGCTGTGACGAAAGGTACGCGATCCTCGGCCCCAGGTTCTGGGGGACACGGGTGGCGAGGACTGTGGGAAACCAGACACAAACCCAATGTAGAGGCTCCGGTTTTCTGAGAGAGAGCAGACATTCAGATTTTGTACATAAGCCTTTTAAATTTCATTGTGTTTATTTTGATAACTGATTATAATGTAAAACCTTGTCCAGGCCAAAACCACAGACCAAACCAGCATGCCTGTGTGGGCTGCGTCTAGCCAAAAGGACAGCTCACTTCCTTTTTGCGCTGCCAGACGGAGATGCTGGGGGTGTACTTCACTCTGTTTGGATTGGCTTCTAATGGATCAGCAATCAAGTGCATTAAGGAAAGTCCAACAATGTTGCAGTAATGCCTACCTGGATGACGCTGCACAGCCTCTCCGGATGGCTCTGCAGCAGGACAACTAATTCGAGGGTGAGAGGTGTGCTGTATACTGGAACACAGCCTGTGGAGCCAGGTGTCCTGGGTTTGAATTCATGCCTTTTCACTTGCCAGATATGTGACCTTGTGCAAGAAATGTCCTTTCCTCATTGCTCAGGCTCACATCTGTAAACGGAGATAATGACGGTGTCCTGACACTTACATGAATATATTGTTCATATGTAAGTACGTATACAGTGCTAAAATAATTACTAAGTGAACACTATCTAATTATTTGCTATTATTATTCACAAATCTTAGTATTGGTGAAAAGTACAAAATTTACATGTCTATCTCACATTAGACAGCTGCAGACACACTAAGTGGCCTCAGAAAACCTTCTTCAGACAGAACAGGTGGGAGAATCAGTCTTCTTGTGGTAAATTTCCACTATTTCGTCCTTAGCACCAGATGCCATCGCTTCTTGGAAATGTCATAAATGCATATTTTAATGAGTGGAGTATATACAGCAAATTTTTTGAAATACTAAAAATACTAGCAATTAATAGGATGTCGAGCTCTCTTTTCATTTTCTCTTTTTTTGGAGATCAACCATTTTAAAGTCAGGGACATTCTATTCCAGAGTTGAAAGGTAGAAAAATCAAAGGACTTTTCTTTTCCTCCTTTATGGGTTGGTGAGGCATGAAACTTATTGACAGATGCTCAAGCTAGATATAAGTTGCCCTGCTATTTCATTCAAGTTTATTTCCATATTAAATGATTCTGGAGGTTTTTATTTTTTTGAAAGGTACCCAACGTTCTTTTGAATGTCTAGAAATAAACCGAAGATCCCATAACATCTATCTGACTGAAGTAATCATATGTTTTATGAATAATGAGGATGACGTGAATTTATTTTCTTTGACACAAGCATATTTTCTCACCAATGAAATCCAAGACACACTCTGCCCTTAAAGATTCCATAAGTTTTTTTTTAATTTCCTGCATTCCTACTAGTAAGTGAGATTGTCAGACCTACCTTGCTTTCCTTCCACCAAGTGGTCCTTTCCCAAGAGAGGAGAAGACAATCATAAACTCTCAAAAATAATGCTTATGGAATTTATTAAGATTAGGAAGAACATCTACTCCCACTCCAATCTCACCAAGTGCTGCTAGTCAGTGAAATCATGCTCACGTGAAACCCGACCCAGGAGGCAAGCAAAGTGGCATGCAGAAACCCAGAATCCCTCCAGACAGAAGGAAGGCACGTCAGAAGGCACGTCAGGTATATGGAGCCCACACACCTCCACCCGCCATCTAACAACGAAGGACCAAACCTCAGAGACAGAAGTGATGCAGACAATGCTCACCTGGGTACCGAGGGGCCGGAAGCCGAGTCTAGTATTGTCAATTGATTAAAATATTTTCCTCTCCTCAACTGGGTATCTATAAACATCTAGAAGTATATGACAATTAGAGATGCATAACTTACAACCACTTTTCCTTTCAGAACTGCTTTCAGACTCTCAGTTTTTCTCAAATACGATGGGTGGACCACGTGCATCAAAATCACAGGAGGTGCATGAATATTACAGATTCCCAAACTCACCCAGGACCTACTCGATGGGGAGGGGATCTAGAATTTGGGTACATGCAATTTTAATATGCAACTTGGGTTTGTCATCAACAAGAACCATTTGTTTATTCGAGAACCACTGACATCGAAGATGTGTTATATATGTTAAATACAAGTGGAATTGTTGAAATAGGAAAAAGATTCCTATTTTATTTATTCACAAATTGATATACTTCAAGATCTGAAACTTGTACCATTAATTGCTCTAAGAAACAGTTGCCTTATAAATTTTAAATGTTCTCTCACATACGTGCACTCAGTGTTTTTTTCACAAAGTCACTTTTCCATCTGGCATTGAATCCCGTGGAGTGACCCAAGAATGAGTCTTACTGAAAAGTCAATGAAAGCACTTAGCTTATAGTAGGTGTGAAGTGTTGTATTTCACTGCACTTAAAACAGAAGTACAGCTAGCCTTTAATCCTGTTGTGTTTCGGAAAAGAGGCTGCACCTCCAGGGCTAAAGCATCTCGCACCCAATGAATGGCATAGGAGCTATCACCTGAAGAAAATGTGTTTGCTTCATGCCATCTTTCTTTTTAAATTATACTTTAACCCAAAAGGAAAAACCATAATTAAAGTTGAACCTTAATATAGGTTAGAGTTTACATTGTATATTAAATGTAGAAACATAACAACTTTTAAGATGAATTAAGTCAGGAAATGGCATTTCAAATACAGCAGATCCTGAGATAAACGAGAATTCTAACTTAAATTTGGTTCTGTTCCTTGTCCTGTAGGCACTATTTCCCATCAGTACCATTCAGTACAAACCTAACATTTCTAAGAACTATGTGGGTAAAATTGGGCTTTTTTTTTGAGATTCTATTTTAAGACAAAAAAAATCTGTTTAAATTTAAAACCATAATGATTGGTAAATCCCCAAGGATGCATGTCCAGTGTCTCATTATGCAAGAGCTATTTTGTTTATCTATGTTTTCTGAAAAATGAATATAATGTTACATTGTTGTTATATTGTTGCTATGATGAACTATCTCCACTTGTTACATTTCTATTACGCATAGTTCATTACTGTTATTGCCACACTGAACCGAAGTTGTATTCTCAATGACAGATACACCTTTTGGTAAACTAGATACCCTGCACTCTAATTCTCATGATATGTATATCTTATAGGAAATTATGAATGTATTCAGAACAATAGTTAAAATTAATTTAACAATAATCTAGAAAGATGGAGAAAGTTGAAATTATTCTTCTGAACTATTGTGACCAGCCTAAAATTATGAATGTCTATAAAGTAGTGTTTATTATGCATTAAGTTTTCATTACATTTTCCATGCATTTGTTGTATATTGTCACATAAAGATTTGTCCATACCTAACATATTCTATTCGCCATTATATCAGTATATAGGTTGGATTTCAATGATAGCTTTCTGCAAATATTTGTGAAAAAGACCTTAAATCAACTAGATGGGCCTGGTGAAATATTTCTTAAATTTGTACTAAATTGGTTGTATCATGATTTTTCAGAGATTGGTTGAAAACAAGTATATCTAAAATTTTGTTGGCCAGTGAAGGACAGAGAAGTGCCATCTGACTGGCTGACATTTAGCAGGAATTCATGGCTAATAATAACCCACCTCCCAGGAGACAAATGCAAAGAACCGTATCATTTCATAGGTGCAGTGTGAGATGAATGCAGAGAGATGACTTGCTGTGAAACTCTACACCTGAGACCACATTTCTACACCTGTTCAGCTTCACACTTCTTATCTTTAATCTCTCCCTCCAAAGTCCATTCTGGGGGAAAGGTCAGAGCTAACATTTACTCCCGTAGTTAACATACTTTGGATCTTTATTTCACAGGTGAGCAAACTGTGCTGGTAGTAACTGTTGCATACAATTGGAAGTAACTCTCTTTTTTGGTAAATATTTTTATTTATGAACCCTTTACATTTAGCTGCAATTCTTCTTTTCGGTAAAAATATTGGCATCAACAAAGATATACACTACTTATTGTAGGTAAATAATTAAACGTGTTTCTTTTAGGCTCCGAATGTAGATAGTTGTATGTTTCAAAGCATCCTTTCTTATGTAGAAAAACCTAGTGACTAGTAGTGTAATATCTTGGACTTAGAAATCACTCTGGTCAATTCTAGTCAATTTTCTACTTCAGAATATTAACAAAGCATTATTGTATATAAACCTTTACCATTTCCAAAGTGAACATTTGATTATTCCAACTCCAAGGTAAGCAGGAAAGAGATTATGATCCTTACTTTAGAGAGAAGAAAACTGAAGGGAGGGGAACTCCATTCAATCGACTTGCCCAGTGTTATATAGTTAAGTAATGGTAGAGCTTTGTCTGGAACCTCAGCCTTCTGATGTTTCATTCAAAGTTTTTCTGGTAGAAGGTCCTTCAAACGACACAGTTTTCAGGCCATATAGTCTTTGTATCTCACAACTTCTATGAATTTGTTCATTTTTCCAAAAAATAAAGAATTCTGTGGAATACAAAGCTAACATGAAAGAAAAAAGATTAAATAGAGATACAAAGCAAAGATGTATTCAGTTCAAAACCCTGTAATAAACAGTCATAAAATAAATTCTCCGGAACATTGGGCTCGAGTCCTAAAAATTTTGTAAGACTGGCCTTCAGAAGGCTAACTTTAGAATTCATAGTTTTCTAATAACTGCACTTGAAGCAGAGCCCCTTTGCAACTCTAGGCTGCCTGTGGGAAGAATTGCTTTGGGTGTGGCCACTAGTTTTTTGTCGTTCTGGAAGGAATAACTGAGAACCTGGGCCTCAGTCAAAAATGACATCAATTACAGCTACTTTTAGTTTTTCAAGATGAATATGTATAAAAGACCAGCATCACAATTCCTATGCAGTTGCTTTATTAATCAATGTTATTCAGGTTTTTATTACTTATCATAAATTCATATAGTTAAAAAGCAAGTCAAAGTACTGTGGAAACATAAATCTTTTCTCTGTCATTTACAAAGATTTTTCTGTAAAGGTAATTTAAAGAGATTTTTGATTGAATGAATCCGAGCTCAAGTTCATGAAATAGCTGCTCTCTTGCTTGGTCAGGTTGAGTGGTCTTTCTTCCATTTTTCTCCAAACAGCAATTCTTTTTACCCCTGTGAAGACCCGCTTTCTTGGCATATTCATTATTCCTGTTTTTTCTCATTCTTTCTTTGATTTTGTATCTGTAGCCTTTTATTTTTTTTCCTTTTCCCCTTCTAAGCATGGACTCTGGTCCTCAATTTTCATACTTGGTAAGTCTATCATGAACATTAACCACCCATAGTTTACCAGTTTTCTCTTAATTCAAACTATGTCTCTTAATTCAAACTACGTTTCATAGTTTTAACTCAAATTTTCATTAGATATAACAAAATTAACTCAGCCAGGTCTTGAGGCATGTTTCAATCAGCTATGACATCAGGATGAAAACTCACCTATGAATAATGCCACTAAAGCCCACCAACATGGAAAGCCCAGCAAGAAAGGAGGATGGGGCAGGCTAACACCCAAAACATGTGTATCGTTAATAACCATCGATAAAATATTACCTTTGTTGCCACAATAAAAGAGAACACAATGTGTTATGCATACATATAGAATGTGTACTCAAACTATACCAGAAAGCACCATGAAAGGATATGTATGCACGTATAACATAAAATACCACGGTAAGAAATCACCCCATTTCCGGTTACAGTTCTGGGGTTATCACCCTTACCATCCACATCACACTATAATCTTGACTTTCTGCTTTATCTGCTCAGGGGATCAGCCAAAACACATAAAAAGCATATTATAAACCTTGGTATAAAGGTACTCTACAGGGACAATTTAGGTTATCTATAGGTAATCTATAGGGACAATCAGTTTGTTAACTAAACCAAGGTTTAGAGGGGATGAATGATGTTCCAATACGAAGAAGATAAATTTCACAGGAATACATGCAATATAGTTTCAAAAAATCAAATTCATAAGAACAGAGATGGAGACCTAGCTGAACCTGTTAATGTAAAAAGGCCTTAAGTTTTATTTGACCACAACATCAATAAGCAGGAACACTGTGATAGAGCTGCTAAAAAATTAATGCAATTTTAGGCTTTATTAGTAGGTTTGGCACACACAAAAAATATTGGTACACAAAACATTTTACATGGAACTCTTGGGAGTGCCATATTAGTGTTTCCAACTGCTAGTCACCTTGAATTCTTCCTCTCCCTTCCCCCACATCCAATTAATATCAAGTCCCATCTGTTCTACCTTTTAACTATTTTGTGACCCTGTGGTATTGAATTGCAATTGGAGATAGCAGTATGAAGTCATTATGTTTATATATGCACACATATGCGTATTAGATAATATATAACACATGTAATTTTACAGAAAGTATAAAACATGGGTGCGTATTCACATTTCTTAGCTCTGACAAGTGAATGGGCCTAGAAGTAGAGATACCACAAAAGCAATGAGCACATCTGAGACCTGGATCTTTGTTTCTAAGTATCATTTTTCACTGAAAGGAGCTGGGATCCTTTGAGAATTGGTTGAGTCCAGGGTCAGGACAGGGAAACTAAAACTGAGCATGGAAATTTGTTGTGCCAGAAAGGAAGAAATGACTAAAGTAGGGGCATGTCAAAAAGGACAAGAGGGTTCAGCTCCATGAGTACTAAGAATAGTGGATGAAAGTTTGATAAGCAAGAAGATACTTACATAGTTTCAGAGTAACCACTATGAATTACTTATTAATTACAGAGGGAAAATAGTAACTTGATAATAGATTAACCTTACAAACATAAATTTATTTAAGTTATCAAGGCTAATATCATTAATAATGAGACAAACTGGTGTTCTGTGCTTCCTGACACAATATCCTGAGGACACCTCCCCTCTATGTGATTACAGTCAATGATACCAACCTTGAAGCTAATTGTGAGGAAACAGGAAAGAAATCCAAAGTGAAGGATATTTTGGAGGGTGATTGGCTTTAATCTCCAAAACCTTTAATATCATCAGAGACCCTGCCTTATTCAATGGCGGTCCCACCCAAGCCATTTTCAGAGGCTTTTTATACAAATGGCCTATCTTGACTCATGCTTCTAACTTTCCTAAAATCTCTCCGACAAACAGCATCTGGCCTCACCTTGCCCCAGACCTCTTGCTAAGTGGCCCCAGGCCCAGCACTAGCAGCAGGCAGCCTAGGTTCACAGCTTGGCTTTGCCTGGGGCAGCTCCAGGCCCAGCACAAGTAGCAGGCATCTGCAGATTGCTTTGTGGTTCACGTGAGATGGCCTTGGGCGTGTAACAGAAAAGTCAGACTAAGAAAGAAATCTGGGAAACTGGGTGTCTACTTCCGCCTAGACTCATCTAATAAGGGGAGAAGTAAATAAAGCCCCAACCTGTTGTAGGCTCTGTAGGGAAGAAATTTGGTGAGTCACAGATCAAAAAATAAATAATGCAGGGAAATTGTCCATGTCACAACCACACAGGTTTCCAATGGCACCACTGGTGCCTTCTTCTAATAAGGAATAGAAAAAAGTCAGGAAACATATCATGTGTAAACTGTTTATAAAATCAGAGGAAAAATAATAAGTGATAAATCTTTGAATTCAGAATTAAAAAGAAAGGAAAATAGGGCACTAAAACTGTACTGTACAATAGGATAATGGTGGATACATGTCATTATGCCTTTGTCAAAACACATAGACTGTACAACAGTTTTAATGTAAACTGTGAATCTGGGGCATAATGGTATATTAATGGAGGTTCATACAATGTAACAAATTTACACTGTGATGTCAATAACAGGGGAAGTTGTGTGTTTATGGAGATAGGGCATGTATGGGAACTCTGCATTTTCACTCATTTTCACTGTGAACCTAAAATTGTTCTTAAAAAAATAAAGTTCATAGAGTAAAAAATAAACAAAAATCAAAATGGAATTTCCTTATAAAACCTAACATAATTAATTCTCCAATCATTCCAACTTTAAGCTATGAAATCACTGAAGGCAAATAAATTGGATTATTTTACTTTGGATTGACTTAATCCTATTGGATTTTATTGAATTTAAATTTTAATATGTGCTTCTTTATGTTATGCCTGCAATCCCTAGGAGGTAGGAGAATTATTTTTGGAGGAGCGTGTGTGCATGTAGCAAGAGCGATTCCATACTAAAGACAGGAAGACAGTGAACTCAGCATTGCAATAACCTAAAATAATGCAGGCCCAAACTGGGGTGAGTGGTGTGATAGGGAGGGGAGGATGGGGAGGCAAACCAAGGGCTATTGAGAAGGTGGGATTCTGGGAGTTGGTGTCTAACTGAATGTGGGGGCGGGTGGGAGAGAAAAGCTCTCAAAGGACCGCCCAGGCCACCTGGTTTGGTTGCTGGATGTAGTCTTTCCAAGGAAGAGTCATCAGGTCTTTTCATCAACGTTGATTTGTTATAATGTTGATGAGACCAAAAAAAATCGATTTGAAACAAATTATTTTGTTTGTTTTTATTAATTTTTCTTAAATGCATGAACTATTCACATTTATTACAATGTTTAATATTAAAAGTGTTTTGAGTCTTTATTTAGATTCGATGAAGTTTTTTGTAAGCAGAAATACACTAGAAACTTAACTCTTGTTTATGTCAATTAGCCTATGGTAAAATTGGTTTTGTTGAACATCATTTCACTTAAAGTCATGGTTTCCAAGAATAAAGTTAAGTGAGGACTTACTGTATAAGAAAATGATTACATTCTAAGCAAGAAATTAGCAGCTTCTTTGTTTTTTTAAATTTTTTTAAATTTTATTTAATTGTTGTTCACTTATAGTTGTCCCAATTTTTCACCCATTGCTCTCCCCTGCCCCGCTCACCCCCCTCTCCCACTGTCAATCCCCACCCTGTTGTCCATGCCCATGGGTCCTGTATATATGTTCCTTGACTAGACTTTTCCCCTTCTGTCCCCTGTTATATCCCTCCCATCTGGTCACTGTCAATTTGTTCCTTATTTCCAAGTCTCTTGTTCTATTTTCCTTATTTGTTTGCTGTTGATTAGGTTTCACTTATAGGTGAGATCATATGGTATTTGTCTTTCACTGCCTGGCTTATATCACTTAGCATAATACTCTCCAGTCCCATCCATTCCATCAGAAAAGGTAGGAGCTCCTTCTTTCTTTCTGCTGTGTAGAATTCCATTGTGTAAATGTACCACAGGTTTTTGATTCACTCACTTACTGATGGGAACTTAGGTTATTCCCAGCATTTGGCTATTGTAAATAGCACTGACATGAACATTGAGGTGCATAGGTTCTTTAGAATTAGTGATTCGGGATTCTTAGGGTATAATCCCAACAGTGGGATCACTGGGTCAAAAGGCAGTTCCATTTTTAGTTTTCTGAGGAAATACCATACTGTTTTTGACAGTGGCTGCACCAGTCTGCATTCCCACCAACAGTGCACTAGCATTCCCTTTTTTCGACAATCTTGCCAGCACTTTTTGTTTGTTGATTTGTTAATGATGACCATTCTGACTGGTGTGACGTGGTATCTCATTGTGGTTTTAATATGCATCTCTCTGATGGCCACTGATGTTAAGCATTCTTTTATGTTTCTGGGTCCTCTGTATATCTTCCTTTTTAATTTTTATTGTCTTTTATTATCATTTATTCCCCTTATATCCTCTTCCCACAACGCACCCCCACAAAATCACCACACTGTTGTCCATGTCCATGATTCTTTCCCTTTGTGCTCGATCCCTCTACCTCCATCCCCCTTCCCCCAAAGGAGCAGCTTCATTTTATACATGTTGAATCAACAGTGCAGGTAGGCATACACCAAGGTTGTGGGTTCGATCCCTGGTCAGGGCATATAAATGAATCAACAAATGATTGCATAAATAAGTGGAAAAATTAATTGATATTTCTCTCTCTGTATAAGAGAGATGGAGAGATCTCCATCTCTCTCTCAAAAAAATTTTAATAAAAGAATAAATAAAGTTTTTAAAAAACTGTTTTTTGGGTCATCCACATGGAAATGTTCGGATGACAGCTGGATTTTAATCATTTCCTTTTCACTGGCGTAGAACTGTTGCCTTCAGGACCCACAGGACCCTCTCTTTGTTAGGTGGACACACCTGAGAGGACCATGCAGCCTGAAGAAGGAAGCGGCCTAGCAGCTCAGAGTGGACCTTCTCGCAGAGAGCAAGGACAGACTGATGCTGGCCCTGGACCAACGTGAGCAGCATTTCCTCTGCTCTAAGCCGAGTTTAAGGCACCATCCCTTTGCTGTCAGCCTGTTTTTCTGAGAACGCTGGCAGGATACAGAACGTGTCTTCTCTCTGATCAGCGCTATGCTTAGCTAGTGTTTTTGTGCATGCAAAAGACACAAATAAAGCTGAATATGCACACAGTCAATTACAAACATCCAATTAAGAAAAGCAAATAAACCACTAGCTATTTTGGGATACCAGCACCAAAAAATTGTTAATACTATAACTGGATGCAGCTCTCTGGTAGACATCCCATAAAAAATCATTAACCTCTGTTTATGGTCCAAGACATTTTAGAACACAGAAGTTCAAATATCAAATGGCCAACTGTCATAAACAACCACTCAGGGTTAAAGTGATTCAACAGGAACAAAGGTATAAATACCGACGTAGTCTGAGGAACGGTGAGATCAGAGAGTTGTACATGGAGGCAAACTAAAATATACAGAAGCAGTCTCCTCCCTTTCAAACCAACAAGAAAACTTCATCGAGGACACACATTTTTAGCTAGGTGTAGAAAGATGGGCTTAAATATTTGGGAATAGAAGAATTTCCATATAAAAGAACCAGAATGGTTTATAGGAAAGAGTAGGACAAACTGATCTAAGGAGAACTGTATCTGTTTTCTTAGGGAGAGATACTATGCATATTTTAGAATTAAAAATGCATTTCTATTTAAAGTAAGAGAAATAAATTGTACAAGAAGAGGAATTCCTGAACAAGAAATTATTTTCACACAAATATCCTTAGCAGTGAAAAATAAAAGGGACTGAAAAAATCAAGAACATTTTCAGTACTATAGTATTTCTGTCACAAAATGTTGGTACAAAAAACATGTCTGTAGCTACAACCAAACAACCTTCACCACTAGTAATTATAAAGGCAGAGCAGGTTTTTCAAACCGTTGCTTGTCAACAGAAGTTTACCAGGCTGGAATTCTTTTATTATTTGTAAACATTAATAATAACATTTATTTTAAAAGAACACCCCAAAACAGTCAGTGATTTAAATTTTTTATTATATAAGTCAGAAGGACAACATACAGTTTTCATTTAGAATTAAGTACATTTTTAAATCTTCCTCAATCTGTCCTGAGAGGGATTCATTTCTCATATACCATTATATGATATATAATAATAAAAATAGCAGTAACAAAATCATTTTTACTGAGCACATACTATGTGCAAGACATTGTTCTAAGTATTTTTCAGGTGCTGTGTTTTCTAAACCCCACAGTTCCCTGTGAGGAGGTACCTAGTGTGATTGAAGAAGTCAGCACTATCTACAGTTTGAGGCTTTGAAACTTTTCTGATAAAGATTATTTAATGTGGGAACAGGGCACAGTATAAAATCTTCAATTCTTAAATCCAGATACTCAAAAAAGAAATTTAAAGGAGTAATATAGAATAGTCATGTTAATTGAACTTTAAATATTTTTCATGAGGAGAACAATATTTGGTGGATGGAGAGTAAGGGCATTTTAGAGCTGAGTTAGATTTGGCCTAGATGAAGAAGTCACAGGAAAAGTGATATAGAGAAGCAGGGGGAAAATCTGGATAGGGACTAATCTTTTTTTTCCCAAAACTTGTCCCAAATTTTATGGAGATATAATTGACATATAACATTGTATAAGTTTAAGGTGTACATGTGAGGATTTAAAAAATTTTTTATTGTTGTTTAATTATAGTTGTCCCCATTTTCCCCCATTACTCTCCCCTGCCCTACCCCCCACCCCCCTCATTCAATCACTGACCCCCATTGTCTTTGTCCTTGGGTCCTTTATTCAAGTTCTTTGACTTGACCCTTCCCCTTCTTTCCCCCACATCACCCCTCTCTCCACCTCTGGTTACTGTCAGTTTGTTCTTTATTTCTATGTCTCTGGTTCTATTTTGCTTGCTTGTTTGTTTTGCTGATTAGGTTCCACTTAGAGGTAAAATCATATGGTATTTGTCTCTCACTGCCTGGTTTATTTCACTTAGCATAATACTCTCCTCCAGTTCCATCCATGCTGTCACAAAGGGTAGGAGCTCCTTCTTTCTTTCTGCTGAGCAGTATTGCATTGTACCAAAAGTTTTTGATCCACTCACCTACTGATGGGCACTTAGGCTGTTTCTAGCACTTGGCTATAAATAACGCTGCTATGAACATTGGGGTACCCAGATTCTTTTGAATTGGTGTTCCAGGATTCTTAGGGTATAATCCCAGCAGTGGGATCACTGGATCAAAAGGGACTTCCATCTTTAGTTTTTTGAGGAAATTCCATACTGTTTCCCACAGTGGCTGCACCAGTCTGCATTCCCACCAACAGTGCACTAGCATTCCCTTTCTCCACATCCTCACCAGCACTTGTTATTTGTTGATTTGTTGATGCTGGCCATTCTGACTGGTGTGAAGTGGTATCTCATTGTGGCTTTAATTTGCATCTCTCTGATGGCTAGTGATGCTGAGCATCTTTTCATAGTCTCTGGACCCTCTGTATGTCCTCCTTGGAGAAGTGTCTGCTCAGGGCCTTTGCCCATTTTTTAATTGAATTGTTTGTCTTCTTGGTGTGTAGTTGTGAGAGTTCTTTATATATTTTGGAGATCAAACCCTTTTCTGAGGTATCATTGGCAAATATATTTTCCCATACAATTAGTTTGGATAGGGACTAATCTTTAAAATAAAGCAATGACAGCATATGTTCTCCACAATCCCATGTTTTATCATTTTATAACTTGGGTTTTCACAAAGGAAGTGTGGTGTAGAAAAAAAAGATTCTGGGGAGAGAGGGTCTAAGAAGCTGAGTTTTCCCCTTTGCTCTGCCATTTATTGGCTGTGTGACTTTATAAGCCATTCTTTTTCCCTGAGCTGTTTCCTCAATCCTAAAATAGGACCAATGATGTGTAGGTATTGTTGTGAATATTAAATAGGTAATATGTCTTTAAAACTGTAAAATGCTATACAAATGAAAGATTTTGAGGTTGTTACTGAGCATTATTCTTTCTTTCTTGATCCTCTTTTCTTGTTGGCATAAAGTATGTTGGCATCAGCTTAGGGTTCATTTATGCTGAGCTTTGGAAATTCTTAAGTAGAAAGGCAGTTAGACGACAGAGAGAGAAAGTGTTTCTGAGCCTGCTGTGGCAGGACTGAATTTCTGAACCCACACTTTACCAACCCATATGCTCCAGTTACCAAATCCTAAGTCAAAGGACTCTTTCAGTCCACCCAGACCATCTCTGCAGGAATAAACCTTCGTGTGGCCTCGGGCAAGGATTAAGCCTGAATTTGGAATCAGACACAACCTAACAACAGATTATGCAAATAACCAGCTTAATAAATCTATGTTGTGGTAAGAGATTGTGTGTTTTCTCATATCTGTATATAAATTTGGAGATGTTTAGGTGTGCTGGTGCTTCAGGTTAACTGAATGTTACTCTGTGTATCATAGAGTCTAATCCCCTCCCCACCACCACAGTCCCAGAGGGTTGGTGTGGCACAAAGCCAAGTAAGGGAAACTGAGGGGGCCAGTCTGTATCTCTTAGTTAGACTGGTGATGGCTGGAGTCAGTAGAAAATGTCATAAATTGTACCCAAGGTAATGCAAGGCCAGAACTGGGGTGAACAGCGGAGAATCTCACAACATCCCCATTGGGGCCAGTACAAAAGCCTGAGCCAAAGTCCAGAATGAAACAGGACAGAATGACTGAGCCAATGACAGTGGGATAGGACAGCTGGCGGGAAACCAGCCTAACAAAATTTTCAGTTTGCCATGCTGACACTTGGAGTAGATTCACTAAAAGAGAATACAATGGAAGATGATGTAAGTAGAGTGGATGTAAGTATATGTTTCTCTTTCTAATAAGTTTATTAAATACCACAACATTTAATAAATGTTGCAAGGCAATGGGAACATCAGCATGAGGCACCGTGGCAGCAACACCCCCATAAGCAGCAGATATGCTGAACCCTCAGACTGTGAGGGTCAATTGAATTTTCTCAGTGTTTGGATTGTGAGCAGTCAAGAGTCCATGAACATTTTCAAAATTACTGATTTAGAAAAGTCATTAATAAAAAACAATAAGTAAAAAGTTGGTTTCAACAAAGGAAAATCAGGAAGTCAGAGATAATAAGATATCAGGAGAAATGCTACTTATTCCAATACTTAGATAGAGAGTCAACTAAAGCCTTTGACCACTGAAATAAAGTGAAATACAATGAGCACCTGAGAAAAAGTTAACTGACCCCTGGAGGATGGTTAATCAAACCTAGGAGAAAGTCAGGGTGAATCAACTGAATATTTGTGATAGACGCTGCTTGTAACTTAGATTCAAAATCTTGAAATTTTCATTGTGAATATCTATCCTTAAATCCCAATCATCTCAAGTTTACAGAAATATATAAAATAATAATGTTCATTTTCATAAATTCTGAGATTTATTCCTAACTACCGTTCTCCTAGGTAAAATGAGAGGGGAAAATTAAAGGCATGGAGATGTGGATAACTTAACTTCTTCAGAGGACTACAGGTTCAGGGCTGCTATGTGGAGGGGCTGGGCTGTCACACGAAAGTGACTGCACCATCAGTTAAGGGCATATCTTGGATTACTTATGGCGGAGGGTCGTGTTCTGTTACTGAAAAGAAGTGGGCTGTTGTGTGCCTGACAGAAACCCTTGCTTTATCTTGAATCCATGACTTCAGATAACCTGAATGTTAATATTTTTCCCCTAAGGGGAGAAAAAATAGTGTGACACTTTTCAAAGTGTATGGAAAGGAACTATGCAGAATGTGGATAACTAACTTGTAGGATTTTTATGATAATATTTAAAGATAAAATCAATGACTTCCTTCTTTCTAAAGTTCATAACAACTTATGCCAAGATAAGAATAACAATATTACAAGGATGAGGAATATAACCTAATATGGTGGGATAAGAAAACAGACAGTAATTAGCATGATCTTTCTCTCACTCATCACCCACCTCTCCAACCGCCCTTCTGCCACAGGGCTCAGAGAGCTGGGTCCCTGTTTGGCCCATTGGAAAACTGTGAAAACTGTGCCGGTAATCAAATGAGACATTTTAATTTTTAAGCTTAAATTTTAAATAGAAGGATAAAAGAGGCAGACAAAAGTGGTCAGGGGGAAGAAAAAATTTCTGACTGCTCTCTCAGTTCTCTGCATATAAATAAGAGAAGGGAAGAAAGGAAGAGAGAAGTTGAAGAGTCAGGTTAAGTTGTGGGGAGTCCTACACTTTCTGCCTCCTTCTCCAGCTGGAGTGGAGAGTTGGGGAAGGGCACCCCACAAACACATCTATCTCTTCAAGTATCTTCTTTCTCCCATTGATCCCCTTAAGTATGACAATCCCCTGTGCCTTCTGTTTCAGGGGAAGAGCAAGGAAACGGAAAGTATCCCGGAAAAGAAAGCTCGCTCCCAAATTCAGTAGGTGCAATGAGTCACGTATAAACACAGCATGACAGTAGAAGGGAGAGGGCTGGAGGAAGGCCCTGGCCCCTGGTTTGGGTCCTAGAACTGGACAAAGGGGTATCACATTGGAAGCATATGGCATGGACATTCTCCACTAGAACGGAACATAGAACCTGAGTCTGTGTCTAAATCTCAGCCGACTGTCACCTGTACGAAGGTGAGGTGCCTTTCCAAGACCATCTCTTCATCCTTTGAAAGATTGTGATTTACTGCCTCTGCTCCAAACCTGGAAAGTCAAACCAAGGCTGAGAAGCTAATACTTCTTTACCCACCCACCCCCACCACCCACATTATGAGAAAGAGACAGAAAACAAACACACCTTGAAAGAACTGAGTTGAAAACCTGAAATGGCTGAAAAAGCCCTGAGCCCACCTGATGTGACAAGACCAATTTTCTACAACAGGTTAAACAATAAATAGAGGGTGGGTTTCGATTCAGAAAATAATTCTAATATTTAAAGATGAAGAATGTTTCACTCCTTGCTTATTCTCAAGTTTATTATGCCTGCTGCTACAATAATAATGTTTCAAATAAGCTCTTTTGAGGATCTCTGTTCCTCTCCAAAATATGCTCCTGGATAATTATTTGGCTGCCACTAAAGCAGCAATCTGAGTTGTAGAGCAGCCAAGAAAATTTCAGATCCTGTGTTTGCTAATTGGACATAACAATTCACGCTCAGGGGCAGCAGCGAAATGGGCTTCACTCTGCCAGAACTGCTCTGGTGTTTATTTTTAGGTTAGCCCCACTCCCTCATTCCAAGTTCTCTAACCCCTAAAGCCACTCTGCTGTCAAACAGGACCCCGATTCTCCACCCGGGTATAAATAAAATGCTCGTTCCACTGTGTGAAGAGGCCAAGGTTTTCTGTGGGAGAAGACGAGCATTTGCAGTTAGAGCTTTGTGTATTTCTGAAACTTGATCACTTCAGAATTAATAAGAGCAAGTATTAGAATTAATTCACAAGGAACTAGAAGTCAAAAGCATTAAATAATAATATTCTAGCATATGATCTTTCCATTTTAAATGTCCTATAAATATAAATCATAGCTTGCAAATCAAATTACTGAGAGAAACAGGTGGATCGATGATACAACTCTAGGTTTAATTAATTAAAATGTAATAACTTTTAGTTCTTAAATTATAAAATGGAGGCCCAAATGATGGCCTCTGCCTGATCTCTGCTGTGGATGCTTAGATTGTTAAGAAATGATTAAGAAAAGGAGAAATCAATTAGATTGATTCTTTAAATGATTCCTGACGATTTCAATATTTTCCTCTATATACACAATTTGAAACAGAGAAAATTACCATAAAGAGAAAATTACTTTGGTCCTCTAGAACTTTTAATAAGTCAAAGTTCTTTGACTTATGAAGTACTTACATTTTTCCTAAAAAAGATTAGAGTGCAACTAAACAACAAAACTTATATTTCCATTTTTATAGGTTTTCAATTTGTTATCTACAGCGTGTCTATTTTTTCCCTTTTTACAAACAAACGTCTATAACGTTAGCAGTTAATTGACTTGCTACAGGGTTATACTGGCTTTTATGAGAAGCCAGAAGGCACTCTTGCCTTCTGGCCCAGAGCTCATAGATTCATTCCATCTCAATCAACTGTTCTATGCCCTGGGGACACAGCAAAGAAGAAACAGCCCCTTACAAATAAATGTGTAGTGTGTCAGGTAACACTGCTATGGAGAAAAAAATAAGGCTGAGGAGGGCACTGGGGTGGGGATGGGAAGTCACTGATTGTATGTTGTGCGGTGGTGGAAGTGAAGGTAAAATTGCTTCTATTTCATGGGGAAAAGCCAAAGAAGGCCACGTTAATAAGGTGAGATTTGGGACAATTGGGTAGGGGCATGAGAGAAAGGTGGAAATACATTATATGTGGGAATAAATTATATAGACCAAATGTGGGGAAAGAGCAGTATTGGCCGGAGGCTGGCCGAATCGTGCCCATTGCCTGTTCTTCTAAATAAAGTTTTATTGGAAATTAGCTACGTTCAGCCCTTATATTGTCCATGTGTGCTCTTGCACTGCACTGGCAGTGTTGAGTCGTTGTAACTGAGGCTATCTGTGGCCCATAAAACTAAAAATATTTATTATCTGGCCCATTAAAGAGCAAGTCTGCTGTCCGCTGGTTTATGTAGAAGGAACAATAATGCAAAGCCCTAAGGCACAAGTGTTCCTGTTATATTCGAAGAATAATAGCAAGAAAGCAAGTGCAGCTACGGTAAAGTGAACAAGTAAGAGTAAGCGGATGTAGGGAAAGGGAGTAGGGACCTCACAGGGCCTTTATTGACCACTGTAAAGAACTTTGAGTGAGATAGGAAACCATTGGAGGAAATTGAGTTCAGAATTGATATAATCTGATTTACCTTTAAATTGTTCACTCTTTTTAGAATAGATGAGAGGGGGTTAGTCTGGTATATAGTGCAATAATCCAGATGAAAAATGATTCTGGCTTCAATTAAGGCATGAAAAAGAGAAGTTGTGAGAATTTGTCCAATTCTGAAAATGTTGTAAAGGTAAAGCTGATAGGATGAACTTGAAATACAGGTGTGTGTGTGTTGTGTGGTAGGGAATCCTGCAGAGGAGTAGGTGGTATAAATTAAATTGTGTGGGCCTAAACATCTGGAGGGCAGAATCCCCATTAAAAGTTAAAAGAAAGATTGTGGTAGATGGGAGCTATAGTTTACAATTGGAAGTGAACAATTTAGACATTAAATGGTAGATGCCTTTAGGATATTTAGTGGAGATGTCAAAGAAGTATATATGAATAAAATCTGAATTTTGGGGGGAAGGTGTGAAAAGACATATAAAAGTCATCAATGTTAGATAACTTTAAGTCATAAGAACTGAATAAAGTTACCTAGAGAGTAGCTATAGACATGATGCAATGATTTGAAAGCTACCATTTAATTTCAATATGTAGGGTGGGACAAAAGCAGGGTTATTGTTGTTCACATGGAAAATAATAATTAATAAATAGTAATGCAAGAATCAACTCTCTGTTTTGCATACGCATGCTGTAAAGTTACTTTTGCCCACCCTGTGTTAACAGGTTTTGAGCTAGGAACTTTATACTCTTTGTTTCTAATCTGATAGCACTCTACTTAAGGTATTTATATAGCTATTTTACATATGAGAAAATAAAAACATAAGCATTAAATGACTTTCCTGGCACTGCTCAGTGACTGACAGAACCCAGGTATGCCTGCCCCCTGGTCTGAGGCTGCTCTGTTCTGCCGTGACAACAGTGAGCATCATCAGCTCTGCATATTTGAATACCAAAGAGGCAGTAGTATTATCCAAGTAGGTTGCAGGTTAGCACTAAAATGATCACTGAATGGGGAGCTCTGCTGTAAGCTTCATCTACAGTGAGATGCCTCTTTAAGGAACTCACTAGGCTGGTGAACCATGATAATGCTATCACGGAACTTCTTCCTCAATTTCCTGAATTTAACAAACTCTCTCATCATGAATAAGCAGAACATTTCTACTTTAAGAGCAATTAAAAAGCAGCCACTGAAGAGGAATTAATGCATCAATGTTATGCAACTGCATTTTAGGCAAATGAAGGTTACTAAGGTTAGATGCTCCTATAGGACACTGGCAAAACCTTTATTAAATCAGAGGAAGCACACCTCATGACTGAAAATTGAATATGAATCATTTGAACCAGCACAGAGACAGAGAATATTACTCAGCAATAGATGTGACTTGCAATGCCACTAAAATTCTTATAGTGTCGCATTCACCCTCATAAATGTATTGGTTCTAAGTAAAAATTTTTTGGTCTACTAATAGTCTCACATTACCTTGTTTCCAGTGGCTTCTCAAAAATGCAATCATTCCAACTACTAAATAAAGAGTAATGTGGATAAAGAAAAGCCTTATGGTATCCTCCTTCCTTTTCTTTCTGTGGGCCTGGGCTGAAAGGAATCCTCACTTATTTTATCACTACAAAATGAGAAAGGGGCACATCACTCCATACTGGAGGGTGAATGGGAACTAACCTGGATGTGAGAACCTACATTTATCCCAGTAATGAAGCCACACCCTGAAGTTACATCCTCATTACGGTTATGAGGAAACCAAGAAAGGGAAGTTGTATTTGGGGCCTGTTAAACAAGATTGTCTTAGTGGAAATATTTGGGTCATTCTGGTCTGGATGAAACCTAGTGGGAGTGGTTGGAGTTTTTGGATGAATAATAGGGAATTGATTGATTCCAGTGTCTTTCCTCCTCCTCCCTCCCTGTTTCCCAACCCCAGGTGTTGATTCCATGGATGCCCATCCTCTGGGACAAGGGACTGTACCGTGACGATGAGCACATACCCAATGGGAGAGTGTTGCTATGGAGAGTTTGAAAGGAAATACGGCAATAATCCTTAGGAGAATAAAAGGATAATGCACGTGGCATTAGTTCTTGTCACTCCTTTTAGGGAGTTTGCTTCCTTATGACTATATTGTCATCTTTTTAAGGGCCACAGATACGTGGTTTCATGTCTCTATTCCCCATAACACCCAGCAAAGTAGCTGTCACGCAGCGGGCGCAGAGCAAACGTTTATGGAATGGATGCTCAAGATTATCCTGCTGGCAGAGGAATGTAGTGCCAGGATTCAGATTCTGACGTTCTGCTTTGAAAACTGCACTAGTCCTGCACTCTTCTTATTTCTCCTTCCCTTGACAGACTTTAGTCATTTTGTGTTTCCAATGTCATGATTAGTATCTCTCTGTATGTATTTATGGGCCAGGGAAAACTAGAACTATTAAAGTATACATAGTCACATTCTGAATTTGTCCCTTGTGAAGAATATTCTTTGTGCTTCTGAGAGATTCACCCTCTTTTTTTGTTATTAGCTGAATGCCAGATAGAAGGGACTAGATGGTGTTACATAAGAAAGTACATAGATAAGAAAATATCTGGGAGGTCACAGGAGGGAGGATTTGGAGACAGTGATTGGGGGTGGGCTTTCTAAGGAAAGAGTGAAGGTGCTGGAAAACCGCCCTGAGGTGGGGTCAAGTGCGGTAAGGGGGTTTACAAATAGGTGAAGAGAAATCTGGGGAAGTGTTGCTGTAGCAAGTGTTTTCCTTCAAATGTTCTCTTAAGAAATCGTTCAGAAAGATCTAAATTGTTCTCCAAAGCTTTGGGAGCTGGGGGTGGGGGTGGTGTGCGAGCACGCACGTGTGTGTAATTGTGTTGAGAATAAACAGGCTTCGTTTTATTTGGAGTACAGTTAAAATCTTTGATATTGGTTGTACTAACATTTCGGTTTACTAACGTGTTAGAAAGTTACTAAATAGAGATTTTTTATCATTAAAAATTTCATAACCAAAAGGAACTTAGTTGGTGCCATTGGTCATAAAGCCAGGTACAGTAGAGTGGTCACTGCAGGTAGAATCGAGACTGTGGGGGTGTGAAGGTAGAATAACAGGGTAACATAAAAAGAGAAGAAAACCAGGAATTGAAGATGACTGACTCTGAGCTGGAGGGAAGTAGACACTGGAAATGTAGGTTTGTAAATTGTTGTTGGACTAAGTGAATGGTGCTTGCTAACAACATGGTCAAGGAATCAATCCCTTCTGAGGGTAAAGCTAAACACCTGGTCCTCTTGAGAAACTCCATCCTTGTACTGAGACGATGCTTATCTACCCTCTACAAAAAACCTCTGAGCTCGTCTGCACCCCTTTCGTGTTTTCACTGTTAGTGCTATTACGTGGCTCTGATAGGTCCCTAGAGAGAGGATTGCTCACCTTTAAGTTTTTGTTTTGATCCTTTTTTGATTTTTCAGGTAGTAAGTCGTCTTTAAGGTTGACCCCCCAAAAAAGGACAGTTGGCACCAAAATGTTCTATAGGCAGAAGACTTAGAGCTGTGACACAGCTCTGTGTCAAGCCTCAGAGCCTGAGACAGAAGGCAGCGCAATGCATTAGTCAGCGGTGACTCACCCTCTTCCACTGGGCTCTCGGTCAGGCCCCTCTCTCTGAGCGAAAAAAATCATCTGGTTTTCTGGTAGCGTGCTAGCACTTAGTTATTGACATGTGTTTTAATTGTAAAAAAGTGTGGCCTCAGTATCAGACTTGGTATACTTTACCTGTTCTAAGAAAATGCTTTTTAAAATACTATGATATACTATTAATTCTCTCTCTCTTTTGGGAGGGTGAGTAGTTAGTTGAGGGGAGGGAACATGCAGGTAGAGTAGAACGAAGCAGAGGGAATTGGGGGCTGAAACAAAATAATAACTTTAACTGCTTTCAAAGCTTACTCAGTAACTACGGCATATTAATTTTATTGAATAAAATACAATAAAGTACAAACTTTGTTGCTAGGTCTTCAGTCCACAGATCAAATTATAAGGAGTTACTTGAAAAGAAAAGCTGAACTTTTGGTAAAGTTTAGCAAAGTTCTCAAAATATTTACAATAATACTTGAATTCTAAAATATATAATACCTACATTAAAAATACTGGAAACATTATTCCTTACCACAAATATTGTTCTCATTGTATAAATAGCATTTGAAACATATGAGAATTTATTAAGACACTCCTAATTGCCCAGATTCTAAGTTTCAAGAATTTGACATTTCTCTCTCACAGTAATGCTCGTATTTTACATTTAAGTATTCATTTGGGTCACTTAGTTTTGTTTTGCACCTGTGGAACTTTCTCTTCACTTGAACTTACTGACCTTCGTCCAGACATTTTTGTGTATAGTTTAATAATACTCTTACAAATCATATTAAATAGTGACAGATGTAATCTATGGAGTAATGAAGGCTCACTAATATCTGCCTAATCTGTTTTTCCAGAAAGGCCAGAGCTTGACAAAGATGATCACAGCGTAGTGGATCCTGCTTGCTCCCTGGCGAGGCTTGTTTATTTAGCTGATGATATTTGTCAAGTCCACTCTTGTACAAACGGTAACTGGAAATTATCCACAAGTCATAAATGTGATAAGTAAATGGCAACACCACCCTTCAAAGTGCTCATACCAAAAAACGAGGCATCATCCTTGCCTCTTTCTCCCATATGCCCCACACTGTCAGCAGTCCTTTTGACTTTACCATTAAAACGTAATTGAGAATCTGACCCTTTCTCACCACAGCAATTACTTTGAACCATTCCAGGCTAAACCACAAATTCCCTGCTAGACTATTTCAGTAGCCTGTCAACATTGGGGGAGAATTGTGAGTAGAAGATAAATAGGGCAATGAAAGATGGCTACAAAAATCTGTACATTTCTTTACATTCTGGGGCAGGTTGTGTCTAAATTTGATTTAGACACAAGAATTTTTGGTTCTTGTAAGAATATTTGATTGGAAGAACCAGAAACCCGTTGAAACTTATTTGCACAAAGAAGGAAAGAAAATGTAGCCAGTTCTCACACGGAATAAGAACTGGGATCTGGAGAATAGGAATGAAGACTCTACTCTTCACCTCCTTAGAGTCATTTCTTTGTAATTTGTGTCTGCTCCACTCTCCCGTGTCCCATCTAAGTATGGGCACTCACTGCTTCAGTCCCAGCTCTACATGATTTCTTGGTTTAGAAAAATTATCATCTTTATGATTCAATTCCAAATTCCCAGGTGATCTGTAGCCTTGGCTTACTTCAGGTGTCTGCTTCTGATCCAATCAGTTTGGAACAGGACACATGGTCACCTGATTAAAACACAGTTGCCCAGACCCAGCATTTTAGCAGGACCTAGGAGATTCATTTAGAAAAGGGTCCTGAAACAAGCAAACTAATTAATATCTCTGCTGCAATTTACCATTTAAATTCAATATTCTGTTAAATGGTGTAGTGAATCGATTATTGTCATGAATACATCCTTCAGGATTCAGTAAACTGCAGTTAATTCTATATAAATGAATGCTAGCAGATGAGATAAATTTGGTCTACCTTCCAGAGAGGTTTTTGTTAATAATACAATTTCTCACAAAACTATGTATTTTCATTTTTCTCCTTTATTCCTCTCAATCAGCATCCAGCTGCCCCTATGAGACCAATAACAGAGCCTTAGTTAGCCTGGTAGCCTTTAAGTGAGATAATGAGGGTTGGCAGATTCAGAAATGTTAGAATTCTCTGTTTTGGGTCTTTGGCCCTCCAATGCCAAATAATTTAATGAGTTGCTTTTCTTTTTGTATGTTGATTGTTTTTATTTTTTTGCCTTTTAATTTTCATTGTATTCACTGAGTATTGTTTAGAGCTAAATGTAATACAGATATCTATAATTTGTCAGTAGTATATATTTTACATTATCATCTCCTGATCCATTCTTCAAAAAGCAGGTAAGAAAGAATTACATTTGGGAGAATGTCACATACCCAAAGGCAGAAAGCTATTGAGTTGCTTGGAATGAACACACTGATTCATTCATTAAACAGAACACATACACACACGCAAAATAAAACTTTGTTGAGAGACTATTATGGGTAAAACTCTAAGCTGTGTGCTCAATTTAAACTGAATAATATAAATTGTTAAATTTTTTAGTAATTTTATTCTAAACTTAAAATTTCTAATTAATATTAATGTAAATTCTTAATTTTTATCTTAATTTAAAAATCAGTTGATCAATTGAAGCTGACACAAGAAATATCACGAATTTGAGGGTCCATTATTTCATCTTTGCTGTCCTGAAAGTAGATATTTTAGGGCTTTTTCCCCCCCTAATAGAATTCTGAATATATCCCGGTCTCCTTGAGCTTGGAGAGAATGGACTGCAAGTTCACAAAGCTAAATTACATTAGTAGACATGCTCCAAGCTCATCTTAAATTCCATGTGTCCTCTATGAACCAAAGTTTTGGGAATGTAGGATGAATTCATATTTGATGAGAGGGATGAGGTGTGGAGACCAAAACAAAAATTATGAAGTCAACAATGGAGAACTGGCTTAAATTCTTGAAGTCCCTTTCACCTCAAGTATCCTGACAGTATAATGGAAAAACTGACATTCTTAGGTATCTACAGAATGCTAACCAATGTAGTGCGAACTTTACATTTTTTCCCCAGTGCATCCTCACAAAACCCTAGGCAGAAGATAATATTATTCTCATTTTACACATGAGGAACCTAGCCCTTAGGAAAAGTAAGGAATTTGCCCAAGGTTGCACATATTACCAAGGCTTGAATTGAAATTCACGTCTGGCAGACAACAGAGGCCTGGATTTTTCCACTACACCACCACAAGGCCTCTCAGCAAGAAGCTGTCCCTTCTCCAAAGAGTTTTATAATCCAATGATGACAAATTAGCCAACAGATTTATTTTCAATCTAGATGAAAAAGTGGCTAAAAGTCTGCATGGGAAGTGATCTCTCTGTTTTGCAATTTACCCCTGCGGAGGTATTAGTATTTTAAAAAATACTCTCAAGGTACTTCTGATTACTTCCCCACCTGCCTTCCATGCTCTCCCTCCTCTTCACGGGGTCAGCTTCTACTCTGGACCCAACTACGGTAAATATATCATCATTTCCAGGACTTCTCTGGCCGGTTAAATTACCCTCTCCAGTCCTCCTCATGCATGATTCCATCAATGAACTCATCACATTGTTTGTTTTACAATTACTTATTCATGTGAGGTTTTCCCCCTTTTAGGTTGTGGTGAGCTTGTTGAAAGCACAAACTGCACTTTTGCACCTTCAGTACCTAGCACAAGGTCTCATGCTCAATAAAATGATTTAGCACACTAACTTAGTAAACAAAAATTTCAGAAGCAGTTGTAAATAGCTTAAGAAAATCATAAATTTATTGTCCGTTGCATCCAAGTGGATTAACTGAGCAATTCAATAAATATTAAAACGCAATACAATTTTTATAGTTTCCAAGGGTGAGACATCCTCCTTGGATGCGGAAGCCCCAGAGGAAACTACATTTCCCGAAATCCCTCAGCCTCAGTCATTGTTGGTTTGCTAACTGTTGTTGAAGGCCTGTCAAGCCAACCAATAGTATGACGATAATTTACCTAACCAGGGGAGAATGTGGCCAATCATAAAGAAGAGGGCGGGCACTTCTGAAGGGTTTAGAAAACCCTGAGCAAGCTCTTCTGTGGCTACTTGCAGGACCCTCAGGGTCGATGAGTCAGTAAACCCGTAGAATGTCCTTCCTACTAACCCCCAACCCCACGAGTTAGAATTGGTCTTTATGAGCTTTTATCAGTCCTTACGTTTTCCCTAGTTTCCAATTTTTCCTAATCAAATACCTATGCTTCCCATCCACCTTTCCTTGTTGAAAGCACTCTCCGGGAGGGTACCTGCAGTGAGTCTCTCTACCTTTTCAAACTTGAGCCAGACATTTGTCTCCAAGCATCCGAACGAGATTGTTCAGGGAAGCAGCGGAAAGATCTGAGCAAAATTTTCACTTTTCCTTCCTTTTCCTTGCAAGAGTGGAAAAGCTACTGAAGATTACTTAATGAATAATCAGCGTTAGAGGCGTTTAGAGGCGGATTGAAGGTTCTGAAATGAGTGACAGCGAGGTGTTTACTTGCACCTTCGCTCCCGCCCCCATCCACACCCACCGTAGCGTGCAGACACAATCCAGGGGTGGCGAGTCACACTAGTCGCGGCAGACGCCCAGCCCTGGAGCGCTTCTCCTTTGGTAGCCTATTCCATTCTAGCAGCTAACTGCCGCGGCCACACTTTAATCCTACGAATAGTTTTACGAAAGAATTCATTTTTCCCCCATCTAGGTTTATCTCCTTTTCTAGTACCTTTGTGTTTGCCATCCTCTTGCCACAGACACAGTCGCTGTCAAGACGCAGTTTTTCAAATACCAAATCCAAATCAATCCAAAACAAAGCCCATCAATAAAGCAGCAACAATAAAATTGCAGCCAGCAGCCCGGAGTGTGTACATCTTTAAAGGGTGAGAGCATTAAACCCCCACTTTAAAAACTGAATTTGAAATAAATGTTTCCTGCTGCTTGTTAGTCAACATTTTTACTATCCCATCTGCAGGAGCAGCAGCTGCGTATACTCCAGCAGGGCGACCGGGGTGGGAGAAATTTAGCCGTGGTCTGGGATTTTCGCAGAGGATAATTTAAGCCCCAACTCCACTCCCCCGGAGGAGGGGGACAGGGGCTTTGCAGTGGGCGTGCGCATGCTCAGCAGCTCCGCTCCGCGGAGGCCCAGCTGCCGCCACCACCGCGGCGGGCGCTGTAACCGCGGCTGCCGCTGCTGCTGTTCGGGGCGGGCGTTGGTGCCGTGTGCCGAGGCTCCTACACAGGCGAGGGGGAGCGGCCGGGCGGGACCGCGGGCGGCGCCGGCGCCTGAGGAAGGCAGCCGGGGCTCTGACGGAGCGAGGGCGGGTGGGTCCAGCGGCGGGCGAGCGAAGCGGAGAGCGCGGGCACCCACCCCGGGCGCCTTCCGTGCGATGCCAGGCGGGCAGCGGCGCTGAGCAGCGGGGAGGCCGAGAGGCGGCCGCGGCCGCGGAGCCGGCGACTCCGGGGAGCAGGAGGAGCCGCAGGAACGGGAGGAAGCGCCGAGGGACTGCGGGGTCGGGGCGGGCGAGGAGCGGCGGGGCCACCCGCCATGGACGCGGCGGCGGTGGCGGCGGCGGGGGCGAGCCGGGGCGGCGGCGCGGCGCAGAGTCAGCCCGCGGCCAGGTGAGGCTGGGCGGAGCGGGCTCTGGGCGCCGCCGCCACTGCTGTGCCGCCGGGCTGCGGAGCGAGGCGGCGGCGGCGGCCTCGGAGGAAGAGGGGTCGCCGCCCGGGGTTCGGGTGGCCGCCGCTCTCTCGTCGTCGCAGTATTTCCTGTTTGGATTACCTTCTGCTTCTCCCCAGCTGCCTCCTTCCCTTCGCACTCCCACTCACCCCCACTCCCCCGCCGAAGCTGCCCTCGGCCCGGGCTCGTTCCTCCCGCTCGCGGACTCCGCTCGCCGCCCCTTTCGAGCAGCGAGAGAGCCCGGCCGAGACCATGAGGAAATTCAACATCAGGAAGGTGCTGGACGGCCTGACCGCCGGCTCGTCCTCGGCCTCGCAGCAGCAGCAGCCGCAGCAGCATCCGTCTGGGAACCGGGAGCCTGAGATCCAGGAAACGCTCCAGTCCGAGCACTTTCAGCTCTGCAAGGTGAGCGGAGCGTGCAGCCCGCGAAATTTGGGGTCGTTTTACGGGGACCGCTCGGGCTTCACAGGGGAGTCCCAGGGAATAGAGCGCCAATAATAACCATATCGCGAATAAAGGGCTCGCTCCTCCTCTAGCAAACATTTGCTTGGTGGGTTATTTTGGAGATTGACATCATCTTACACCTTGTCGTTGATTTCCCTCCCCCCCTTCACATTCAGCAATCATTCAGGGTTACTTCCAACTTCTGTTGATCTTTAATTCGTATTCTTCGTTAACGATCTTACAGCTTTAGAGACGAGCGTTTTAGTGTAATTCACCAACTTCGAAGTTTCCCTTGGAAACAGTGTCTCATGAATGTTTATTAAAAAGCCAAACCTGTTCAACGAGATATATGCTCATTACTTTTTCTTTTAGAATGTGGGAGGAGGCTTTAACATAGGAAACCTCAGGACCCTCTTACCTTTGGTTAAAAAGTTAGTACGGTGATTTTTGCCTGTTAGTGGCACGGCAGTTGCCATAGCGGTATGTAATTCAGAAAGAATGATGCAGCGAATTAAATCAGCAGCTGCTCCATGATAAATACAAACTTCCTATTAACAATACCTGCCGTCCTCATAAATACCATGCTTTCATATGTGAGAGTTTCTTGAAAGTGTGTAGGTAACACTTTTGTTGCTCGAATACCCTAAAATGATCAAGAATTTCGTAGCAAAATGCACAAATGTGTTGTACTTACTCTGTTGTAATTGCAAAACGTTGGGATAGATGTTTGAGAATTTGCTGTACTGAATCCTTGGCTAGTTTATACGACAGCTTTTCCTTAGAAGTACGTGGGTTAGCATCCAAAGAAACTGATGAAGCTATCACATTCGAAATAATACATTAATTGCATTTTTAGATGAATTTACAGAATTTTTGGCCACTGTGAATTTAGTAATTTGGTCTCAGACATAATAATATAGAATATAAGGATTTTTCCTTTATAAAATGCCAGTATTATGGAAAAAGCAGAAATTACAGTGTAATACTGGAATAGATATTTTTGTTTCATGTTCTGTGCGAGTAAGTTTTGTTTGTCAATATAGATTTCATAGTTTTTTTAAAGCAGTAAGTACACATATATGTGTTTTGTATCAATTATAATTGGCTCTAGATTCTAATGCCTTTATTGACTTTTCTGTTTTTAAATTCTGCTTGCTGCCTTGGTTGGTGTGATGTCACTTGTCCGTGCCTAGACTGTTCGCCATGGATTTCCCTACCAACCCTCAGCCCTGGCCTTTGATCCTGTGCAGAAGATCCTGGCAGTGGGAACTCAGACTGGTGCTTTAAGGCTGTATCCTTCCACTGAATTTTATTTTTTTAACTTTTACTGTATTCTCCCCAGTCCTGCTGTGATGCTGATCAGTTGTTATTCTTGTTTAATTCCAAAGAAATGATCGGGTAGATATTATGTGAAATCATGGGGTATTGGCTTTTCTCTAGATTATAAATACATTCAGGTTTTATATTGTTATGATCTTTGTTGGCTCTCAGTTTATAGTAGCTAAACATATATCCACATAGAGTTCTAAAGTTTTATCATCTTTGCTAGGAGCTAGAAGTTTCTAAGGGGCATATATCTGCTTATACTAGTAGTCTGTTGAATGGAATATGTTAAGGACCAGGTTTAAAGACAGTAGCACAGGGTACATTTTAATTGGTTTTTAACAATTGTGTGTGGTTGATGTTGAACTTATGACCTAATATTCTAATGAATTAAAAGTTGAATTTGGCTGTTTCTGACTTGTCCATCTAGAAAAATCAATAGAAGACAAATGTCTTAATTTTATATAGCTAGTTATGAAAGGTTGCTATTTCCAGAAGTTACAGAGCATTTTCTTAATAATGCACATAGATAAGTGTACTCTTTCTGATGTTTTCCTTTTGTAGCCTGCATTTGTTATGTATGTGTAAAAACTGTTGGGTTAGCAGTATTCGGAAGTATTTGAATAGAGAATTACTTTTCCTGGCTATGCATGAACTAGAGTAGAAGTTTTGTCATAGCCTATTATTTTCCAAATACCTACTCAGTGTGTAAGATAATTTTTTTAGTCTGAACAATGCAGACTACGTCTCATTTCCTCCTTTAAAAACTAACTTAAATTGTGTTTGCTTTTACGATGACATTGAACTGTCTTAACCTAAATACCCTATCTTTAAACTTAAACATAAGAGTTTTAAAAGAAAATACCGTGTTTGGTCATTTGTAGGATATCTGCTTTCTACGTATTACTGAAGTAATATGTTGGTAGTAAATAGAAAAAATTCACTAGGCATTACTATTGTCAAAACAAACAAATGGCGGGGGGGGGGTGGGGAGGTGGGGGACAAGGAGCTTTTTATCACTTACACCTGGCTCCTGATGGGGGGGCAGGGAACCTGCATTTAAGTTAAACCTGTGCCTTCCTTTTTCCTTATAATTTTATAAAATCTTCATTTCAAAGAAGTACTATGTATGGTATTAGGATATGCTAAAGTTTCATTTGATATCAGTGTGCTCTCTTCAAAATGATCATAAAAGGTTTTTCAGATGGGCCATTGAACTCTTACTAAGTGAAGTCCCACATTCATAGCAAATATCAGTAATGCAATCATACCTATTAAAATGATAACGTCTGACCAGCCAAGATCCAAATCAGGGAATTTCTAAGTTGTTTGTCTAAAGGGCTCTTACCCAAACATCTAGATAGTTCATACTAGAATATTTTTGGCTTAAATTGTTCAGAAATTTTTATTCCTAAACCAAATGATCAGTACCTTCTCACTTAGGATTCCTATTTTTAGTCTTGTGAAGATGGGAATAAAGTTAATTTCTGTCAGTGTAGGTACTGAGTGTTCAGTAAAACTCTGTAGTGACAAGATTAGTGTATTGTTGGATCTGGATGGCTGTTTAGAACTGAAAGCTGATTTTTTTTTGTTGTTCCCAACAAAAGAATATCATCACTGGACTAAAAGAAAAACGTTGAATTAAATCAATTATTTTAATGTTATTTTGCTTTTCTTTTAAATGGGCTGAAGTTTTACAATTTTCCCAATGCAGTCTTAATTATTTCATGGTAAATAACTTCCCTTTTTCTTTTAACAGCCATTGTACCCCTTTTGTAATTTAATGTAATTATAAAGAGAATACCACTAGTAAGGCTGATTTTATAAAACATGCTTTTCTTAGATAGGACCTTTACCCCTACTGCTTTTGAGTAATTAGCAAGTTAACACAAGGGAGGAGTAGAAATGTTAGGCCTAATGCTAATTGCCAAATAAAAGCAAGGATCAATTGTCCAAAATCATTACTTGTATATGACTTTTGCTTACATGCATTTTTAAAATAAATACTACATGGGTGTAAATAAATGTGTAATTATACTTTACAATTAGACTACTTTTTTTTAGAACCTATATTACTATATTTAGAATTAAGTCAGGAAAACTATTTACCAAATATCTGTTTTCCCTTTTTTGAGATTTATATGAACGTTCCAGAGTGGTAAATTGGTTTGTCTGCCAGTAATACCACCTAGTCATTCCTTCTGTTAAGTTTATGTAGATCAGTTTATAAGCTTTGTTTATTATGGCTCTGACTTATCAAAAATGACTAAGACCTTTTTGTTTTTATCTAATATCCACATATGTGAGTTAAGGTATGTTATTCTCTCTCTCCTTTATTTTCAAAGATAGACAACTAAAATTTTAGTTTCTAATGTCATGGCTCCATCTTGATATAATATGGAGAATTAGTAAAGATTAATCCTGTGGCCCTTGCTCTTTTATATTTTTCTTTACTGAAATTGGTTTCTTCTAATATTAGACACTTATAGCCTGTAATATAGTTGTCTTAAAAGGAATCTTTAGAGAAGAAATATGCTTCTAGATAAAGTTTTTTTCATTCCTTTAATTGTTGAGCAGAAATAAGGAGATATATTGAGTAGAATTGGGCCATTGGAACTCGAAATGCTTATCCAGTTTGACTAGTGGAAGGTCTCCCTAACTTTTGGGGGACTAAACTGTATTAATCTACTTTGAGGTTAAAAAAAACATGAGGAAAGTTGCATCTGATATCTCTTACTTGTAGACAAGAATTGGTGAAAATCTGAATCCTTAAGTAATATCTAGCTAATAATGAGACAATATAAATTTTATGGATTTGCTGCATTAATGTATAGCAAATGACTGAGGTATTACTTATAAACATGCTTTATGTTCAACCTTCTTGGCTTCTGGAGAGAAGATGAAGTTGGAATGCACTTACTGATAGGAAGCAGGAAAGCTTATTTTAAATAAGTCACACAGTAGTGATATTATTTAATAACTTTCATTCTCTTTTTTGCCATGTGCAGTTTGATTCTTATGAATAATCTAGGGATCACACTATTGGGATAATAGGGAATATAGTCAATAATGTGATAACTATTTCTGGTGTCAGATGGGTACTAGACTTAATTGGGATGATCACTTCGTAAGTAATATAAATGGCTCACCACTATGTTTGTACACGTGAGACTAATATATGTCAACTGTAATTTTAAAAATTTAAAAAATGTTTAAAAACTATTGGGATATAACAATCTAATTATCTATTCCCTTATGGATAAGGAAAAGGGGGGCAGAGCTTCTAATTGAAGAATGAAGGCGCATCTAGTAATATACCTTGGAGTTTATTTAACAAGCATTAATTAACTGTTAACGTTAGAGTACAGATTGTGGCCTGAATTCTGGTTCTTGTCAATAAAGAATTATGTGTACTTGAATTAGGGTGTTTTTTTTTTAACTTTTAAAATGAAGGTGCTGTATTAGATGATGATTTCATTGAGAAGCAGTTTTGTGATTCCAAGTAGCTATACTATATTCATAAATGTGAGTATTCAAAAGAAATGAAAATGTGATTTTTTTCCTTCAAAAAGTTTCTAGTCCTAACTAAAGGACTAGAACTAGATAAACATAATTGATATCAAAGAATTATTTAGTGGTTTACTGACACTGCACAAAGTTAGATTACAGGGAAATTAATTGCATTTGGTGACATTTATACTCACTAGTAGATAAGGATTCTGAATGGCAGAGAAGAATGAGTGGAAAATTATTCTAGGCAAACAGTGCGGGTAGAATTAGAGAAAAGGGAATTATCGTCTTAATTTAGAGGAATACTACAGAGGCTCCTTGGAATAGTGATCCTAATTGAGTTGGGCGAGAAATAAGGAGCCATTTGGTAGAGCACCTTGAATGTTAACCTGGGGTTACCTGGGTGTTATTGAGAAATCACTGTAGTTACATAAGAGATGCTGACAGGAAGAGAGTGTGATTTTTAGGATGATTATTGGGGCAGTGATGTCATGGAGGAAAAGAACAGACCAAGTGAAACTTCAAATGTAACTGTTAACGAACATGGTCAGTAAAGTGGATATAAAAATGGGTAGTAGAATGGGAACTGGAGAAGGACTTGATGACTCTTGTACATAATGTCTTAGAAGGAGTAACTAAAGGTGATAAAAAACTTTGCAGATATACTGAGGCAATTACAAGACAGACATGGAAAACTTGGTAGAGAAGGTGGCAAAGTACCAGTGATATTTGCACTTGCCATCTTTTACTGTTGTCATATTGCCATTTTGAGAAGGTAGCCTAGACTGCTTATTTTAGCACGAGAATTTGGTAAGCTTTTGTATTTGATTTCCTTGATTTTGTTATTGAATTGGATTAGTTCAAAGCCACGATCAGCTGTTTGACAGTGTCCATTTATCCTAGTCAGTGTCTCTCAGTAGTGGGAGCTTTTTGGGCTGGGTTTATTATTCTGTGAGCTTATCCAGGGCATTGCAGGCTATGTAGTGTCCCTGGTCCCACCTACTGAATGCTGGGGCTGCCCCTGCTGTCAGTGTGGCAGCCCACACTCCCCCACAGTCTTCCCGGGGCCCTCCATGAAGAACCTCTGCACTTAGCCCAGGTTCTTCAGTTAAAAAGGAACAATAACCCCACGTAGCTCATGACGTTAGCATCAGGATTAAATGCAATAATGTGTACCTGTAGTTTTTAAGACCACACCGGGACAGTTTTGGTGAACATTCAATATCATTGTTACTAATGAGATTTTTTTCTGTGATTTTAATTTTCAGGGCCTTCATTTAGCAAATAATTGCTGAGAGGCACTGTGTAGGAAGGCCTTAATTTCATTTATTTTTATAGCTGATGCAGTTTTTGAGTAAAAGGTCTAAAAAGTATTGTCTTTGTCTTTAAAGTATGGCTTTATAATGATTGTTATTCTTAACCACAAGTTTGCAAAATATTTAGATGTAATCAAGTCATGTGAAAGTTTCTTACATATAGATGATAAACAGATGATTGTTTAATAATTTGGCACTTGTAAGATAGCATTAGAATGTTTGAATGCTGTTTATTAATTTTATTTTAGGAAACAAAATATTGGAAAAAGGACTTGGAAATAATGACTTTAGTTCAAAATAGTTAAAAGTGAAACAATATATTTAGCTTGAATTTAGCCAGATTTTTATCTATTCTTCCCTGCCAACCTCTCTGTTCAGAACAGAAAGCTCGTCAGTCATTTGGAATTCTAGCTGTAGAGGAGAAACAGAGAAATAAGGACTTTGCAGTACTTTTACTTCTCAACTCTTTAACTCTTCATTTACGAGGACTTTATAAAAGCAAGAGTGAGTGAGTACTGTGTCAGCTGTAGGTTGTGATTCCCAGCATGGATTACTGCAGCAGGAGGGGTAGACACATTTACTTTAGAACCCACCAGAAATGATGTCTGCCTGGAAGCAGTTATTTTGCAATGAATTTCTTGTGGAGGGGAACATTGTGTGATCAAATCTGAATGGAATCAAAAAGGGATATGTTAATTATTACAGTATCAGGTCTGTGCTTGTTAAGCCTTTCTGCTTTAAGTAAGATGAGTTCCCCCTCCCACCCGTTTGGTATTCTCTGTTTTTCATTTGTTTTTCTGTATAATTTGCTTTTAAAATTATAATCTGACAGTGCCATTCTGAAGGAAAAAGGTAACGGGATTTTGGAGGAATTACTTCAACATTAGATGATTTGTGTTCTAGTCGTTAGATTAATTTTGGATAAGCCAACTAAAATCTCTGGGCTTTTGTTTTTTCTCCTGTAAAATGAGGAAACTGTAATGAATGATTTCCAAGAGTTCCAAAAACTCTAGTATCTAGAATTTCTTTTTCAGTGAAGGATTTGGGAATGCTCTGGACCATTCCGGTCTAGAGTGGGCTCTTGATGGGTGGTTCTGAGTGCCCACTGAGGAGGAAGGAGTTTTGGACTCCTCCCCGCCATGGGTCCCTGTATTTGTTGTCCGTTGACCGCATTCATAATCCAAGTCAGTAGGTTCAAGTGCAAACCTTTTCTACAAAAGAGAGAAGGAAAAACCTTGTGAAAACACTTTGTTGTTGTTGAAACAATGCACACTGAATACTGAGATGGTGCATTGGTGCTTTTCTTTGTACAGTAGCCCCCCTTATCCATTAGAGGTCTGTTCCAAGACCCCCAGTAGATGTCTAAAACCCCATGTCATACCAGACCCTATGAATACTATGTTTTTTCATACACATACATACCCTGTGATAAAGTTTAATTTATAAGTTAGATACAGTAAGAGATTAACAGCAATAACTAATAATGGAATAGAGCAATGTTCCAATACACTGTAATAAAAGTTAGGTGAACGTGGTCTCTCAAAATTTCTGTACCGTACTCACCCTTCTTTTTATGAGTGTGTGAGGTGATAACAGTGCCTATGTGATGAGATGATGTGAGGAAGTGATGTAGGCGTTGTGACCTGGTGTTAGGTGCATGATTTATCACAGTCCTCAGAACAAGTGCACTATTTAATAAAATTTATGAATTATTTCTAGAATTTTCCATTTAATATTTTGGGCCATAGTTGACCATGGGTAATTGAAATCACAGAAAGCAAAGCCACAGATTAGGAAGTCTGGGACATTTAAAAATATTAACAAAGTTTCCTTTCTTGAGTGTTAATGATCAAGATGTCAAATTAAAGTGAAATTACTGAAAAATAATACTGGGTCCCTAATCACATGATTTTACTAATTTTTATGTAAGATTTAGTGTAGAGACTGTCTTCCTTCAGTTGCTGGTACGTAATTTGAGTGCTAAATTTGTTAATTGTATAGTAACTTGGAATAGTAGTAACTGCCAATGTACATGTAAATAATTGGTCTACAGGGGTGAGCATCACTAAAAAAAAGATAAAGGCAAAGATAACCACAGCTTAACTTCAAGCACTGGAAGTGACACATTATTGACAAGATGAAAATTAGTAATCAGAGTGTCAGTATTGACTCGTTTTGTCATGTGTAAGTGAGAATTTCCTGTCCTTATTTGACATGGTATCATCAGAAGGTATACTCAGTATTTTAGGGTTGCACATTAATAAAATGTTTTTGGTTTGACCTAAACAGTTGTTCATCTGTTTAAGCATATAACAGAATGACATAGAGAAAAGAGCATTTTACTGTGTCTTACCTTTTATATTTGAATGCCTTTTATTAAGAGGTTTTAAACATAATCTAGTGCTGCAGAACTTTTTGGGAAGCAAAACAAAGTGTTGACTTGATTTCTATGAAATAAAGTTTATAAAGCTGTAATCATAAAAGCCTGTTTGTTAAAAAGTACTTGATACATCTCTCTTCCCTTAGTCACATGTGAAGTAAGTCATTCTAAGGAATAGAAATCGTATCTCCCTATTTAATTACTCAGGCTTCTTCCAATAAAGATGTTCAGGCTTCTACATAATTACATTGTATGTTGATTTCAACCCATCTCTAATTTTTATTTGCAATAATAAAGAAGAAAGTGATCTTTATATATCAGTATTACAATTTTTAACATTTTTGGAAGAATTTAATATCTAGAAATCATCTACTTTTAGATTTCACAATCCTAATTGCTTTAATCTCATATTCTTGTGTTTCATTTTAAAGAAGTTTTGGCTCTGTTTACTGTGTACCCTTTTTTCCTTTTTTGAGCTGTGCATGGAAGGTAGGCTGAGAGGGGAGGTAGGTAGGAGAAAGAATTGTTGTCACCATTCACCCCTCATTACTCAGTGTTTCATAGTGTAGCATGTCTTCAGTGATTTTTCTTTTTTAAATTTAATCTTAATTATATATTTTCCATTACCATTTAGTCCCCTTGTATACTCCTCCCCCCCGGCAATCACCACACTGTTGTCCGTGTCCATGAGTCCTTTTTCCTTTTTGCTCAATCCCTCCACTCCCTACCTGTTTCCGCCCAGAGCTGTGAGCCTGCTCTCTGCCTCTGAGTCTGTCCCCATTTTCCTTTTTAGTTCAGTTTCTTCATTAGATTCCACATTTGAGTGAAATCATATGGTATTTGTCTTTCTCGGCTGGCTTATTTCACTCAGCATCATGGTCTCCAGGTCCATCCATGCTGTTGAAAAGGGTAAAATTTTCTTTTTTCCAGCTGAATACTATTCCATTGTGTAAATGTCCCATAGTTGTTTTGTTCACTTATGTATTGGTGGACACTTGGGCTGCTTCCATATCTTGGTGATTATAAATAATGCTGCAGTGAACATAGGGTGCTTATGCTCTTTCAAATGCCATTTGACCCAGTGATCCCACTTCTGGGAGTGTATCCAAAGGAACCCAAAGCACTAATTAAGTCTAGAATACATTTTCCCCTGTTAAAATAATTCTTATTTTAAATTCCAGTGCCTTTGTCTTTGTGATGCACGTTTGTTTTAATTCCATCTCTGCTTCCACCCATGTAACCATGTTTTTCTTAATTCATCATTTAAAATCTAATACATTACTATTCTTTAATATTACATAGATGTTAAATGTCTAAAATTAAATCTTTTAGAAGTTATAGCTATAATGTTGACTGGTATTTTCTTTCAAATGAGCTGTTGGAAATGTTACAGCATATGAGAAGATGCAGTGGGGTCCAAAACAATGGAAATCAGAATCAGCCAGTACCCTCTGCCTTAGCAAGGGTCCAGAGACCAGACAATAGTCAGTATATAATTATAAAATCAAAACAAAGAGCATGCAATTCTTAAATGATCAATTTACTGTGTCCTCTACTAAAGGTAAAATTGAAGGAGGGTGGGTGTGTGCATACATTTAAAGTAATGAAGGTCTAAGTCTGTAGTTCATTAGTCAGCAACTTTTTCTGTAAAGGGCTGGGTAGTAAATAGTTTGGCTTTATAGTCTCTGATGCAACAATTCACCTCTGCCAGGGTACCACAAAAGCAGCCATAGACAATGTGTGAAGGAAGGAATGTAGATATTTCAATAAACTTTATTTATAAAATTAGGCAGTAGGCAGAATTTCACAAACAAGCCAAAGTTTGCCAGTCCCTGCTTTAGTTTATCATTCTGCCTTGCTTTTAAATTGTATGTGGAGACGAATGTTTGGAAAGAAGTTAGTACTGATTTTTTATAATATCATAAATTACACATCAGTTTAAATTTAACTTTTAGTCATAAATAGAAAAATATTTTAAGAAACAGTAATACTCAATGGCGCATAGTGCCACAGTATGCCAAGTAAAATTTTCCTGAGTATTTTTTGATCCTGTGAAAGAGGTGTTATTTTTCTTGTGAATTCTAATTGGTATGTTAATAAAGTTAATTAACTAGACATTCTTTAGGGGAATTTCAGTGATCAATTATATTGAAGTTTTCAACTTGTTTGAGACCTCTACTTTCTAATTTTAATTAAAAATATATCTTCATTTGTAGATTTTTCTAATATTTTCATCACTACTACATAGAGATATATTGATATAATTAGATAATTCACTTTTTACAGTACGGATTTTACAAAAATATTGTGATTTCTTAGATGTCTGCAAATGTTGATAGAAATAATTCATTTTCATTTGTGGAAGAAGAAGACCTAGAAAATAATAATGTATTTATTTTAAAAATACATTGCATTTAGTGTATTTTTACATTTAATGTATTTTTTACATTTTTAAGTAAACGTAAAAAATACATTTAAAAAAACCTGCAAAGCTCCTAGAGACAAATTCAGGTGCATGGTTATCTTCCTTAGAGTCAGATATATTACGTTTCCCCTTTGGAAAGAATTCACATGGTACTTTAATTGGAAACTGGAATTATATCTACTTTTTGAAAAAGTTTATCATTGCTCAGTGTTTGCATCATTTCCCAGTAGCAGTACATGTAGATATAATTTTATTCAGTAAATAAGGCTGATTTCTATTTAATTCCATTTCTCCAACTGGTGTTAGTCCTTTTGGAAGTTGTTATATAAGAAAAAGAAATGAAAGATGACATACTGGGCTTATTTCTTTATATTTATTCATGCTATGATTTAAAAATAAGCATTAAACTTCAGTAAGTCAGATTCCTTTAAAATGAGGGACACTATAAAGGTTTTTATCAAAAAACAGTTAAATTTTTGGTTTTACAATCATCTTTATTTAAAAATTAAGGGTTGCTTAACACATGATGTTATTTACAAAATATATATAGTCTTAGAACTTATATGGTAGTTACTGTTAAATACCAAGGTTTTGTTTTTTAAATTAGAGGTATTTTCATTACAGGTTTTGCGTGTGTATTTCTTTAAGCAAATGCTATCTAGAACTTTGACACTTTTCCCTGTGAGGTTGTCTGTTGAAGAGTGATTAATCCTACCATTTCTTAAAAGTACATAATCTTTTCTTGTAATAGCAGTACCTCTGCTTTTTCACAGCGGTACTCTGCCAAGGGTGACTATAAATCTGGTGGCATCAGCTATTGCAGTGCTTTCTGCTAAATTGCTTTCCTTTTGTGCATTTTTCCTTTTTGTCTTTTGAAAGGAGAAAAAGTGTTAAAAAAGACTTTTCCATCTATTCAGTCTTTGTACTGTATTTTTCATAATGTGTCATATTTTTCTTTTAAAATTCACTTTATCATACTTGAGAAAAGAGCTTAGCTGTTAAGCATCTGAGAATGGATGCTAGGATAAGAGATTGTTTTTACTTGTCATGTGAGAACCTATGTTCCTTCTTGTATCTTTAACCCATGTCACTATTATTTATGACCATATTTCATAGTAGACTGAGCAAGTGGTTCATTTAAAAGTATATTTATATATCAAAAGCTATTTTAACGAATTGCCTGTGATAAATACAATTTGTTTTGATCCCTTTAGTCCTAGTCCTAACTCCAAAACAGTAAATAATAAGAATGAATATTTTTCAACTACTCTTAACTTGTTTATAAATAATAAGTCTGCCCTGGCTGGCATGGCTCAGTGGAATGAGCGGACTGTGAAGCAAAGGGTCGCCGGTTCGATTCCCATTCAGCTAATGTGTCTAGATTATGGGCCAGGTCCCCAGTAGGGGACATGCAAGAGGCAATCACACATTAATGTTTCTTTCCCTCTCTCCCTCCCTTCCCCTCTCTCTAAAAATAAATAAATAAAATCTTTAAAAAATAAGAAAAAATCTAATTCAAAATGATGGTGGAAGAGGTAACTAGAGGCCTATTTCAACCCAGTTAATATTATAGTGATATATTAATCTAGATGCTGCAATTACTTTTTTGTTTTGATGTTCATTTCATATGAAAAGAAAGCTGTTGATTGACATAATTTTTAAAATACCATTGGCCACTAATTGTAAAATGTTACAATTATGTTAAAATTTTAAATGTTGAGCTATGCATTCTTCATGGTTAATTTTAGCATTTTGTCATATTTTTATTGCAGAAATAGTGCATGTTATAGCTTGGTTTATATAGCAGACTAGTAAAATGTCAGAATTGTGAGTCAGCAGTACAAATTATGTCCACAGCTAGCTTGATTTCTTAATATGTTATTTTTTAATGGACTTTATTTTTAGGACAGTTTTGGGTTCACAGCATAGTCGAGCAGAAACTGCAGAGATTTCCCATATGCCCCTGTTCCCACTTGGCATAGCCTCCCCCATTATCAACATTCCCTCCCAGAGTGGTGCATTTGTTACAATTAATGACATGTCATAATCATTCAGAACTTATATGGATCTTGACAGATCTATAACATGTATCCACCATTGCAGTATCGTACAGAATACTGTAGTTTTATTCCCTTAAGAACCCCTGTGTTCCGCTTTCATTTGTCCTTCCTCTCTAACCTGTGGTAACCACTGATTGTTTTACTGGCCTCATACTTTTGTCTTTTTTGCAGTGTAATATAGGTGGAATCATGCAGTATGTAGCCTTTTCACATTGGCTTCCTTTACATAGTAATATGAATTTAAGTTTCCTCTGGGTTTTTTCATGGCCCGTAGCTCATTTCTTTTTAGTGCTAAATAACACTCCATTGGATGTACCCCAGTTTATTTGTCCATTCACCTACTGAAGGACACCCAGGTTGTTTCCAAGTTTTGACAATTATGAAAAATGTGACTGTAAACTTCTGTGTGCAGGTTTCTCTGTGAATATGAGTTTTCACCTCCTTTAGGTAAATACCGAGGAGTGTGATTACTAGATAGTATAGTATCTTTAGTTTTATAAAAAACTGCTGAACTGTCTTCGAAAGTAGGCATGCCGTTTTGCGTTCTTACCAGGAATGAACAAGAGTTCCTGTTACTTCACATCACAATCAGCATTTGGTGTTGTCAGCTCTGGATTTTGGCCATTCTCATAGGTTTGTGATAGTATCTTTTTATTTTAATTTATGTTTTCTCAATGACTTATGATGTAGAACATCTTTTCATATGCTTATTTGCCATTTGTATACTCATATCTTCTCTGCTGAGGTGTCTGTTAAGACCTGTGACCCATTTTTTAAATAGATTATTCGTTTTCTTATTGAATTTTAAGAATTCTTTGTATATTTTGGATAGCAGTCCTTTATTAGATGTGTCTTTTGCAAGTATTTTTTTCAGTCTATGGCTTGTATTAGCATTCTCGGCGTATTTCACAAAACACAAGTTTTTACTTTAATGAAGTCCATTTTATCAATTATTTTTTTCATGGATGGTGCCTTTGGTGTTGTATCTAAAAGGTCATTGCCATATGCAAAGTCATCTAGGTTTTCTCCTGTGTTATCTTTAGTTTTATAGTTTTGTGTTTGACATTTAGGTCTGCAATACAATTTTGAGTTAATTTTTTAGAAGGGTATATGGTTTGTGTCCAGATTCATTTTTGTGGTAAGGTGTGGGGAGAGAGGGGAAGTGTTCTGTAGTCCTATAATTAGGTTTTATAATCTTAGTGAGCCTGTGAACTTCACAAGTGCTTCTCAGTCCTCTCCTGCCCCTCCCCTCCACCCCCAGGTGAGTTAGGATGGCTAGAGCAGGTTGGAATTGGGTATTGTCACCAAGTCAATTAGGTGCTGACAAACCCCCAGCAGTTTAGGCTGTGGTTAGTTCCTCCTGCGGGCAGACCTTGTTAAGAACTGAACGCTCCAGTACATTTATAAATGGTTGCTTTACCTCTTCCCAAGCTGGAAGCAGGAGATTTTTCTCAGGTACTCATTGTGAGAACCTGGTGCGGTTTATGCTGGTGAAACTTAGTCAAGCATGGGTCACGCTGGAATTTCTAACTCTCAGATTTCTCTACTTCAAGCCTCCAGCAATTCCTCAATTTACAGTTTAGATTTCCCTATCCAGGCACTGATTCCTGGTTGGTGTATTTGGGTAAGCAGTGGTTCTCCGTATTGGCCTGCCTCTGCAATTTGGGGCACTGATTTGCTCTTGACCTCACTGATGAATCTAAGAATTGCTCACTTTTAGTTTGTTCAGCTTTTTACTTATTGTCAGGGTGGAATGACAACTTTTGAATTACTTATGTGCTGGAAGTAATGTTAACTGGAAACTAGAAGTCTATGTCAACTTTTATAGCAAAAAAAATCCTCAAAAAAGATCTTCAAAAAGAGATTTAAAAATTGATAATTATCAAGTAGTTGAAACTATAGAAAGGCATACTCAACTGTAAAAGTGTAAATATTACTTGACAAAGGCTTTGTATAGCAAATATATTCAGAGTTCATAAAAATACAAAATGAAGTATTCTCCACTGTATTAAATTTTGGTAGTGATTTATTAATAAGATCTTGTTTCGAGCATATTCCTATCCAGTTGATTAGAAGCTAGTTCAGATAAAAGTAATAGATTATTAGATTATTTCTAATGGTCTGATTCTGTACTATTACTTTTCTCTACTTTAGAAATTCATTAAAATAAACTAAATTTGTAATGATAATGTTTACAGGTTAAATGGTGTAGAGGGAGTCAGGGAGCAAAGTAACAGTATGTGCCCTGCGGTCCCATGCCTTCCCCTTCTCTGCAGCGGGGACCATTTTCCTGTTTCTATTCACGTTGCTGACTCTATAAAGAACGTGCTTTGCCATTGTTTTTTAAATCGTCAACGCTAGAAATTATCTTTTGACTTCCTGCCTTGAAAAATGAGTATTTGATTCATGTCTCCCCTGCCAGTATAGTCACGTCACTATCTTTACTTTCTCTGTCTGCATTTGGAACTTCCCATAACTATTACGGTTAATTCTTTATATTTCTTCCATCAACTGTGCGTACTAGCCCTTGGCTCCCCACTTTGTAAAATAAAAATAGTAACCTATCTTCCTTTTCCTTCCTCCTTTCCCACCAATTGTCATGGTGGGAAAACATGGAGACAAAGTAAACTTTTTGTTTGATTCTAAAAGTTAAAAATGTATTAGGACTTTTTTATTATGATGGTGATTCCTTTTCATCCCGCAGCCAAGTAGTATCCTATACGAGTGCATTTCGTTTTGTGTACAGTTGTCTTTCTCTGCCCGCCTCTCGGCCTAGACTCACTGGCTGCTTTCATCTCCTGCTTAATTCCTCAGGCTTCTCCAGGAGGAGTCACGTCTCTGGAGTCCTCTGTTCTCCTTACCTGCCCTTCCTTAAATCCCCAACTGTCCCACTTCAGTCTGGACCAGGGCTGTTTAGCTGTTTCTGTCAGCTGCCTCACTAGGCTGGACTTTTCCTTCATCTTTTACTGGGTTGCTTTCTTGATTTCCTAGACCCTATGTTATTGTTTTTTTTTTGTTTGTTTGTTTATTTGTTTTCTCTTTTGATTAATTGGAACACAGCCTTCAATGGCGTCCTAACACGGTGATAAGATGTCTGAGGTCTTGCATGTCTAAAATATCTTTCATTAAAGTTTTTTAGTGGTTTGATTGAATATAGAGTTGTACATTGAAAACTGCTTTATGTCAACTCTGAGGGCGTTGCTTCATTGTCTTTGATTGTCTTTACTTTGTGGGTGACCTTTAGTTTGTTGTTTCTTCTTGGTAGCCTCTGGAGTGTCTTTTCAAGTGTTCACGTGACAAGGCTGTAGAGTGATTTATTTAGATGTGGGTCTTCTGGGTATTTCCATTTGAAGACTCATTATTTAGATGCTAAGTAAAATACATTTTTTTGTTATTTCTTTGATAACTTTTATATTTTTTCTTGTTAAGTGTTAACATCTAAAATAATCCTTTATATTGTATATATATTTTTTATTTTCCAAGTTCTTTATTCTTTGTTGGTACTTTTTAAATAGGTTCTTGGGGCAAAGTGATAGCAAACATACTTGTTCAGCTTACTATCTTTATCCAAAGTCCTTTTTTCCTAGTTTTTAATTGTTGTAATTTAAAATTGGAATCTCCTGAATAATTTTCATCACTGTATTTTAAGAATTAATGTATATTTTAAATTATTAGATGGAAATATAAATCCTCATGCTTTATTTTTAAAAAGCTATTTTTTTCCTGTGAGATAGAGATACATCTAAAACCATACTTTTTTTTATATATTAGTAGTTCTTATTTGCATAAGAGAGTACTGTATTTTTTGTTGTTGTTTTTCACTTGTTAAATATTTCCTGTGTTTAAATCTTAAATAAAGTAAAAATTTTTTAAATTGAATGCAGGGCAGAAGGAAATGAGCTTAATTGCAAAAAGGCTCAACTGCAGTCTGACTTTTTCCTGTTACTATGCTGCGTTTCATTCAGGTCGCTGATTAAATTCATTCATTGCTTATGAAAGATACTTTAAAATTTCATATAAAAGGAGTATATATAAGAATATAACGTTTTAACTTGTTTCATTAGTAAGTGTGATCATTTTTTGCCTTAAATTCAGTCTTTATTTTTGTCCATTTATGTGTTGCTATTTATCATTCATACAAGCTGATTTTTTGTTTTTTAAATAAGTTTTATTGAGATTTTTACATACCATTAAATTCACCCTTTCCAAGTATACAGTTCAGTGCTTTTCTTTATAGTCACAGTTATGCAGTTATCAAAACTTTGATTTCAGAATGTTTTCACTATCCCAGTAAGAAACCCCATATCCATTAGCAGTCACTCCCCATTACCTTCTCCACCCCCGTTCCTTCACAACCATTTACCTACTACTGCCTGTTCCTACGAATTTGTCTGTTCTGGGCATCTTATATAAATACAGTCAAACAATAGGTAGTTTTTGATGACTGGCTTTTACTTTGCATGATGTTTTCAAGTTTTGTCTATATTGCCGCATGTATTAGTTTATTTCTTTTTATGGCTGAATATTCCATTGTATAAATAGACTGCGTATTATTTATTCAGTCATCCCGTGTGGGCATTTTGTTTTCCTCATTTTTGGCTATTATGAATGATGCTGCTGTGAACATCTGTATAGAAGTTTTGTGTCCATGTGTTATGATTTCTCTTTTTTATATTCCCAGGAATGGAGTTGCTGAATCATACGGTAACTCTGTTTAGTGTAGAGGAATTGCCAACCTGTTTTCCAAAGTGGCTGCACCATTTTACAGTCCTACCAACAATAATTGAGGGTTCTGATTTCTCTCTGTTACCACCAACTGTTGATACTGTCTATTTTTATTATAGCCATTCTAGAGAATGTGAAATGGTATCTCATTGTGGTTTTTATTCACGTATCCCTAATGACTAATAATGTTTATCCTCTTTTCATGTGCTTTTTTTTATGTGCATATCTTTTGAGAAATGTCTAGTTATGTCCTTTCCCCATTTTTAAATTGGATTGTCTTTTTGTTGTGCTGTTGTAAAAGCTCTTTATATATACTGGACATTAAATCCTTATCAGATATGTGATTCATAATTGTTTTCTGTGGATTGTCTTTAACTTTCTTGATGGTGTCCTTTGAAGCACAAATGTTTTGGATTTTGATGAAGTGTAATTTTTTAACTTATCTTTTTCTTTTGTTGCTTGTGCTTTTGGTGTTTTATATGAGAAACCATGCTGTTATCTGAAGTCACAAAGATGTATGTGCACTTCTAAAGGTTTTATATTTGTAGCTCTTAGGTTTCTATTCCATTTTAAGCTAATATTTGTTTATAGTGTGAGCTAGGGGTCCGGATTTATTCTTTTTCTGTAGATAGCCAGTTGTCCTGGCACCATTTGTTGAAAAGACTCTGCTTTCTTCATTGAGTGGTCTTGATATCGTTATGACAGTCAGCTGACCCTATGGTCAGTGCTTCTGGACTTTCAGTCCACTCCACTGCTCTGTAAAGCTAACCTTAATGCCAATACCACATGTCTTGATTATTATAATGTTGTAGTATATTTTGAAATTAAGGAAGTATGAGTCCTCCAAGTTTGTTCTTTTTTGTCAAGATTATTTCTGCTATTCTGGGTCACTTTCATTTCCATGTGAATTTCAGGATCAGCTTGTCACTTTCTGAAAAAAGCTGGGATTCTGGGGTTCAGGTAGAGATTGCCTTAATTTTATAATCAGTGGTGAATATTGCCATCTTTACATTATTTAGTCTTTTGCTTCATGAATATGGGATATCTTTCCATTTATTTAGATCTTTGTTCAATAATGTTTTGTAGTTTTCAATGTACAATTCTTACATTTCTTTGGATAAATTTATTCCTAAGTATTTTTTGTGATGTTACTGTAAATTTAATTGTTTTCTTAATTTCATTTTCCAGATTGTTTATTGCCAGTGTACAGAAGTACAATTGATTTTTGTATATTGATCTTGTGCAAAGCTTGCTGAACTCATTTATTCATTCTAAAAGTTTTTAAGTGGGTTCCTTAGAATTTTCCATGTACAGGATCATGTCATCTGTGAATATAGTTTTACTTCTTTCTTTCCAATCTGGATACTTTGTAATTCTTGCCTGTTTTCCCTGGCTAGAACATCCTGTATAATGTTGACTAGAAATGGACAGAGTGGACAGGGCCTTTCTTTTTCCCAAGCTTAGTAGGAAAGCATTCAGTCTTTCAGCATTAAGTATGATACTAAGCTGTGGGTTGTACATAGATGCCCTTTGTCAGGTTAAAGAAGTACTCTTCTCATTGAGTATTTTATCATGAAATAGTGTTGGACTTTGTCAAAGACTTTTTTCTGTGTTCATGGAGCGGATCATGTGGTTTTTGTCCTGTATTCTAATACATAGTATTAGATTGGTGAGCTTTTTGAGCATAGGGTTGTTTACACATTTTAATGTCCTATTTAACTTTGCTAAGAACTGTTCCTCTCACATAGCTATAGTCTCTAAAATGTTTTTTGGATGATATTTTATACATGAAGATTTTGTAAGGAGACTGGCTGAGAGTTTCAGTTAGAATTTGTAGAGTACTCTAGCTTTTGGCTTATTCCACATGGTGGTAGTGCTTCATGATTAGCATTAATAGGTATTCATTACCTTAACTAAGATGAAACCGGAACCTAGAAAAAATATTTGATTGTCATATTGTTTATGCCTAATTGGTTTTATAGTGTTTACTTGCTACTAAGAGTTACATTTGCTCTAATTTTATACTATTAGACTAGTCTGACTTTATTATTATATACCCAGATAAAAATACTGATCGTACATGCTTCCTCTATGTTTATTGTCCTACTTTAAAATAAAGTAAGTTAGGAATTGACATATACATGTAAAAATTGACTCTGTGTGTATGTGTGTGCTTATGTATTTAAGGCACAGTGCCTGAAACTCAGTAGATACTCAGTAAGTATTTCTTATATTAAGAAAATAGATTTATCATCTTAGCTAGAAATAAATGACTATATTTAATCTCATAAAAAGCACAGTTTTGTCTGGAATAGCGCCATATGTAAAGTAAGCATAAAACTTTTCTTGACTTCCATGTAACTAAATTTCTGGATTTTACAGACACTTTTCATTGTCTTTGAATAAAATATTGATTGCTACCCACAACATGCTAAAGTTTCAAGACTGGTAGGCTGGTTCCCATGAAGCCCAAATTAATACAACTATTTGCTTGTCCTTTATTTATAAACCAACAATCAGTTTTGTTTATTCCCAAATATGTTTACATTTTATATTTGATATTATAATGAAATAATTAATAACATATACATTGATGAAATGTGAATGTGAAAACAGAGGGTTTTTAATATGTAAAAACCTACAGTGAATACTTTGGAAAAACTTCATGAAGGTCAATCACCTAAAATTTCCTTTCTGATGTTATGTGGGTAAAATAACGGTAGATGATTGGAAAAGAAATAATAAAACTATATGAATGCTATACTTAGATTGCGTTGCCAGTATCTTTAAAGTTCCATTTGAAAAATTAAATATAAATCTTATACCTGGGTAGTTATGGTTATGTTTTTTATTCAAGAAAAACAATGCTGAACTCTAGTTAATAGAGCCACACTTAAAACATCTTTGGCTAATATCATAAGATTAGCAAAATTATGTTTTATGTGTAAATAGCATGTAAGGTAAGTAGAATTTTTATGATTCTCCACAATAGCTCACATTTTTTATGACCTTAGTTATCAGTCCTGATCTGATCATGTAAGAGAAGTTTTACACTAGTCGTATAAAATGGGAATAAGAGAATTTGCTAATTGGTACCAGGAAGAATAATTTCTCTGGGAAGATTTGAATTAAACTCATTTTACTGAATAAAAGGGCAAAGTCTTTGCTGTCATCTGAGAAAAATGAATGAACAGAGATGAAGACATTTCTTTCCTTATCCTACTAGTGTGTGATTTGGCACCACCAGCTGCCAGTAGTAGCAATTTGAAATCTAGTTTCCTGTAGTTGCATTTGGGCAATTTGTGTAGCAAATATACTACTATCGATGATAATAATGATCATTTCAAGGTGTTTGAAGAGTGGGGTGCTGTTGGCTAAATATGTTCAGTTAGTTTGTGACTTTATAAAATAATAGAAAAGTTAATTGTTAGTAATAAAATGAAAAATCCATGAATATAAATACTACCTAGAAATATTTCTAGAAGTCAAAAAGAAAAAAATGGCTAGAGAATAGGAATTTAATCTTTGTTGCAATTATTTTTAATTAAGAATAACTCTAGGACATGTGTAAATGGAATATAGAAATAGTCCCTATACCTGAGTGTGAATTTATATAGAGTGCTATTGTTTTATTAAATTACATGAAATTTTATTTTTATATTTAGTTTTCTGTTTTGTATTAATATTTATTGAGTAGTGAAAAGTAGATTATGAAAGCAGCATATTAAAATGACTAACATCTTATTTCAAGTTTATAAAGGTTAAAAGCACATGACAATAGCTGGCACATAAGGTCTAGAAGTGTTTTTATTTGTTCTTTATCACTGTATCCTATTAATTAAGAGTGTAGACTTCGGAGCTAGAATGTTATTCAGATTCCATCTCTGCTATTTTCTAGTTATGTGACTTGGGGCAACTTACTTAATTTCTCTGTGCTGCAGTTTTTTATCTGTTTCTATGAGTGGAATTATATATTCTTCATGGGTTTTAAGAATTAAATTGGTTAAAGTATGTAACATGTTTATATAATGCCTAACAAGAAAATACCTTGTGTTTGCTATTATTATATACAAATTCATAGAAATTTGCATTTTAATCTCTATTCAAGCCTGTTGTAAAAATTGACATAGTCATTGGTGAGATAACGTCACGCCACATAGTTACATGGCTCTTCATTATATTTTTAGTGTAAACTATTTTAAAATGACCCTACAGGAATGAAAAATTCCTGAGAAAGGATTATTTAAAAGCAATATTCCAAAATAACATTTGTCTGCCTTTCAGATTCCTCATCTTTTTATTTTAAGTGAAAGAAAAACCTTGGGCCAGAGTAAAGTTGTATAAATATATATTATTTTGTTTCTGTTTACTGCTGTTTTAAATCCTTCTTTTTTCCCTCATACCGTCTTATTTCTTCTAGATCTGTAGTCATCGAACATTCTGATTTTGAACAGAGACTGCCTGATTAGTTTGTTGTGTAATAAACCTTACTCTAAATGCAGACCTAGTAAGTAGCATGTATTGACTCTCAGGTCATGGGAATATTTATGAGTCTGTTACAGTATTTACCAAATTTCTATAAAAAGCCCACACACACCATAAACTCCTTAATGGACTTAATGACAGCTTCGGTCGTCCAGGAGTAGAATGTTACTGTCAGCATGACAGCGGAGCCGCAGTAATCCAGCTCCAGTTCCTGATTAATGAGGTCAGTGGATTGCTTTAATCTCTCCTACATCTGTGTGACTTAGAGCCACGTCTTGTCCTTAAGGTTTCTTGCATTCATTCATATTGAAACATGTAAACAAAAAACTAATTTCTTACAGTTCAGAGATAATAGTAGTTCACCATAAGACATCATTTTGGACAGTTATATAAATGATGTTTCTCAAAACAGTGTTGCAAATAGAATGGTGTAAGCTAAATCTTTTTGGTGGAGGGTGCTGTATTTAAATTTTATTTTAGTGATATTAAAAGTTATAAAACATAAAAATCCATATTAAAATGTTTTTAAAGGTTGAACTTATTATAAATACCAAAATGCATTTCTCGAGTGGGTTTTGAAACACCATCAGGAAACCAGAATCCATTAGAAACTGATATTGTCCAGAGTTCTTGTTGTGTCACTTATTGGTTGAAGTAATTAATAATACCTTTTTTTTTTTTTTGGTAGAGTGTAAAGTTTGTTAGGAGTTAGAGAAACCCCATTTTATCAGCAGAGTAAACTGTGTTCGCAGGTTTTAAAAGTATGATCGGCTCTGAGAATAGATGCTTACTATAAGTAGCGACAGGCAGGAAAAGCTGGTCATAAAAGGAAGAACGAGAAATTACTCTGGAAACGGCTTTGCGATTCTTATATGTGAGGATAATTGTGGATATTATTTTTCCCTTAAATTCTTAAATGTATATGAGAGAAAGAAAATACTCAGTACCTCTGGCTTTTGATAAATGTTTTGTTCATATCAAAAAATTAAAAGCATCATGAGTGTAAAGAGTTAAAGATGATAAAAGAAAAATATTCAGCAAAGTTAGGATCCAAATAAAATGCAGTTGTGTAGGTTTTTCAGGGTAAGAAGAAGCGTTTTTTTTTTAACTTGAGTATTCTCCATAGAGCTGCATGAAGTGTTAAAAAACGGGTGTCGATCCCATATAACAAAGACTCAGATTTTTTTTCTTTTAAAAACTTTTCTTATTTTGAAATAATTAAGACTAGCAGTTAGTTTCAAAATAGAGAGGTCTTGTGCATTTTTTACTCCAGCTTCTCCCATAGTAACATTTTATATAACAATAGTACAATAATAGTACAATATTTGTAAATTGTGTTCTATATAAAATATATTGTACTTTATTTTTAAGGGAGCTCTTGTGAGTGCCTTGGCTGATGACACCTTACATTTGTGGAATTTACGTCAAAAGAGACCTGCCATACTTCATTCACTTAAATTTTGCAGAGAAAGGTGAGAATCTCTTGGTTTTCGTGTGTGTATGTGTGTGTGTGTGTGTGTGTGTGTATAAACATATCACATATATATATATGTATTTGCTATTCTGTTTTGAAATATTTTCTTTGAATTTTGTTCTTTGATATTTTATTTTCTTGTGATGGACTTTATCCTAAAAATAATTCAGAACTTCTAAGGATGCCCAGTGAAAAGTAAGTTTTCTTCCTTTTCAGATCCACCTTCCTCTCCAGAGGCAGCCACATAAATTTCTTTTGTGTCCTTTTAGAAATACTTGCAGTCTTTGTATGTAAGCAAAAATCTCTGTATAACTTTTTTTTGCATAAAAGGGAAGGCATTACATATTTTCTCTGTAACTTTATCTGATAGATTGTTGCATATTGGCACTTTTAAACCCTCCTTAGTCATTTTCATAAGTGCATGATACTCCATTGTATGAAAATGCCATAATTTGTTCAGTCTGTCTTTGTTATTAATGGGCACTTAGTCATTTGGTATCTGCTGTTCTTTTTGCTGTGTTGTAATATTATGTTACATATATGTCTGTGCACATTAATGAATATATCTGTAAGATACTTGTAGAGTGGAACAGCTTGATCACAGAAATCTCTCATGTGATGTGTTTTTGTGCTTTCATTGGAAAGGCATATTACACCCCAATTTTATTAAACATTCTTCCTTATTTTCTTATAGTACTCTTAAAGTTGCAGTTGTCATGCTTAATCTTTGATTTAAGTGGAACTTATTTTGAATGAAATGTGAGTAGGAATATAGTCATCCTCCTGTCCCCCATTGCTTGTGAGACTTACTTTTCGATTTATATGTATAAAATCCATATGTATATATGTGCATCTGTCTGCATATGAGTATATGTTACATCTATATGTGTAAAAGAAATGTGGGTCTAGCTGGTCTCTACATGCGGTGCAGTAAGTGTCTTTGAGCCATGTTTGTTGGAAGACAGGCATCAGACCATGGTTCCGCTTTGATAAGTGTCAGTCTGTTGAGGTTATATGACCAGTCAGTCTCATTGAAAGTCTGTGCTTCTGCCACAGTGGCCTTCAAAGTATGCAGACTAGGCTACTGGGAGTATAAAAGTTCAGTCCCCCATACAATAAAGACAAACCTTGTCAACAACAAGGCATATTTTTATTGTATGGGGGACATGATGGGGGACAGAGACCAGAGCTGGCAGGGGTTCAGCAGTAAAGTTTGTTCTTGGGCTACATCTTGTCTGAGAAGGTAAGTCACCTGATGACTTTAGTTGAATCATGGTATTACTTCTAAGAGAGGGACAGAGGTGAAGGAAGTGTTAATGGAAGGAGGGAGGGGTGAGATTAGGGAGGAAGAGTAAGCAAAAAGTCAAGGTTCAGTTCTTTTCTACCTGCTGGGAATAGAGCCAGCCTCTCAACTTGCAGGGCAGAGTTCCTCAGTCTGCTAGCCGGTTGGATCTCAGGGGGAGCTTACATCAGCCTCAGATGCGATGGAGCGGGAGGAGGTAGTGGTGGGCGTCTCGGTGCCAGGACACATACCTTTGTTGTCAGTCTCATGCCACCTGCTGCAAATGAAAGTAGACCTGGCAGAATAGTTGTCAGCCTGGCTTGATTTTATCCCCCGGAGGGCATGTGGCAATGTCCGGAGACGTTTTATGTTGTCACAGGTGGGGGTGGGCGTGAGCAGTGCTCCTGATGTCTAGTGAACAAAGACCGGGGATGCTGCCAGACGTGTTGCAATGCACACAGAAGTACCCTGTTACAAAGAGTCATCAAGCCCAAAATAATAACACTGTCAAAGTTAAGAAACTGTGGCCTACACTACATCGAGATGGTGTTATTTGGTCAGTATAGTACTATAGAAGTTCTCTTTATTTATTTTAATTTTTTAATTGTACTTTTTCAGTACCATTTAGTCCCCTTTTGTCCCCCTCCCTGCTGTAATCACTACACTGTTGTCTGTGTTCAAGAGTCCTTTTTCCTTTTTGCTCAGTCCCTCCAACCCCTAAACCCCTCCCTTCCCTGCTTAGTGTCATACTGCTCTCTGAGTCTGTCTTTATTTTACTTGTTAGTTCAGTTTGTTCATTAGATTCCACATATGACTGAAATCATGGGATTTGTTTTTCTCTGACTCGCTTATTTCACTTAGCATAATGTTCTCCAGGTCCATCCATACTGTTGCGCATGGTAAAATTTTTTTTCTTTTTTTTACAGCCGAGTAGTAGTCCATTGTGTAAGTGTCCCATAGTTGTTTTATCCACTCATCTGTTGACGGACACTTGGGCGTCTTCCATATCTTGGCGATTGTAAATAATGCTGCAGGGAACATGGGGGTGCTGATGTTCTTTCGTGGAAGTTCTCTTAAAACTGCCACTCACTGTACAGATTCTGCCAGAATGTAGGATTCCAGCAGAAGAATACTGATACCTTGTTCGCTAGTGTCGTGTCCGTATTCCTCACTGGGATATAGGAATGTGACAGTATGTAGTCCAAGTTCATGAACAAATACACTGCAGGTTATCATGCTATATCGTCATGGAGAGAGAGGGTCAAACCTCAAGGAGTCTCAGAGTCAGGAATTGATAATGGTCAGGAATGGAGTAAGGCTCTACAGCACCTCTAGGGATGGTATCCAAGAAGTTTTGGTGAGCATGGGTGAGGAAGCCTGAGCTAGTCTATAAGGTGCCTGTAGGCACACATCTTGACCAACAGAAGGAGCCTTTGTGTCGAGTACAAAGAAGTGGCCCTTCTTGGTGGACACAGCCTCACAGAGTCTCCCACACCCCTCCTTGGTTGAGTGCTGTCCTTCAGGGCACAGTCTGCACCGTTGTGTGCCCTGGTCCTAAGAGTTACAAATGAGATGAACTGATGGGGTTCCCAGTTTTGATTGCTGTCCCGTGCCCATTTATTTTATAATTAGAGAATGCTCTTGTGTGCCAGCTTAATGCTAGCTGCTGAGCACACTTGTAAACAAAACCCGGCTGACCAGCAGAACCTAGGTGGTCCAGTTCAGAATTCAGCTTCTGCTTGACCTTCATTAAGGCAACAATAACAAAATACAATAGCATGAGTACCTGGTCCTTGAAGATCACCTTTGGATGAAATTTTCTAAGATGGCTACAAACTTGTATGGCAGCTCTTGGATTTAAAATGCCAAGAATAGGCCCTGGTGCCTCCTGGGTGAACCTTGGTTTATTCTCTCAGTACTGAAGTTCAGATTTCCTCACAGGGCAGGAAGGAGGGACATGGCATTTGGAATAGCCTGCTTTTCCTTAGCACCTGGCTACAGGTGGGGAGGGGAAGGGGGAGTGGAGGCTGTCCTCAGCTCTAGGAATCTGTCCCCAGTCAGAGAACTTTTTCTGCCCCTCAGTCCGAGTTCTGAGTCGTTCAGGACTTTTCGAATGCCCTGATGAAGCCCTGATGGAAGCATTCTGTTGGGACAAATTCCTGTCATTCCCTGCCCGCCCTCCATCTCCCTCCTTTGTAGGAACCATTCTTTTCTGTATACAACTAACTTCTTTACATTCAGTGTTTATATCTGCGTAAGTCAGGATAGTCTGGGTTATGCTATCGTAACAAATACTCTCAAAATCTTAATGTCTTAATGACCTACGTGGGTTTGCTGGGACACTGTTCCGTTTCATTATAATCTTCCAGAATCCTGGTGGAGGAACGGTCTTTATAGTATTGTCAGTCACTGTAGTAGAGGAAGAAGGAGAATACAGTGAAGCTCTCATTGGCTCTTAAAGCTTCTGCCTGGAACTTACATGTGTCTCTTCCTCTCTCATTTCCTGGGCTAGAGCAAGTCGTACGACCATCCCTAATTTTAGTCATATAACCAGAAAGAGAAAAAAGCTGGATTCTTTGTGAATACTTGTAATGATGACCACACTGCTTATTTTATTGTTGACACTGAAGTAAAATAAGCAGGAGCTTAATTAGTTTTCTCTTTACTTAATGATGGATTTGGGCTAACTTAATAATTAAGTTACTTTATTTCATCATTATGCTATTTACATTTTTTCTTCTGAAGCAATGAAAGCTAGAAAAAATATGAAAAGTTAATAAATGGCTTTTTCATTACATTCTGAACAATTGTAAAATAATTTAAACTTAAGGTTTTTATTACAATATTGTCTTATTTTTTAAGTAGTTAAATTTTCTTATTTTAGTAGAAATTTATAGACACAAATTATATGTAGTGATTTAAATTGCATTTTTTCATAATGTAGATTTTTTTAGTTTTTGTTTAAATGTGCTAAAATATGCAGCATAAAATTTACTATCTTAACCACTTTTAAGTGTATAGTACATTTACATTGTTATGTAACCATGTAATATGGATATTTTAATATGATTTCACTTTTATGTGTTTAAGAAAAAAATACAGAAATTGTAGTCCCAAGTCTTGGTTTAAGTGTATGAACTTGGGTCATACTTCACTGAACCCAAGAATTCACATCAGTGAATTCTTACTTTACTGATTTGTGTGTCGATGTCCTAATTTGCAGAAAAATGTCCTCTCTGATTCATGTAATCTTTACTATTTCTTTCCCTCAAATATTACAGTGCTTTGCCCTTTTCTCCCAGTTTTTTCTATAGATGATTATAGAATGCTTTTTTTTATGTGCCAGCTTAATGCTGACTCCTGAGCATATGAGGAAGGACCCCCAAAACAAAATTTATTTATTAAAAATTGTGTATTTATTTTTACATGTTTAAACTTCAGTCACTTTCAAAGTACTCTCCATTGGATGCAATACACCTATTGAGATGTTTTCCCCACTGCTCAAAACTCTTTTTCACTTGTTGGTTTTGATGCCTTTTAGTGTTTCTGCCATTTTTTGTTCCACCTCTTCCATATCAGCAAAATGTTTCCCTTTGAGGACATTTTTTTCATCCAGGGAAACAAAAAGAAGTCTCTCCGGGTGAGATTGAGTGAATATGGAGGGTGGGGCACAGGGGTCATGAAGTTTTTGGTCCAAGACTGCTGAATGCGCAGTGTGGTGTGGGCAGGTGGGCTCGTGAATTATCCACCATGAAAGGGGCAAACACTTTGAAAGTTTTCAAAACAAATTCACTGAAGCTGAATGCAGCCTTTCACAACAGTGCTAGCTGGTCTGCTGATACAGACGGGTTCCTAGAATACTCAGGTAGCGGGGGAAGCCTGTACTACAAGGGGCCCACCCTCTAGAAGACAATTCTAGTTTTTGCAGGTCCCCTCTTGTACATTTGTAAACAAGACAGACTTGGGCCTTGCTATTAGAACCTTGGTCAGAGTTAAGATTCCCAGATGCCCAATAAAATGACATTTGTTTGTATGAAGTAAATATATATCTCAGTTTCTGTAGAATGATTTTGAATTGAGCAATAACACAAACTTACGAATGTCCTCCTTGGTTAGCAGCCAGCTTATACAAGTTCAGTTTTTACCATATTTGGTCACTTATCTTAAAATGTGATTTTCTCTGTTACCTGAGAAGCAGTATATCATAGTGGTTACACCTGCAGACTCTGGAGGTAAACTACGTATGTTGAATCTTAGTTCATAGACCAGTCACTTGTAATCCATTTTGTTATCTATGAAATGGATAATTACGATCTCACAAAAATCCTAAGATTCATGTTATAAAGTTAATATGTATAAAGTAAGAAATATGTATAAAGCACATATAATTGTTTATAGTATGTAGAAATTACCTATATAATTATTTTTGTTTTTAAAGGTATTGGATTTTTATTAAACAATAATTTTGTAACTTGAAATATCTGCATTAACTTCAGAGATTTTATTTAGTGTTTATAGAATCAACTAATTGGAAAAGGAAAATTGGGAAAGGTCTTCAGTATATGAGTGGGGAGGTAGAGAGGCATAGTTCAGTCCCTAACAGGGAAGTAGGCTAAAACCAAAAAGGATACAATACAAAATATTTTTTAATCATAAAAAGCAAAAATACTTTGAAAGTTGGAAAATACAGTGTTTTAAATGTCTTTTTTGAATAGCATGTAACTTATTGTGCCAATTGCCAGGTTCATGTCTCATTAGGAATTTATCTTTTATACAGTTTATACCACAATAAATAATTTACCAATAGCAGTAGCACATCATCTAAATCCCCTGCAACCTCAAAAGTGTTGGTCATAGCAGTATATTGGTGGGGAACCTTGGAGGCATGGCCTTTAATGCCCTATAGCTGTGAAGGATTGAATTGTGTTGTCTAAAAGATGTTGAAATCCTAACCCCAGTATTTGTAACTACAACTTTATTTGGGAATAGGGTCTTTGTGGGGGTAAGAAAGTTAATACGAAGTTATTAAGGTGGACCTTATCTAATATGAGTGGTGTTCTTACAAGAAGAGGAGAAGAGAGACAGACATACAGGGAGATCATCATGTAAAGACAGGGGTAGGGATTGACACTTGTCCCTGCAAACCAAGGAATGCCAAGGACACCTGGCAATACCAGAAGCTAGGAGAGAGGTGGGACACGTTCCCTGGAGCCTTCAGAGCAAACCTGGGCCTGCTGACACCTTGATTTCTGATGGCTAGCCTCTGATGGCTAGAACTCTGGAAGAATGAATTCCTATTATTTTAAGCCACTTACTTTGTGGTAATTTTTGTTATGGCATCTCTCGGAAACTGATATATGTCTCCTTCATTCCTCTTGCTTGCTGTTGGTGAACCTCGTTATTATGCACCTTTGGGTTTGTACATGTAAGAAGAGATTGTCTGTTTATGTCGAAACTGAGAGTTTGACAGGCAAATTCTGTTGGGTAATTACCTTACAGATTATGTTTCATTTAGCTTCTGCTTTGCTTTTTTCCTTTAATTAGGAGGAAGTCTTAGGTTTATAAGCAACTGCAACTATCTACTAGTCTTTTTTCATTGCCTTGCATTAACATGACCATTATTCTCAACCATGTTAAATTTCTGCATATATGAAGCATTTTAATACTGATGACTCAATTATATATATATTGGCTTTTTTATTTAGGTCCCACTATTGTCTAATAATTATATCTCTTAATTCTATACTTCCTTATTGTTTATAAAACACTTTAACATAAACTATTTATTCTCAGGAGTCAAGACAGTTTTCTTTGTGAAATTTCAGAGAATAGAATTTTCTTTGGCATAAGGACATTAGGTACCTGAATAACCGTCTTTATATTAAAATTAATATGTTTATTTTAAAGATAAATGGTTTACCTTTATCCTAACACTGACTTACAGTTTATTTCTAATACGCTGATTCATAACTCTTTCATTTGATGATAGATATAGCTATACATTTAGAGAATAAAATAAGCATGCATGCATCTTATACTAATGATTAGGAATATATAGTATCACATGGAATACATTAATAATCAAAATTACTTCCTAGCAATTATCAGTGGAGCATTAATGTCCAAAGTTCTCTTAAGAAAAAAACTGTTTGACCAATGGAGTAATTTATTCAGGTACCAACATGGCAGAGGCAGAGTTGGTGTCTATAGGTACTTCAGGGACTGGCTTCTGCCCTGGCATCAGACTTTCATAAATAAATCAACGTAGGAAAAGGAACTTAATTTATCCCATTATACTCTCATCATAATACTACCGAAATATTATGCTTTTCATATGTATGAGGCTTGCAGTTTGCTCAGTGCACATGAATAGGGCAGAGCCGTAAAAGAGAATTTGGCTAGATACCAGCCCCTAAAAAGTGTATACAGGTCTTCCCAGGATTTTGAATTAATTCACTGCACATATTTGCAAGAAAAATTTTAATCATAATATTGGAACAAATCAGAGACCTAGAATTACAGTTTTTGTGATAATTGCATCATATCAGCAAAATATTTTTCTTTGAAAGCAGCGTAATGAGAAGTGTACAAGCATTAGACATGAGAGCAATTTGGGGGGCTGATATTCAGGACTGGAATGCAGAAATGGAATGGCATCCAGGCCTGGTAGGAAAGCACACAGAGGGATCTGCTTCTCTGGGCCCAGTTCTAATCTGCAAAGAGAATTGGTCGGTGACATGGAAATGATGAGTCACCTTGGGACTCTGAGTATAGAGAGCCATGTGCTGAGACAGGACTCTGAGTATAGAGAACCATGTGCCGAGACAGATTTAAAAAGAAAAAAGTCTGTGTTTCAGGAAAGACAATTGTGATTTGATGACCTTGAGACTGTAAAAGGAACGATGCTTAAGAAGTGTTGGATACCTTCCTAGAATAAAATTATACATAACAACTAAGAAATTCTGACAAGGAAATTGGGAGAGACATTCAAAGAGATTGGTCTCGTTGCACAAGAGCCTTAAAATGCACTCAAGGTATAAAAAGGTTATATGGAAGGAGGGGCTAGCAATCAGTGGTGAGTATCAGAGCATTTTAGCTTGCCCATCAGCATGAGCTAAGTCTTGTGGAAAATACCAGAGAGAAAATAATGAATGAAAAACTTTGTTTTTATGCTTAAGACATACAGGGGTGGCCACAAGTAGGTTTTGAGTATAATACAACAAAATAATACAGTAATCAATAATAATACAAGAATAAACTCTACATTATGTAATTGCAACTGTAAATGTACTTTTGCCCACCACAGTGTGTTATTCCTCTAACTGTATTAATGCAATACTGGCTCAGAAAAATTACCTCTTAGACTGCTGAAAGGACTGTAAAATTACTGGTTGCCTTAGGAGGACTATGGAATGGGAGTAGTGCTTCATATTTGGAAATAGGAAAAAAAAACACTTAAGAAGGTTAATTAAATTTGGTTCACCAAACATTGGGTACCTCCTGTGTACCAGGGATTATGCTGGTTGTTGAGATAACAAAGATGAATAAAATGCTTGAATAGTTTATGTTAAATACTGGAAGGACAAATTGTAAATACTGGAAGGATAGAATACATATTGAATATAATGTTAAAATAGGGGAAGAAAAAAGGAAATGAAGGAACTTAATAAATAGAAGTAAAGAAAAAAGATAAAATCATAGAAAAAGATCCTAAATAGGATGGAAAAACTAAATTCACTTATATTGGTAGTTCAATCATTGACTTTCAGATTTGATTAAAAACTCAAGAAAATGCAACTGTTGAACTGTTTATAAAGTATATACTAAAGCATGATTATGTTATTTTGCCATGTATAATTTGCTCCCATGTGTAATGCACACCCATGTTTCTGTGCGCATTATACACGCGATTATGATACCCCTGGTATGTAATCATTATACCCATGTATAATGTGCATCCTTATTTTTCCCTCAAAGATTTGGACAAAAAACTGTGCATTATTCATGATAGAATACAGTTCGCAGTTTGAAAGCTAATGAAAGGGAAAACAGCATGTCATAAAACTTTGTTTCTAGAAATAACACTAGCAAAAATATATAAGATCTGTATAGAGAAAATATCAAAACTTTATTGAAGGACTAAAGATGATAAACATTTGGAGAACTTCATAGGAAGGAATACTCAAGTTGTAAAATATGTTACATCTCACCAAAATCTATAAATTCAGTACTATTACAATCAAAATTTTAACAGGATTGTTCATGGGACTTAAGCCAATGCTGAAATTTTTGTGGAGAAAAGAAGGGCCTGCACAGTTTTGAAAAGAAATATGAGATTGTGGCACTTAAATTGTATAAAACTGTAGAAATCAAAATGGTGTAGTAACTAGAAGGAGAAGACAGATGGATAAAAACACAGTAAAGGGATCCAGGGTCAAATGTATTTGGAGAGAGACAGATACTTATATGACAAAGGTGACATTACAAACAGAAAAGAAGATGTAAATAAAAAATGCTGTGACAACTCTTATGAATACGGAAAAAAGTGGTCTCTACCTCATAACTAAAATGAGATGCAAACCAGGTAAACACTTAAATGTGAAGTGACCACAGAAAAATTAAACTTGGAAGAAGGTGATATAAGGAGTATCTGTAACATGGGCAGAGTGTGCCTCAATAGCATACATGAAAGAGTACAAGCCATATAGGAAAGGCTTAAACGTTTTCTGCCATACGCTTACCATAAAGGTAAAAGACAAATTTCATCCACCAGCTGCTGATAGGTAGTACTGCAAGATTCAGAACAATTTATACAGTATCTTAAAAAAAAGAAAACAGTGACTTTCTCCCCATCAAAAAGTCCTTATGTATTAAATGCGTATTTTATGAACATGAAGAAAAAAATATGAAAGGGTATGTTGTTCCAGGCTTTTCTGATGACTTACAGAAACAGTAAATTTTGGAGGAAAGACAAAACATGATAAAACCTAATAAAAAATTATTTGATAATAGTGAGCTTGCATAATGTACACATAGGGTTGTGTGTGTGTGTGTATGCATGTATATCTATAGGTATGTGTATGTATATACTTACACACAAACACACACATGTGTAGAAGAGGAGAGAGGGAGGGAAAGTTCTTTAATGAAAAAAGACATAAGCCATAGACTGGAAGATACTTAAAATACACCTACGCAATACAGTACAATAAAGGAAAATCTGATATAAAAATAGAAAACTGTAGTTAACAGTTGCTGATGACTCTCAGGTTACTTTTGTTTTTCATATCATTTGTTATATAAAAACACTTTGGCATCTTCATTATTCAAAATAAGATCATTCAAAATGGAACTTCAGGAGTCTCCAATACAACAAGGAACAGTTTTTTAAGATGTTATTCATTATTTCTGTAGTTGATATATATTGTTTTTCTATTTGATGTTCACTGTTTCACTAACTGATACTCAGTTGATAATTATTTGGTTTTTTAAGTACATTTTATTGATCATGCTATTTCAGTTGTCCCGGTTATTCCCCCCCTTAACCTGGTATCCCCATTCCCTCCAGCTTCCTCCCCACCTTAGTTCATGTCCATGGACCATTCATGTAAGTTCTTTGGCTGATCCATTACCTATACTGTTCTTAGCATCCCACTATTTTGTACCTACCAATCTGTGCTTCTTAATCTCCTCATTTTTACCTCCATTCTCCTCCTTCCCCTTCCCAATTGATAACCCTCCAAATGATCTCCACATCTATGATTCTGTTCCTGTTCTGCTTCTTTGCTTAGTTTGTTATTTGGATTAGATTATTGATGGTTGTGAATTTATTACCATCTTAATGTTCATTATTTTGATATTCTTTTTCTTATGTAATTCCCTCTAGAATTTTATAATACCGTGTTTTGGTGATGATGAACTCCTTTAGTTTTACCTTGTCTGGGAAGCACTTTATCTGCCCTTCCTTTCTAAATGATAGCTTTGCTGGATAGAGTAATCTTGGATGTAGGTCCTTGACTTTCATGACTTCGAATACTTTTCCAGTCCCTTCTAGCCTGCATAGTTTCTTTTGGGAAATCAACTGAGTCTTATGGGAACTCTTTTGTAGGTAACTCTCTGCTTTTCTCTTGCTGCTTTTAAGATTCTCTCTTTATCTTTAACCTTTGGCATTTTAACATGTCTTGATGTCTCTTTGGGTCCATCTTGTTGGGGACTCACTGTGCTTCTTAGACTTGTATGTCTATTTCCTTCACCAAATTAGGGAAGTTTTCTTTTCCTAGTTTTCTTTCCTTATTTTTTCAAATAAGTTTTCAATTTCTTGCTCTTTTCTCCTTCTGGCATCCCTATGATTTAGATGTTGGCATCTTTAAAGATGTCTCCGAAGTTCCTAAGCCTATCCTCGTTTTCTTGAATTCTTTTTTCTTCCTGCTATTCTGATTGGATGCTTTTTCCTTCCTTGTGTTCCAGATTGTTGATTTCAATCTCAGCTTCATCCCCTCCATTGTTGATTCCCTGTAGATTTTTCTTTTTTTCACTTAATGCAAGCTTCATTTCTGCCTGGGTCTTTTTTATGCTGTTGAAGTACCCAGTGAGTTCCTGGAGCATCCTGATAACCAGTGTTTTGAACTACTCATCTTATACGTTGCTTATCTCCATTTCATTTAGTTCTTTTTCTGGAGTTTTGATCTGTTCTTTCATTTGGTCCATATGTCTTTGTCTCCTCTTTTTGGCAGCCCCCTTTGTTTACATCTATGTATTAGATAGAGCTGACTCCCTGTGTTAGCCGTGTGGCCTGTTGTAGAAAAGGCACCTGTTAAATTGTATGGGGTGGAGCCTCAGGTAATCGCCAAGGTGGGGCCACCCCTGTCGCTGCTCTGTTGCTCTGTGTGGGGCAGTGCTCTGAGAGGGGACAGTGCCGCTGCCTGGCCTCTGGAGTTTTGCCTGTGAGGAAGCTGTTTCCCTGTATGCCATTGGTGCGCTTCTAGCTGTTGCCCTGGTGCTGAATCCCAGAGGGGATGGGTCCACGTGAGTCTAAGTCCACTAGGGGTCCTTTAAGAGTAGTCTCTGGAGAATCCCATAGTTTCTTCTGCCCTCCCCCTCACCCGCCCCATCTCCCACTGGTTTTTACGGCCAGAAGTTATGGGGATTTATCTTTCTAGAGCTGGAACCCTGAACTGGGTGGTCTGGACTAGTGCTGTGATCCCTCATTCCCAGGGTATCCCTCCTGATTTTTATCCACCACATGTGGGTGTAGGACCACCTTTCCCGACTCCTCACTGTTCCATGCCACTCCATGTCACTCTGCATCTCAAGGTCCCTCCTACCTGTTTGGGTGAATGTGGCTTCTTTAAATCCTTGGTTGTCAGACTTCTACATACCTCGATTTTCATAATCTTGGGTGATACTTGTTTTGTAGTCTAGTTGTATTTTTTGCTATCGTTGTGCACAGAGGTGAGGCATGTTTACCTACGTCTCCATCGTGGGGAAGGATTGATACTTGTTTTTGATAGTCCTTAATGTTATATATTAAGGTTTTAGTTCACAAGAAACATTAATATTTTGATTTCTTGGGATACATTTCCAGAAGTTTTTCAATGTTTTACGTGAATTGAGTTATAATTAGTAAAGAATACAGTAAATCAATACAAATGTAAAATGGCCTTTGAAGGTCTCTGAAGCTCATTTTTTGAAGATTTTTCTAAAGTAGCTATGGCAGTTCATCAGAAAAGATATATAGGACTATAAATAGAAAGGAAATTCTTCGAACAGATTTTTAAGTTGCTTTCATCTGACTGCTGTTATTTTAATACATTCCCATGTTCATTAATGCAAACTTAAAATTTCATCTAATAACAAGACAGTGTAATGTACAGTTAATTCGAGAAAAGTACTAAATAATATCTGCTTCATTCTGATGTTCTGCATTAATTCATTTGATAAACACTGATTATGATTCTGGTCTATGCAGATTCTATGCTAAATTCTAGAGCAATATGGAAATTAAAACTGTCTAAGAGAAATGGACAAACTATTTTATTTACTTTATATAGTTTAAATTTGCCCATAACTTTTAGTTGGTAGGATATCAGTTAGTTTTAATAACAATTAGCTAACATCTATTGAACACCTGCCTGTGTAGACCCCTTGTTCAGCATCTGCCAGGCTTTGTCTTATTTGGTGAACACCGTGAGGTGGAACGCTGTGAGGCACGCTTCAGTGCTTAGAAACCGAGCCTCTGAGAGGTCGACTACGGTCGTTGTGGGCTAGTGAGGGGCACAGCTGGAAATTACATTCAGGCAGTCTCACTCCAGAGCTTGTCACTGTATACTAATCAGAATGACAGCCTGGTTTCATAATTCCTCAATCCACAAATCTGTGAAAACAGAAAATTTTAAAACAGTCTTGTGGAAGCATTATTAACAAATAATAAACCACACATTTGAAATGTACAATTTGGTAACTCTTAACATAGGTATATATATATGAAACTGTCATCACAATCAAGAAAAGGAACGTCTCCACCACCTCGAAATGTTTTCTGTGGTAATCCCTTCTCAGTGTTACTAGTCTGTACCTCCATGTTCTCCAGGAAACCATTGATGTGTTTTCTTGTACAATAGTTTAGTTTGCATTTTCTATTGCATATACATTGTAGATAAATGGAATCATGCAATATGCCTTTTTTTCTGGCTTCTTTTATTCATCGTAAGGATTTGACATTCATCAACTTTGATGAGTGTATCAATAGTATTTCTTTAACTTCTGAATATTATTCTAAGTATATGAAACAATTGGTTCATCCATTTACTGGTTGGTGGTCATGGACATTAGGATTGTTTCCATTTTTTGCCTATCACAAAGCTGCTGTGAACATTTGTATATAAATCTTGTTATAGGCATGTACTTTCCTTTCTTTGGGCAAATGCATAGGGATGGAGTGGGCTGATCATATGGTATGTGTGTAATTTTTTAAGAAACTGCCAGTACATATAATTATTGTATATTTGTAGATACTGTATATTTGAAAGTTATTAAGAGAATAGATTTTCAAAGTACTCATTCCAAGGAGATTTCTAACTATATTTGTAGTGATATTAGCTAGACTTAACTGTGGTAATTATTTCACACTATACACATACATAGAATCATTATGTTATACATTTACAACTAGTAACATGTTATATGGCAGTTATACCTCAAAAAAAAAACCTTTAATATTATACCTCAAAAATATTCAGTGTATATGAGATGCTACCACTGATACTCAGTAATATAAAACATGGATTACGTACCTTTCTAAAATCTAGAAAATTCTGAATTCTGAAACCTAAATGACCCTAAAGTTCTCAGAATGGCACTATGAACTTACTGCCTTGTAAAATAATAAGGTACTACAAAATGGTTTTTCTTTTGGTTCAGTAGACATTTCTGTGCTGTTACACTTACATAAATCCTTTGTAAAGATGACATGTTATCTTATAAAACATTCAACAGAATATATAGACGGTGAACCTGAAGTAATCATCTAAATGAACATTACCTCTGGGAAATAGAGAGACCATGAGTTGCCTGTACATTTATTTGATAAATGTTTCATCTTGAAGATTCTTGGTAGTGAAGTTATGTATTAACGCAAACAGCAAATGTTCTGTATGCTATATCTTGCCTAATATCTAGTGTCAGTATTGGTAGTCTAGCAGTAACTTTTATCAGTGAATTATTTGAAATGCTACTGCATTGAATTTTAGTCTATTTTGAGAAACACAATTAGAATCTGAAAAGATGAGCATTATATGGTTTCATAACATACTACCTTTCTTTTCTAAATAAGTAGTACTAAAAAGACAAGGTAGTTTCTGTCTTTGCCTTGAAAACAAATGAGCTGATATAAAAAATGTTTGAAATCGTTTGAATAATAATAAAGTATAATACATGCATATAGATTATTATAATTTGTTAATGAAGGCCTCTCACACATCATCAGGACCTAGAAGGAGGTAGTTGAATTATATTTCAATAGCATTGTTTAAGCCTGATACAGATCTCTTCCCTTCCAGAGGCTTAGAAGTTTGAGGAGAGTAGATCCTAACTCTCTTACAAGGAAAGCCTGATAGGCTTACAGAAATGTGGGGATGTCAATTTGAGTGAAGGTGGTATTTCAACTGAACCTGGGACAGAAAAAAAATATGGGAAGAGCATTTTGCCTGGAAGGAATAGTATGCACAGATCCTGAGTGACGATGTGTTTAATAATGCCTGAGAAATACAGTATTACGTGGGGATGACGTGGGCATTGGACTCCTGGTTTGTTGCTGAAAGGTTAAATGTGATGTGCCCAAAGTAACACAGTTAGGGGGTGGCATGGTCAAATTTGAAACATACTGCTGACCCTCCCCGTCCTTGAATTCTGTATCCACGGGTTCCACGTCTGCAGATTCAACCAACTGCAGATGGAAAATATTCAGGGAAAAAGAAGGCCTACAATGGTTCCATCAGTACTGACCGTGTTGTACGAACATTTTTCTTGTTATTACCTAAACAGTACAGTATAACAGTGATTTACATAGCATTTACATTGTGTTAAGTATTATAAGTAACCTACAGATGATTTATAATACATGGGAGAATTATATAGGTTATACCCAAATATGCCATTTTATATAACGGACTTGAACATCTGTGGATTTGGGAATTGGTTTTAGAATCCCCCGAGGATACTGAGGTATAACAGTTTTAATTTCAAAACTTACCTTCTGTCAGTAGTGCCAGGATAGCTATTTACTGTAAGGCCTTATATTTAAATATGCATAAGTTTAATTAGCATAATTAACTATTAATCACAATGACTAGATAAATCTGGTCATAATGTTTTAGCAAAATTAGCATAATTAAGTATTAATCCCAGTGAGTAGTTAAATCTAATGGTTGTGTATCATTTTTGCTTTTCATAAATTATATATTATGATTGACCCTCTAGTAGAATCAATAAAATATACCAGGCATTTTTCTCATTTTTAAAATATGTATTTTCTCTTGCAGGGTTACATTTTGCCATTTGCCTTTTCAGAGTAAGTGGCTCTATGTGGGCACTGAACGAGGTAATATACACATTGTCAACGTGGAGTCCTTCACACTCTCAGGCTACGTCATTATGTGGAATAAAGCCATTGAACTGTGAGTTCGAGCAGATTTCCATATCCGAAAGTATCAGTGCCATACGCGATAATATTATATAATAGCTAATCATTAAACTGATATTGAATTAGATATGTGTTAGACATTCTTGATATTAAATATAAATTAGTCTTTTGTAAGTAATACTGTCCTTTTGGCACTTGTACATTTAAATTCTTTATATACAGACATGGGCAAATGTAGGGTAACAGTTGAGTACATGAAACAGTTTATTCTTTTATTACTTATTAATTATTATATTGTTTTCTATATGGACAACTGTAGACCTACTTTTGCCAACCCTGTATGTGTATCACGTGTATGTGTTCACATGTAAAAACTGTGGCACAAGTTTAATGAGAAAATTATTCTTACTAAGTGAAGAACACTCTTCTTTTTATCTTGTAATTATTTTTATTTCAAATGCTTGTCATGCCCCACTAAATTGATTTTATGACCCACTAATCAGTTGCTACCAGTGTTTGGAAAATGCTTATTTAAACTACTACTTGGTATGTTTTGATAATTAATAAATGTAATGTAAATGTTTGTCGTGTAACATTGCAAAATTAACTTGGCAATTAATTTCCCTTAATTTTGATATAATGGTGATTGCTTTCATTTTACAATAACAACAGCAAAAACTAGGTGAGCTAAAGGGCTTTAAGAATCCTAACTTTCATTGCTAATTTTTCACGTTTTCTTAGAGTCTTATCTTTGCATCTTATCTTTTTCTCTTAAGCTTTTTCTTATCTAATTAGACATGAAAATCAAAATTTAAGGATATTGCCAAGATTTATTTTCATTGTTTCTTTTTGTTTTGTTTTTAAACAATTCTCTCTTGTTGCATCTCACAGATGTTATATCACTTAATGATAAACTTGTGGCATATATCTTAAGAAGTGTGCTGATGCATCTATCATAGTGCATTAAGTTTGGTTTTCCTTCCTGTGGCAGAGACATTACTATCATATCTCAGTCCCCTGGCAGAGGGCGTGGGTTTTCATGGTCTGCTGTTTGAGTTGATCACAGCGTCTGGTGGCTGGGTCTGGCGAGGGTGTCTGTGTGGTTGCACAAATGGCTCTCGTCAAGTGGACTGATCAGCCCTCAGAGTGTGTGACTAGAGGTGCTTGTTCGTACTGTGTAGGCATCAGGTTAGCCACGTTCTTAGCAGCATGACTTCATTTTGTCTGAGCGGGTTTCTCTGTTGATTTTTTTCTTAAAAACATAATAGAATTTTTTGTATTATTGATGTGAACTGGGGAACTGGATGAGAAGCCCTAATTGGAGGCTAGAATTGAGTAAAATAAAATAGCAGTGTTATAGATACTGCTTTATTAAAAAGTATTAAATCTGAGAATTCTACCATGAGAATAGATTTTCTGGGCTAAAATACTAAATTGAAGATTATTTTTAATATGCAAAGTATACTTAATTTAAATTTTGCTTACTTACATCAATTTAACAGTCACTATTTTTTTCTGATTCCTATTTTGATCCATGGTAAGAACTAAATATCTGTTTATTTATTGATCAATTACAGAAATGTTTATACCCTTTATAAATATATCTTTATTGTCCACTCATTATTCTTATTTTGATCAATACGTAATTGCATTGAAAAGTTTAGGTGAGAAAAATCTTACTAACTTTTTCTTTTTTAGGTCATCTAAATCTCATCCAGGACCTGTTGTCCATATAAGTGATAATCCAATGGATGAAGGAAAGGTAGAATTTTTTCTAAAAAATATATTTATTAACTAAATGTAAAAATTTTGGTATTTTTTAAATATGCAAACTACTCAATCAGACCTTGCAACAGATGCTGTATGGCTTATATAGACATTGTGAAAAACAAGAAAACAAGTGAAGAAGTTAACTATACTCTCCACCAAGGTGGCAAAAACCTATTTTGTTAGCTTCAAGGACTGACCCCTTCAAGTGCACTGTAGTCTGAAATCTACTAAAATGCTGTTTCATTAAAATTACTGGGTCTTCCCCAAACTTCGTTCATATTTGAGATTAATGAATGATAATATTGACTACCTAGTAATTAGTTGTGTACTCATTAAGCAAATATTTGAGTGTCTAATATGTATTTGGCAGTATGTTAGCTATTAGAGACATATAGATGAAAAGACATGTACTAGCATAGGAGAAAGAGCATCTTTGTCTTTCTAGAGGAACTGGGTAGGCTTACCCAAGGAAGCAACACTAAGTTGAGACTTAAAAATGAGTAAAACATTGCTGAGTAAATAAAAGGGGAGGAGGTTTCAAGCAGATGGAATACTGAGATTTGGAAAGTGCTGGGTTTAGATGGGGAATAGGATGGTAGCAGAAACGGGATAGGCAGTAGATAGTTTATAAAGCAAGAATGTGCATTCCATTCTGAAATTCATCCATTCATAAAAGTTTATTAAGTACCCACAACAGATCAGGCCTTGTGTCTTATGTTAGAATATAGTGGTGAATAAGATAAAACCAATCTTTGCCTAAATAAATAGACCAGTGTTATTGTCTGCAAGACAATTCAGACAAGGCAAAGGCCATTTATTGTATGGTGACCCTTCAGATAAAAATAGTACAGAGTGCTGTTGGAGCACATAGAAAAGGCATTGACTTACATTTGGAAGGTCAAGGAAGGCTTCACAGAGGAAGTAATGGCTAAAAGGACATCTGAAAGATTAATAGGATTAGTCAGGCAAAACATGACATTTGAATAGAGTGGCCCAGGTAGACAGCGTGTGCAAAGGCTCCAGGGTGAGAGAGAACATGACTAAAAGATACACTGGAGTGTACTAGGTACAGAGTGTGTGGTAGTGGATGAAGCTGGAGAGGTAAGCAGAGGTCAGACCATGAAGAAATCTTGTTAAGTATGGACTTTATGCTTACTTAATAATGTTATACATGATCATTACATGATCAGGTTTGCATTTTAGAACTGTTACTCTAGTTACAATATGGAATGGGTTAAAAAAAGAACAAGACTTGGAATTGAGGAGACTAGGAGACCAAAAGAGGTCTTTGTGTCTTTTTTTAAAAAATTATACTTGACATGTATTATTGTATTCATTTGCTTTCAGGTGTACAACATAATGATAAGTGATCATCATAGAGATCTTTTTTGTGTTGAATTGAGAGCCACGTGTTAGAGGTGGGGGAAAGTAAATTAGGTGATAGAATGCAATTTTAAAATTACTTGATGATTTTACCTGATGGGGAAGAAACTAGAGTTAAGATGACCCCTAGGTTTTTGCCTGAGCAGCTTAATGAATGGTGAGATAGGGAATGGAGATACACTGCAACAGAGAATACCAGAGGAGGCTAGGGAAGACAAGAAAGAACTCACTTTGGATACATGTGTTTTGAGATTCTTCTTGAGTGGGTAAGTGGAGATGTGGCCTTTGGAATTAGGGGTCTAAATCTCATGAGAGGATCTAGGCTGGCTATGGTTTGGAACTAATTAACATGTAGATAAATAAATGAAAGTACCTGATAACGTGTTGAATTAGGAAAGTTTGTAAACTCTAAAGCATGTACACATGTTAATTTGTAATTTTTATGTTATATTAATAAAAATGTACACTAAAGACTTCAAAATGGTAGTTTTCTTTTCCAAAAAACTTGTATGATAAATGTTGAGTTCCTAATAATCAAAGATATAAATATACAATGTGTTATTCTCATTTGTAATCCATGTGATTAATAATTAGCAATGCAAATGTTTATATTATATTGGAAGCATATTAATGATAATAGTTACTTTTATTGTCATAAAATGAATGTTTCATATGATTACTATCATTCCTAGGTAATGTGGCATTTCCTTTTATTACAGCTTTTGATTGGCTTTGAATCTGGAACAGTAGTGTTATGGGACCTCAAATCAAAGAAAGCTGACTACAGATACACATACGATGAGGTAATAACATTCATTATTTTTGCTAATCAAAAGATATTGTCATTTCTCTAGTTCAGATCAGCTTTTCTAAGAACCCAATTAATGCATTTAGTTTAGGCAGCCTTTGAAACTGCAATAAAACACACAAATATCTTTTGTATCTGTTATACAAAAGATACTAAAAGCTCAAAAAATACTAAAATTCTTTTTCCCATCCCTATCATTTGGCCATAAAATTCTCCTACCCCAGGTACCAGCGTTACCAATTTTTTTATGTATTTTTGCAGAGGTATTCTTTACATTTGTAAGAAATTAATAAATATTGTATTTTTTATTTTATATAAGTCATCATAGTATGCTGTAGACATTTATAGTTTGCTTGCTTTAAGACCCAAATATAGATTGATTGTGGTTGATTAGTAAGTCTTTTAAGTCCGTTTTAAACTGTAGACCTCTCCTCTCACTCTTTTTTTTTTTTTTAGTATTTTACCTCATTTCTTCTTTTTTGACATATCCTTGTTGAGGGTCGAGTCTGCCCAACAATGAGTTTTACTGTATGCAGTCTTAATGCGTTTAACATTTTTTTACCCTCATACTTCCTATAAATTGGATAGTTACTGAGGCTTGATCTAATTCAGATTTGTTTTTCACTTTTAGCAAGATTACTTCATAGATGCTGCTGTTGGTCTTCTGTCAGGTAGAATATTGTGAGAATATCAGGTGTGAATAGTGTGTGTGATATTAGCTGTCCGTGACATTCAAGGCCTATTATCTGTTAGTGCCAAGTGGTTGCAAAATGGCACGCTCTAATTCTGTACTTCCTTCCTTGTTTTTATTAGCTAGGCCACTTTAGCAAAGAGATTTCCTCCTAGCTGCTGTACTAGGTTATACAGAGGTGTAGTTCATATAGGAAGGCAGGATACATACTTTGTTCTTTCTGTTTCTTTCAGTATTTATTCTAAAGGGGTTGTTTTGTAGTAATCTTCAACTGCTACCGATTTGTTCTTACTTTTAGTTTTACTCTGTGTTCAAACATGAAACCTATTTGATGTGCTTCAGTACATTGAAGTTACTGATTTTCAAATTATTTCATTTTTGGTCAGTGAACCTCCTTTATTTGGTTCCTAACTCCTTTGGTGACAACAGTAGTCTTGGATAGCTTCCTTGCTATCTGTTATAACAAAGTATACCTATTAATTTGTGTATATTTGTCCTAAACTTAGAGTAAGTTCTTTTTCTATGAAACTGTGGCTTATTTCAGTATGTAATAATATCTGACCATAATTTAGATACTGGGGGCATTCATGATTTCCAGTTCAGTGAATGGGGCTAGGGAATGTGTAAATGGTTTTGCATGTTTTTATGATAAAAGGTGTCATATCTTCATATTGATGCTTTCAGTTACTCAAACAGCAGGCTAAACTGTATAACTAGAGCAAGAATTGGAATACTTTCTAAATGACTGTATATTGTCTTTGTAAACATAACTGAAAGAGAACTTCCTTTGTTTTCATAGCTGTATACTTGTTCTTTTTCATGCTTTTAGTAAGCATTGTTTGGCTCACTAATTAATATCTTGAAGTTATAAAAACATTATTTTAATATAGGAAGTTTTGACCTATAGATTTATTTTTAAAACTGATTAGTTTATTTTTTTATAAGTTAAAATAGTGATTTTGGCTTTAGCCATTTTGGAGTGACAGGGCCTAGATTTATACTCTCGCTTAAACAATACATTGGAAAAATATATGTAACAATAGTTTTTAGAAATGAGACAGAAGTATTGAATAAGCATTCCTTAGAGAAAGGGGTACAAACAAAGTGATCCCTTCAGTTGCCTTAGCTTATGGCCTAGAGAGGTTTTCCAGATCTCAATACATTAAGGAAGTCCAACAGTCTCCCTCTAATTGAGGATACAGAGTTGGGAAACTGGGGAAGCCTAGATATGTGTAGCTTATACAGCAAGGTACCAGAGAGTGGGGAACTACCTAGAGGGGTTTTAAAAATCTGCAAGGAGCTCCCCACCCCGAGTCTTCAGTTGACTGCCGATAAGTGCGTGAGTGTGAGAGGCTTGGTAAAGATCTCCTGGAAGGGAGTAGGTAGACAAATTTCTATAGCACACACAAGACTGAGAGTAGTTCAGATTCCCAGCACAGTGGAGAAACCTTGTAATACGTAGGGAGGGCATCAGGGAAGGTACTCACAAAGGTATTACCTCAGTGGGGCCTAACTAGCTCATACTAAAGACTGGCCTAGCAAGCTTAACAAAGCTGAAAAACAGGCCTTGCAAAACGCAAACTGTTTCCAAGTAATAACAACTACAATTCCGAAAGTATTTAAAAGAATATAATAACCCACCGTGAATTTCACAATGGCTAGCATCCAAATAAAACATTATGAGGCATGCAAAGATGCCAGAAAATCTGATTCAAAATGTGAAGAAAGTGCAGTTAATAAAAAGACTCAGAAATGGACACATATGGTAGAATTAGTAGACAAGACAAATACAGTCTGATGTCACGTACGGACCTTTTGGTCAACGATGGCGTATGTGGCGGTGGCGTGCCGCAGAGCCCATGGGTGTAGTCGGCTCTGCCATCGAGGGAAGTGTAGTTATCCTCTATGATGTTTGCACGACCCCTAAATCGCCTCACGGCGAGTTTCGCAGACCACATTCTCATTATTAAGTGGTGCCTGTCTGTACAGCTATTCCTCGCTTTTCAAAAGTTCACGTTACTTCACTTCTGCAAAAGGCCTACATTAGCATAGTATTTTAACCAAAAGAAATCTGGAGAAGATTTTCATAGTTACGAATAAAGGCAAAAAATGGAATCCGTGCGCAGTCAGTGTTTGTTTTGCAGCAGGCCATGTAGAGACAGCGTAAGTCCCAAGGACTGAAGAGTGGCATTGCCAAGCTCCTTTCTGGGAACCACTCAGCCTTTCAGCCTCAAGTCACCATAGCTCTGAACTGTATCTGTGAGCATCTGTGCTTTATCTTGATTTATTTTGTGTATTCGTTAGCAAGATGTGTCCTAAGGTATCAAAAAAGCTTAATAGAGTGTGTTAAGGGTATTACACTTAGCATAAAACTGGATGTAATTAAACATTTGGATTGGGATGAATGAAATAAGGATATTGTGTGTGCACTGAATTTTAAGACTGGAAATGCTCAACATTTTTAAATATAAATGAATGGGAATTGTTTCTTCACTTTATGTCATTTTGACTTACAAAAGGTTTCCTAGAACTACTCTATTTTTAGATAGCAGAAAAAAACCTGTTACAGACTCCCTTGTATTCTAGAAGGTAAATGAATGCATGAACTTGTTGAGGAAAGACATGGAAGACTTAAAGAATACAAGTAGAACTTCTAAAGATCAAAAATAAAATGTCTCAGATGGAAAATTGTCTGAATGGGTTTACCAAAAGATTTAATAATGCACTGTGGAGAACAGTAAAGAGATAACCTCAAAATATTAAACATGGATCTGCCTTTTGATCCAGTGATTCCACTTCTGGGGATATATTGGAAGAAACCCAGAACACTAATTCAAAAGAACTAAGCACCCCTGTGTTCAATGCAGTGTTATTTATAATTTCCAAGATATAGAAGCAGCCCAAGTGCACATCCATTGTTGAATGGGCAAAACTATGGGACATTAAAAAAAATTTTTTTATTGTTGTTCAGTTACAGTTGTCCCCCTCCCATTATTCTCTCCTGTCTTACCCACCTGCCACCTTCCATGTTCAATCCCCTCCCCCTCATTGTCTTTGTCCATGAGTCCTTGATACATGTTCCTTGACCCTTCCCTTCTTTCCCTCATTATCCCCTCCCCTCTCCCTTCTGGTTACTGTCAGATTGTTCTTTATTTACAAGTCTCAGGTTCTATTTTGCTCGCATGTTTGTTTTGTTGATTAGGTTCTACTTAAAGGGGAGATCATACGGTATTTATCTTTCACCGCCTGGCTTATTTCACTTAGCATAATGCTCTCCAGTTCCATCCATGCTGTTGCAAAGGGTTGGAGCTCCTTCTTTCTTTTTGCTGCGTAGTATTCCATTGTGTAAATGTACCATAGTTTTTTTATCCACTCATTTACTGATGGGCACTTAGGTTGCTTCCAGCACTTGGCTATTGTAAGTGGTGCTGCTGTGAACATTGGGATGCATACGTTCTTTTGAATTGGGGTTTCAGGATTTAAGAATCCAGGGTATAACCCCAGCAGTGGAATTGCTGGGTCAAAAGGCAGTTCCATTTTTAGGTTTTTGAGGAAATTCCGTACTGTTTTCCACAGTGGCTGCACCAGTCTGCACTCCCACCAATAGTAAAGTAGGGTTCCCTTTTCTCCACAATCTCTCCAACACTTGTTATTTGTTGATTTGTTGACGAGGGCCATTCTGAATGGTGTGAAGTGGTCTCATTGTGGTTTTAATTTGCTTCTCTCTGATGGCCAGTGATGCTGAGCATCCTTTCATATGTCTCTAGGCCCTCTGTATGTCCTCCTTGGAGAAGTGTCTGTTCAAGTCCTTTGCCCATTTTTTAGTTGTATTATATGTATACATATAATACTACATATATGCTATATAAAGATCTTATAAGTACTAATATAGGCTATGTGTGCATACATATGTAACATATGTAGTATTACATATAATAGCATTAGAGCAAGAGTATTAGAAACAATGGGATCTACTGCCAAGTTGAATTTGTATTTAGAAAATTGCAGAAATAATAGAAAAAACTTGTTCATGTTTATTGCATGTAAAGTTCATTTTGTTTTTTTCTTTAGTAGGGTATTTTCTATAATATTTTTCTCACTGTTATCCTGAATAATTGTAAATTAGTGCTTATTTTTGGACTGTTTAGTAATTTAATATCTTAAATAAAAGGTACTTTTAAATAGATATATATTGTTTTCTTTGGCAAATTAGAAATACTAGTTTTCCATTTATATGTAATACATATTTATGAAAATGTACATATTTTTATATATAAGACTAGAATTTTTTTATTTATAGGTTCCAGACAATACTTGTAGACTGCTCTTGTATTTCCCTTATCACTTTAAAAAATAGATTTAAATGGCTTTGTGAATAAGCTTCTTAGCACTGCTCATATTTTGCAGAAATGATTTATCTGTAAGAAATTGCTTATTTTAAGATTGAGTTTGTGGAATGTCATATGTAACTTGGAAAAATTTATTACTGCTTTAAAATTTCATTTTGAATTTTTTACAGATACTTTGAACCTAAAACATTGTGCTAAATATGGGCATTTAGAAAAATTCTTGTTGGCTTTATCCATTGTCATTTTAGTTTTTAAAGCTGATCCATTATATCAAATTGTTTCATTTAACTTAAATTTAGAAGCATTGCGGAACCCAAATGAATGGACATGAATTAGAACATAGTAAATGTTGACTTCGTATGTAAGCAGAACTGTTAAGTTTTAGTTAGGTACATGGTTTTTGTGCTGTACTCCACAATTCTGACACCCTTAGTAGGGCAACTTTTAAAGTCACTTGGCTATTAAGAACTAGAAGTGTATCAGCTTGAGTTAAGAAGAGGTAATTTAAAGAACCTAGGAGAGTGATTAAAAATGTTTTTTACAGACAAAAAATTAAATATTAGAACAAAGAACTGAAGGGGTAACATATTGGGTTATATAAAAATATTTTTCAGATTATTTTTAAGTGACTTAAAGATATAAAATAAATTTCTAGTCAAGAGAGAGTCTCTTCAGATTTTAAAAATTGATTCTCTACTTACTATGAGAAATGCATAACATGTTTTGAAGGCCAACTGAGGTATTTTTAATTGATCTTAATTCCAAGTATACATTTTTGTTTTCTTAGAATTTTAGTTAATTTTAAAAATTTGTCCTTTGTCAAAGCAACTAGTTTTTACATGGAATGTTGGTTGTAATTACTTACATAGTATTTTATTTAGGTGCAGTTTATTCTAAGAAAGAATAAGAATACATTTCATTTTCCTGAACTTACAATTTTATACGCATACATATGCAAATACGTATATCACTATTATATCTTCCTTAGCATGGTTAGGGAGTAAATTAAGTAAAAAGAATTAAAATAGTGTCAGTACTAAATTAAATCCTAGTTATATTGCAAGAGAGCTGAATTATTATGGGAATGTAAGGTTACCATATTGTTTTCTATTTGGGAGATAAAAAGTTATATGAAAATTAACTACAGTATCAATAATGAATAGCTTCATGTTTAAATAAGCTTTTGTTTTAAAAATGGACTTTGTCGCCCCCTTTTTATAGGCTATTCACTCCGTGGCTTGGCATCATGAAGGAAAACAGTTCATTTGTAGTCATTCAGATGGCACCTTGACTATATGGAATGTGAGGTCCCCTGCCAAACCTGTGCAGACAATCACTCCCCACGGTAAGAATGTGTCACTACCTAAATTGTGATGGACAGTAAACTGTTTGTGTATGCATATGGGTTTGTTTTTCTGGGGGTTTTTTTGGCGGGGGGGATAAGGATGAGTCTCTATTTTGATGGCATTAAAAGTAATTACATATGTGGAAATAATATGTAATAATCATGTAATAGAATCTCATTATATTTACAGTTGAAATAGCAGCTTCGAACTTCGAGAAAATGAATGTTAAATTATCTTTTGAATATTGTTTCACTAGTAGTTCAAAAGTAAATAACTTTGTGAGTACTATAGAACTGACTTGCAGCTGTAGTCATCTTAAAGTTATCAATTTGCAAGTTGCTAATGAATATATATAAGTTCTTTGAAATACTTGGAATTCTGCAGAAGGAATTTTATACATTAGTGTTGAAGAACCCCCAATTACCCCAGGTTTGATGATTCACTAGGAAAACTCACAGGACTCAGCAAAAATAGTGCAAAGCAAAATCAGTAAATGGAAAAGCCAGGTGGGGTGAAATCTGGGGGGAACCATGCTCGAGCATCCAAGAGTCCTCTCCCAGTGGGCTCACACAGGGCACGCTCAATTCCCCTAGCAATGCGTTAGTACCACATGTCTGAAATGTCTTCTCCCAGTGAGGCTCACTTGAGTTCTGTTGTCCAGAGTTTTTATGGAGGCGGTTTGTAGGCACCTTCTGCTTCAGCATGTAACAGAGTTCCGGCCTCCCACAAGGAAGGCCGGGATTCGTGGTAAACCGTATTGTTTGTGCAGACAGCTTAGGCACAGTGGGCCACTCTGCAGTCTCAAAGCCAGTTTACCAGATGCCAGCCAGGAGCTAAATTTTCAAGCCCACCTTTCCAGAAATAGCAGTCTCAGGCCTGCTATGTTAACTTTTTTCTGCACAAGTAGTATTTACAAAACATAAAAGAAGCTTTTATTAGAGAATTTGTGAAAAACAGGTTATGAAGGCCGTTTGTGAGTTTTGAGTGGAGCCCAGGAATTTGTATGTCTTTATTAATCTGCATTCTACAATCCCACCTTAAAAAGTTCTTACCCAGCAAATTAAGGGAAGACACATTAATGAAACTTTTTTAAAACGGTAGTATGTTGAAGAATATCCTTGTAGCCATTGCTAAGATTTCATTGCTTGCTTTAAAATATGAATGTCTACTTTTTTAAAAACTCAGCACATTCTGAAATATTGCAGTGAAGAAATTAAACAGTAAAATTTAAAACTTATTTTATCCATCGGTGGCAGTAAGGGTTTTTAGACTTGTCTGCTTTCTGGTAAAAATAACAGTTCTCGAAGCCCAGTGTTGTGATATACTTGACCACTGCTTTGTGGCAGCAGGCATCTTTCTGGAAAAGCGTGTATTTTCAGTTTGCTGCAGATCTACTTGTGCGTGTGCCTAGGGGTTAGCCCTTATGGTGGTAGGTTCCATTTTTCCCTAACAGTTTTTTCTTCCTTCTCTTACTGCCTAGGTCTCCAGTCTTGGTAGTACCCTTGAGAATTCTTATAAATCTTAGGATCCCAATCCCACTGCAACCTAATAATCCAGAAAACCAAAAAAAAGTAGATGATTAGTTTAGAAACCTGTTAAATCTAGAAGAAAATGAAACTAGTATTGAAAATGGTAAAAATGCTTAGTATTAGTTTTTCAGTTTTAAGCTTATCTAATATTTTTGGTATTATACAACAATATTTTTGAACCATGTGAGAGGAAGTTGTCAAATTACTCCTCATTCACCCACAAATACTCCAGTATCACTTTCTTACACACAAGGACATTTTCCTGTATCACTGCTGTTTGCCTTTTATCAAAAAAGTCTGTATGTAAATTAGATTTAGTTGTCATGTTTCTTCAGTTTTCTTCAGTCTGGAACAGTGTTTGGGCCTTTTCTTGACCTTCATAACTGACAGAATTTGAATATTATAGGTCAGTTATTATATGAAATGGAACTCGCTTCGGTTTGTCTGATGTTTCATCATGACCAGGTTTAGGTTGCACATTTTTGGCAGGACTATCCCAAAAGGATTGATGTGTTCTATTTGAATCCTTTCGAGTGGAACTTGTATTTGATTTGTCCCGCATTGGTATGAACTTCTGATTAAGCTTCTGTCTACTAGGTCTCTCCATTGCAACAGTATTGTTTATCCCTTTGAAATTAATACATATTTTCATTTGTATTTGTAATCAATAAGTACTTTGATTTGAAGGAGTACTTTGGGCCTATAAACATACTATTCCTCATCAAACTTTACCCTCTGATTTTAGTATCTGATGATGTTTCTTGGCTGAATCAATTATTGTGATGGTTGCCAGATGGAGATTTCCTGTTTAATCTTCATCCTATTTTTATACTGAGAACTTACCTCTTTGAGAGCCAACTTTTAGAGGTGGCATAAATAAGTTTCTATAGAGTTTCTAGTATCTTAGCAAAAAAGAGTCATTAGCTAAAATTATTTTTAAATAAATAAGCCAATGAATATGTAGGTAATGTTTTTCAACATTAGAATCCAAACAAAATGTAAGTAGAGAAAAATTTTTCTGTGGCAGGTATTAAAAGGTAGAGTGGCATTTGTTGTATAATATAGCAGTCTAAAAATGTAGATGACTGGAAGTTTTTTTATTTCTAAAATATGAAATATTTCCAATAGTAACAATGTTAACTATTTATTGCTAGTGCTAGGTAACCTACCAAAGTTAAATTTATGTCGCTAGCTGAGTTCCATGGCAAAACTAATGCATTGTTTTACATTAAAATACAAAAATGTTTTATACTGTAATAAAGTAATATATATGCTGTATTTGTTATATATAACTTTAGTATGCTAAATGTTTGATTTGATGGATCAAAATTTAGGTTTTTCCCCTCATTACTGTTACTAAATTTAGTTATTTTCCTCAATAATTAAAGTGTTGTCTCTTGCCCTTACTTTCTAACGAACAGTTATGGTAAGTTATTTTAAAAGTACTGGACTTCAAAAATTTTGCCCAGGTTAGGTTTTTTTCATGTTTAAACCCATTTAATGGTGAAGTATTTACTCTAACAAAACATTTGTAGGTGCTAACCTTGATAACCAGGGACTGGTTGTGCTTTAGGATTCCTACCGGTGTGATGTGTAGTGTTAAGAAGACCTTAAGATGTCCTGAAGAATCTGTTTAGAAAACGATGCTATACCAGCCCGACATGGAGTTTTGAAGCCAGTAGCCTTGTGGTTAAGCACTGACTCTGTGGTTTCTGGCTCTGTGACTTTGGGAAGTCAGTTAACTTTTCTGAACCTCAGCATTCTCATTTAAACATAGAAGTACTAATTGAAGTGAAAGTACCTGGAAATTGTGATGTACAGTGTATGTGATTACAGGAAATGTAAATCTGGAAATGCTATTTACTTGGTAAGGTGGGACCAAAAGAGTTAGATTAGAGTAGTCGTCTCCAAAATGTATTTCACAAATACTAATTTTTAAAATATTTATTATTTATATTGGTTTGTATATTTAATATTTATTTTATGTGGCTTTTCCCAGACTTATCTGACTTTAGATCTTTTATTCACAGAACATCTTGTGGTTCTCTAGTATTCCATAAAATAACTTAGAGAAATGGTGGCCTAGTGCTGGAACTATAATTGAATTATGACACAGTTCTCCAGATCTGCTAGCTATTCAGTCATTAGCCTTGGATGACACCCTTCACTGCCCAAGTTGTTGATAGTGGACTCTTGCTCTGAGGGACATAGCAGTTACTTAGATAGTGATGGTAAAATGACCAGTAAGGGAAAATAATTTGAATTCATTTAAGAGTTTTCTGATATAATGTAGGATAATTTTACTGTGTGTATCAGAATGGTGGAGATAGTATTATTTTTTCTGAAAGTCTACATTTTTGTGTCTGAAATTGCTCAACATGATTTTTCATTAACCGGAATAGATAATAAAAAATGACAGCTCCCTTTAATCTAGTTTTTTTTATGATTATCAAAGAACATTCCTGGCAATCAGACAACCTGGACAATTCTAGCTTCACTTTATATTAAAAACCTTGTGGAGATTAATTACTGTTCTCTGGGGCTTAATTTTATCATATGCAAAATGGCAGGATTGAATGAGGTATAAAGCATGGTGCATATGAGGAAATTAAGCCAGATTTGGTCCCATATTGGTGGGTTGTAAATCTGTATTTATGTTTGCTGAGTCTAGAAGGCAAGCTCTGCTTCTGTTTCCCTCCTGCGACAGATGGGCTTCCATTGTTTAGGAGGGAAGAAATTTGATAGTTCTGGCATGGCTCACATGAAGTCATCATGGTTAAGTGAGTTGCTGGCCCAAGGTCCCCCAGAATCTGCCCTGCAAATGTGCACGTGTGTGCTGTGTTGCAGAGTAGATCTGATTCTCAAAGGAAATGGAGATGTTAGATGGACAGAATTAATAGGTGTCCATTATAGGTAATGAGATTTTAAAATTTAGTTTCCAGAGCTTTTTCATCAGTATAATCAATACATGTATTAAGGAATAAACCATGATTGGGGAACTTTTATTAAGTGTTGCTGAAGGAAAAATAAAATCAAAGTTTACAATTAATAAAAGTCATTTTAATATTTTAAGGATGTGACTTACAAATAATCCTATTAATCTCCTTTTAAGAATCACCCAAAGCATAAAAATTCAGTAAATAATAAAACCATACTTTAGTTCCTTATATAATTCATTGCAAAATATACCCCAGTTTATATATTTGAAAGGACCTACCAAACTCCATAGAGTATACTCAAAATAAGGCTTTTATTTAAAGGCAAAGGATGTGGTCGGTCTAGGAGGAGAAAGAAATTGCAGGCAGGTGTTGTGACAGATGCCCCATATGCAAGCTTCCATGAGTGAGTACATGAGTGAGTACTTACATGCACACATGGATTGTGCCGAGATTCCTTGCTCCAGACACAGAATCTGACTTCTAGGAATGCAAAGAGATACTCTCAAGGAGGCCCTTTAAATGATCCAGGGGTGTCAAACTCATTTTCACCAGGGGCCACATCAGCCTCACAGATGCCTTCAAAGGGCCGAATGTAATGTCCAGTCCTTAACGGTTAAGGAGTAGTTGCATTTATATAGTCCTAAAATATTTTGGATAATCCATTCTCACCAGGCCAGTTAAGCCACTTGCCAACCTTCCTTGAAGCTACTACACTGGGATCAGTGGGAAAGTTTGGGAAGTTTTGGACACTGAACAAGCACATCATAAATCCCACTGCCTTTAACCAAGAGTCAGAATCAAATATATGTGTGTGTATCCAGTCCGGTTGTAAATCAACTCTCTCACACTCATAAGGAAAGAATATGCTCTTCAGTTCAGACTAATATTATGAACAGTGTGATTCTCCAATTTGAATCATTTATGTCTTAGAACATCACTGTTCAGTAGAAATATAATGTGAGCTATATATATAATTTTTAAATTTACTAGTAATAATAGTAAAAACAAACAAGTAAAAATAATTTTAAAAATAAATTTTATTTAACCCAAAACATGCAAAATATCGTCATTTTAACATGTAATCAATATACAAAATTGAAGTATTTTACATTCTTTTTTGTACTCTTTGAACTCTAGCGTGCATTTTATACTTAGAACACAACTTCACTCGGACTAGCTGCATTCTGAGTGTTCAGTCGTCATCTGTGCGTGGTGGCTCCCGTGCTGGACGCCCAGCCCCAGACGAAGAACATCACTGCTGCTTAACAGCTGCATCTCAGAAAATGTGTTCTACAATCTAAACGCAAAATTAAAAACCTAGGAAGCACTTGTTTTTGTCAGTGTTCCTCACTTGTTTTTAATACATCTTCATTCATTCATGCAACAGACGTTCATTGATCACCTCCTGTGTACCAGAATTTCAATACTGGATCTATACTGCCCTTGAAGAACTCATAGTCCAGTGAATGAAAATGATCTATGAACTGACGACTATGTTGCATTACGATAAGTGCTGAATTCACAAATTCAGGTTATATGAGCTTGATCATAAAGGATGAGTGGGTGTTATGAGACAAAAAAAGAACATAAAGAGTCATTTTAGTCAGAAGGTACAGACACAATCAAAAACACCGTGTTCTTAGAAAACTGCAAATATAGTTTTGACCAGAGTTTAAACTTCCTGTGGGCACAAAGACAAAAACTCATACCAAGGCATGAATATATGTCACAATATGCTAAAAAGTTTGACTTTCATGATGGGTACCTACATTGTAAATCATTTACCATGAGAAACATGGCAGGATATCAGGTGAGCTGGGGGCAGAATGGGGGGCCAGTTAGGGCGCCACTGCATTAGTAAACAATAAATAACGGAGAGTTCATTTGTGACAGCAAATAGGAAGAACTGGATATACATGGATCAAGTTTTGGAATTAGAATCAATAGGACTTGGACCAATTAATTCACTGTGGCTGGGTGTTTTATGAGAGGGACGCAGGACACAGTAAGAGACAAGAAGAAATCAGATGTGATGTGGAGGTTTCTGTGATTTATCGAGTGAAGTTTTATAATTAACCTGAACTTTAAACAATTTACCAGGGTAATTCACAAAAAAAGTTGAAAGAACAAGCACAGATGACACCTAGTGGTGAAATTTGGTGATCTTGTAAACATCCTTTAATAAAATCTTAGCTAGTGCCTTATTAGATTTGATTTAGAGAATGGTTAATCTTGGGTTACTGGTGAATAAATTAACCTTTCTGGAACATAAGCAATAATAGGTGAAATAATTTATAAAACCTCAGTTAAAAAAAACAGTATGCAGATCAAAATGACAAATTTTCAAGCAAGATTAATGAAGAAAGATCACTGTAAATCTGCAACATTTTGATTTACAGAGATAATGAAACTACCCTGTTAGTATTCTAGCAGGGGGTGGGAAGAAGTTAACTTACAAAGAAATAAAAATTAGACTGCTTTAAACTTTATTATAAGTTTAAATGCTAGACACAATACAGCAATATCAAAAGACATTGAGCAAGACGAAAGTTAAGAATATTGCCCTGGCCGGTGTGGCTCAGTGGATCCAGTGCGGGCTGCGAACCAAAGGGTCGCTGGTTCGATTCCCAGCCAGAGCGATATGCCTGGGTTGCAGGCCAGGTCCCCAGTTGAGGGCACATGAGAGGCAACCACATATTGATGTTTCTCTCCCTCTCAAAAAAAAAGTTAAGAATTTGTACCTAGCCAGGTTTTATGCAAGATTTATAATCTCAAACTTAAAAAAGGTCCAGAAAATGTAACACTTGATATCATTCTTTAAAAATTGTTCTGGCCATTGAAAGCTTACTGGTGAATATTGAAATAAGTTAAATTGAGTTGTATCTGAAATCATTGTTTTAATTCATTAAAAATACATAACTAATTTTTTAAATAAATGTAAAATTTGCATCTGTAATTTCAAAATATAACAATCTGGTATTCCCATTAGAGCTTTGGGTGGTAGAAGATAAAGTCTGATGCTGGCCTTCTTCAGAGCAAACATTTACATGCTTTACTATGAAAGGTCCTGTGTCTCTGAACAGATGGAAATGGAGTTTGAAATTCTTGCTTTGTTCCTTGTACAACAGGGGGAAGACTTTTCAGGCCTAAACCTACTTTCCTCCCATAACTTCCTTTTTTCCTCAATTCCTTCTTCCACTTCAACCATCTCATCTTCTCTCCTAGCAGTCCTTTCCAGGACCTTATTCTGGCGTTCTACTTACCTGCATCACTAGTCACCTCCTGGTTCTTATATATTGGGGTGACAGAGGTTCAAGATTCCACTGCACAGTCAGTTCTGTATAAAGAGGCAAAGAAGTGATCCTCTAGGATCTTGCTTTTCTTAATCCACTGTACTTTGGGAAAATCTCCCATGTTGTCTGGTGTAGCCTAATTCCTTCATTTTAATGGCCATGAAGTAGCTGATTGTTTTTTAACAGTTTTTCACAATTTATTCAGCAATTCCAAATTAATGGGCATTCACTTTGTTTTTCGTTCTTGATCACTACTAATTATGCTGCCATTACCATCCTGTACATATTTCATAGGAATTGGTTCTTTTGTACTTCTGTTTTAATAAATGTTCTCAAACTGCTTTCGTAGAAGGCTATATCCTTCACATTTCTCCTTTCATGTATGAGTACCACTTTTTCAGTGTTCCTGCCAGCAGTAGGTATTATATAGATCATTTAACTTTCTGCCATTTAATGTTTTTTAACTTCCTGTTTGCTCAAGGTCTCCAAGTCCTTCAGAGATGAGTGACTGGGAGCTTGACCTTCTCCTTTCCCAGGTCTTTCTAGGTCATGTACACAGCCTTGCACATGTGTGCAGCCTCCTAGATCCCCAGGAATATGTCTGGTTCTTCAGTGTTTTAGTTTAATTCCTGCCCAGGCTCTTACTTGTTTCAGCTGAAACCACAGCCTTAGGCAGCTAGATATTGCCAGCGGATTGCTATTACTTCTGTGATGCCCGAGGGTAGGGCCTTTTGCCTCCCTGAGCTGAGTCTGTCTCAAGTGAAATTACCACAACACCTTGAAAACACAGTTTTCCAGGGATCTATAAATTAGGACAAAATATTGATTGTGCTCTAGGGAAACTGGTTTTAATAGAACTGCAAAAAAATTTCAGTCCCCTATGTTGACTCATACCTTTTCTTACCTGTACCTGGACACCGATCTGGGAGTGAAGGGGATGGGAACAGCCCTCCGGCAAAATGTTCCAGTCTTCCTTGTCTCTGAGGTGCAGTTGTTTTTATTGGGTAGACAGTGTCCCACTCCTTTTGTGGGTATTGTAGCTTTCGTTAATTTCTAGCATTTTGGAGTGTTTAACTTGTTTTGCTATTTCTTTGTTTGTGGGAAAGCGAGTTCACCAAGATCCTTGCTGAGTTATTCTGGAAGTTAATCTCATTTCCTAGTTTTCTCAGCTATTCATAGGCATTGACTCTACAACGTGAACTTTAAGCTCATTTTATTCAAGTCCAAGGAAAGCTATTGGGATTCTAATTATACATTAAACTTGCAAGTTAATTTTGGAAGAATTGACATTTCAGGATTTTAAGTTTTCTTGAAAACACGACAAGACTGATAGACTTGATTATTTAAATGCATACATTTAAAAATGTTCAATGTTTAAAAATTGCAAAGAATTTAATCACCAATGATACTAGGGAAAATATTAGACACAATGTTAAAGAGCTTTGAATATTAAATTTATTTTTAAGTATAGACAAGATTACATACAAGCATGAGTAAAGGATATAAGCTGTTTTTAAAAGAAGAAATACATATGACCAGTAAACCTAAGAATATTTAGCAAATAAAAAATACAAGTTAAAATATGATAACCATTCTACCCATCAAATTAGAAAAAAAATAGTGTTTGGGTAAGGCGTGGCAAAATACTTAACATTGCTGATGGAAGTATAAATTGGTTCAGTCTTTTTGGAATACAGTTCTACCCAGGTGTCCCTTTTTTAGGAGTTAATTCAAAGGAGAAATTATTAATTATTCACTCATTAAATAGTTATTGAGCACCCACTGTATGCCAAACAGTGTTTGTCACCAGATATGCATTAACATAAAACACAGACACACTTAAAAACCTTTGCTTTCATGGGATGTACATTCTTGTTGGTGAGGCGAACAGTGTAAAGTGTGTTGGAATGAGATAGGTACTATGAGAATGGGGAGACTGGGAGGGAAGACAAGTGTCGGGGTTAGAGGTGTGTGTTTGGGATCTAAAGAAAATATTGTTTGAGTAAATGGGCATAGATGTCTTACTTTCTTTACGATTTTTAGAGTTGTTTCTACAATGAACGTATAGAAATAGATAACAGAAATCAACAAACATTTTAAAAATAATCTAATATTTTTGACAGTATGAGTCCCTAACATGTTTTATAGAGGTTGGTGTATTTTAGTAGCCTTCTAGATATTACAATGGGTGAATTTTACTTTGGGAGAATAAATATAAATGAATTTATTAGCATGGGGTTTAATTTTGTAGCCTGTCACACTTGGGTAAAAATCTAATTTATATTTATTTTTTTCAAATTTAGCTATGTTAAAACATGAATTCATTTAGCAAATTAAAATTTTATTTTGCTCATCTGCAATTAAGAATATTAAGACTATCAATTTATCTTACTAAAATTATATGGCATAAATGTTACACAGTTATTCTTTTTATTTGCTTTTCAGCACTGAATTTCAAGAAGTAAATTTACTTGATTATTTTAAATATTTTGTATTAACTACTTCTCTCAGAATCACTTTTATTGTTTCATGGTGGATTTCATTATATTTCACTTTCATTTTATAAACTATCAATGTAAGAATTTAGAGTAACTTAGAATTTTAGAATTTAATGCAGGAAAATATATTTTAGGAAAGCAGTTAAAGGATGGGAAGAAGCCAGAACCATGCAAACCTATCCTCAAGGTGGAATTCAAAACGACTAGATCTGGGTAAGATTTTACTTCGTTGCCAATGTTCATTGTATATAACTGCTCAGATAGCACTGAAGGCTATTCTACCATTATTTTTGAAGGCCTACTTTAGAAAGGTCTAGCCCAGTCTTAAATTTTATGCCTTATTTCACAAAATAACTAAAATTGGTAAATTTAGGATAAAATACTTCTGACTTCTCTCTGTATTTAGCAGTTTTGCTATATATCCTGGAATGTTTGAATTATTTTCTTATCAAGCTTCATACATTCTGTTAGATTAGTCTTCAGTTAACATAGAGTTCATTTGCTAGTAAAAATCGTGAAGTAACAATGAAGAAAAAGTGATCTTAAAATTAACCTATTTATACTATATATGTTAATCATGAAATTTTACATGTATTCTTCAAAAGTTATTCTCATAAGAATATTTGGCAATACCAACAGTTTAAGTACAGTTTAATATTAAAAGAAGTTAATTATATTTGAAGATATCGATTGCCTTTATTAATTAGATATAAGAATTACATGGTTTTTACACCTTATATATCTTACATATATTTTTGTGTATACCAAATGTTATATTTAAAATATAATTTGGGAAACAAATTTTTAAAATTTCTAAATGTTTCTTTTTTAAATTCCACATCTCTTTAAACTCTAAAGGAGTTCTTTTGTTTATGTTCTAGTTTCCCAGAAAAAGTGTGTGGTTCTCTTCACGATAGCTATGTAAGAGAGTGGACTTATGTAGTGTATGTAGTCCAGTGGGTCTCAGATTGTGGTTCCTGGGCAGCAGCATTAGCTGAGAACTTGAATTAGAGATGCGGATTCTTGGACTCTATGCCAGACCTACGGAATCAGAAGCTCTGTCTGGTGGTGGAGCCCAGCAGTCTGTGCTTGACTAGACTTACAGGATGCACATGCAAGTTTATGCAGCTGGCATGTTTTTTTGTATACCAATTTATAACCACTGGTTACTGTAACTGGCCTGCTTCCCTTTTTAATCTTCGGATCTCAGTTAACTCAACCCTGTTCTCATTTGGCAAAAGACACTAGACTGAAGAATCATTAAGATTTATATTTTTTCCGCCTTGATCCTCTTTAGTCTTCCCCTGGGATCCATCAGATAGACTGTGTTCAGACAGTAGGTAGCATAAACTCCAAGAGTAATAGCATTGGTTTAATTGACCCTGGATCCCTTACTGTGTGACCTTTGACAGTTATTTGACTTCTTTGTGCTTCAGTTTGCTCATTGATGGCAGGAATATGATAATAGGTCAAAAGGTGGTTGTGATGAATTGAAATAATTATGTATTTCAAACATTTCACACAGTGCCTGGTACATAATAAAGTTTCTATAAATGATTGTCCTTATTTTATTAGGAAACCTACTACTAGCAGTTTTTTTTACTTGCTATAATTGTCCAATGGCAAAGGAATGTAAATAGTAAAAGCATGGCAGCAAAAAAAAAAAAGCAGGGGGTGGGGGATGAAACAAAAACCTCGGTATTTATAATACAACATAAATGAATCGTCTAAACATTTAAACTAACAATCCTAATTATCTTTTGAATTATTTGTTCATTTTAACATATTGATTGGTAATAAAAGCAAAAATCCAGGGAAGATTTTTCCCCCTCTTTTTGTTCCCATTTTCACTCCTGTATGATGGTAATATTTATGAGTTCTGGTTTTCTTACAGAATAGCAGCAATACTTTTCCTTTCATAGGATCAGAAGTGGAAAAAAAAGTCTCACTGTTTTGTATGCATTTGTAGATTCTATAAAATAGATCAATAGGATTCCTTTCTTGTAACAGTCTTCTCCAGCTTTCCATTTTTTTTTTCCCACCTGGGATAGGACATTCATGAATTGAATGGGTTCTTGTTCTCACTCCATCGCCCCTTTCCTTGACATAGGTTCCTAGAATTCTGATGTGCAGCCAGCATTGAGAACTAGCCCCTCCCACCTAGAGCAGGTAAATTAAGCTAGACAGCTCTCACCTTTTTCCTTTCCCTGGCAGGTGTCTTGGGCTGAGGCCAACAGAAGGTATTCTGTTAGTTCCTGTTGACAAATCACCTAAGTTTATTAGAAGAGCCATCCTTCCCTCCTCAGATTCTTCTGCATTTTCTTCTCTTTACCTAGAAATCATTCTAGGCAAGGTTGCCTCTCATCCTTTATAGTCAGCATAAATGTCACTACTTTAAGGATGTCCTTTATAGCTACGTTGAGTAGGTTGGGTCCCCCAGTAGCATACTCTCAGAGCATGCTTTATTTTTCCTTTCTAGAACTTATATTTGTCATTAATAATGAAATTGTTTGTTTAAAGCATATCCTCAGCTCACTGAAAGCATGGAACACAACTGTCTCACTTCTAATTGTCCATCTCCTAGCACAGTGCTACTGAATGGAGGAAGAAAATGATGGGCTGGTGTGTAGAAAAACGTAGCCATAAAGAATTAGCTGTTACCTGGTAATGATAGAAGCATAGTGTAACTGTGAGGCATAGGTCAACTCTGACCAGAAAATGGAGTCAAGATGTATAACTTTTATTTTCTAATAAAATAAAGTGTGTATTATACCAGGAGAGATCAGACATAGGGGTCAGTGGCAATATCATTAATATAGCTTTTTAATAGCACTGTTATTAAAGATAATGGCAGTATTCTTTAAATGCCTGTTCCTTTAAAAAAGTCAGAATGCAAATGTTAAGTCAGTCCTGTTGAAGTTTTGCCTTGAAAAATATATGTGACTCAGGTGTCAAGTCCAGCAGGGAATGTTGCTTGTGCAAAGTGATTTAAGAGAGTGAACTCTGAAGCCAGACCACCTGGGCCTGAATCCTCCTCCGCTCTTTACTCATTGTGCGACATCGGGCAAACGGACTGAGCTTTCCGTGCCTGTTTCTTCTTCTGTAAGATGAGCACAGTAGTGTCTACCTCACAGAGTTGCTATGGAGATTAAACAAAGTTTTATAAACCACTTGGAACATACTATTTAAATCAGCTGTCTCACATATTAGTTTCAAAATAGCATTTGATAACCTCTAACAAACCTCTAAAATGTAATTATTCTCTGATTTTGCATCCAAAAGCAGGTCTGTGAATGGCAAGGTTGACCAGATCTTACAATAGTTAAAGAACCTCACTAATATTCTTCCCTAAATTGAGAAATACTGTGATTTAGGGCAGTGATTTTGGGTTTTTTAGACATCAGGTAATGGTGATCTATTAGTGCTCTCCGCAAATGATTTTGTTGGTTGTGACCACTGATTTTTAACTTATAGATTACAATAGGAAATAGCAGAGTGCACTGTACATTTTAAGGGTAAGTATTGGTTCATGAAACTTTTGTTTAGTTGTGTACATTTATGTATACAACTCTGTATATTGTACCATGAAGTAAAATGCATTGCTTACGATGAGTCATAATCATAATATTCAAAAGCCCCTGATTAGTAGAAATGACTCAGGTTTTTGATTGTCAGACTTGGGTTCAAATGCCAGTTCTCCCACCTTCTGTATTATCTTCAGCAAGTTGCTTGACCTCCCTGACCCTCTCTCCTTACCTCAATGAAATAGGAACAGTAATTCCAGCTTCATACTATTGTTGTGAAGAACTAAAAGAAATATAATGTGCTTGGCACACTGTAGGTGTTTGATTAAATTCTAGTTCTTTTTCTCCTCTACTTCTATACTTTCTTTTCACTGGTAGACCACATAAGAAGTTGTAGGCAGGGCCAGAGGATGCACTCTGTCTGAATGGGTTCAGGTTTTCAGATAGGTGCCCCATTGACCTTCTTGCAGTTCTGCACTAGAGATCATTAGAAGAGTTAGTTTCTTAGTTTCTCTCAAGAAATGGACCACCATTAAAGAATCAGTAGTTTTGGGGGAAGTGTCTCTGTTAGGGAACCTAGAAGTATTATGTATTATCATAATTCAGTTTGGTAATTTAGTCACTTTAGAGAGTCATGACTAAGAGATTATTTCTTTTCTTCATAACATCTGCTATGGCAAACCTTTTCTGTATGGAGCCAGAGAGTAAATATTTTAGGCTTTCCAGGCCATACGGGTGTCTGCTGCAACTATTCAGCTCTGCTATTATAGCCCAATAGCAGCCATAGATAATTCATAAATGAAAGAGTGCAATTGTGTTCCAATAAAACTTTATTTACAGACACTGAAATTTGAATTTCATATAATTTTCATGTGCCATGAAATACTATTCTTTTGTGTATTTTTTCAACTATTTACAAATCTAGAAAGTTCCCTGGCTGGTGTGGCTCAGTGGATTGAGTGCTGGCCTGTGAACCAAAGGGTCACCAGTTTGATTCCCAGTCAGGGCACATGCCTGGGTTGCAGGCCAGGTCCCCAGTAGGGGTTATGTGAGAGGCAACCACACATTGATGTTTCTCTCTCTCTCCTTCTCCCTCCCTTCCCCTCTCTAAAAATAAATAAATACAATCTTTTTTAAGCTTTCTTTCTTTTAAAAAAATCTAGAAAGCATTTTTAGTTTGCAGCACCTGCAGAAACGAGGAGTCTACCATACCTTGATATGCACACACAATATATGTATTTAGCTTTATCTTTGAGGAAAATTTTGGGGTTTTTGTATTTATTTCCCCCACCCTCTCTGGTGCCAGAGTGTATTTTCAAGTGGTTTAGAATAGAAGGTGATTTCTTAAGTTTTAATTTTGTATGTTAACTAAAAGCTTAGGTGGATTACCTATATAAGAATATGAAACCCTGACTAGTGTGGCTCAGTTGGTCGGGCATCCTCCTGCAAAACCAAAGCTCACCTGTTCCATTCCTGGTCAGGTCAGGGGTCAGAGCACAAGCCTGCGGGTGTGTAGAAGAGGCAACTGATCGATGTTTCTCTCCCTCTCTTCCTCCCTCCCGTCCCCGCTCTAAAAATAAAATCTTAAAAAAATGAATAAACACAGACTATAATAAAAGCACAGGCTACATTTGTGATATTCTGGTTCTGAAAATATCTAGGTCTGTTTTAATAACACCTGCAAACTTGTTACCCCTGAGCTTTCTTTACTGTTCCTGGGTCCTGGTTTCCAATGAAAGAATCCTAACTTTCTGAAGCCCAAAGCAGCCTTCTGCACAAAGATTGTTTTTGCCCCAGAACACGTGCTCACTATTGTTTTTTCTTTGCTGTAAATTGTTCTTTAATAATGACATCTTTTTAACATGCTAACTTACAGTGTTCTGAGAACTGTATGCATATTTTATTTAATCTTAGCAACAATCCTATGAGGCAGGTATTAATATCTCTGTCTTAACAGTTGAGAGCATTGAAGCAGAGAGGTTGAGTAACTTGCCCAAGGTCCTACAGCTCATAAGCTGAAGAGCCCAGGTTTAGTTAAGCCTGTGCATTTAACCACTTTGCACTTCCTTTTTAATGAAACCTAGTCTCTGTTCACATTAACCACCAATCCCAAAGATCGTACTTATACCCGCAGATCCCTCAACAACAATTGCTTTGCTAAATTACCTGCTAAAAAACTGCAGATGAAGAAACTTTTCTCCAGTTCATTCACAGATATGTTGACCACTGAGAACAGTGTTTTGGACTCTCAGGTTTAGTAACAGTCTTTACATCACTGTTTAGTCCTCCTTTGATCATACATGGAATCTCTGCTCACCTTTGTTCTCTTGCCATCAGTGTATTAAAGTCAGCAAATATTTCATATTTGTTTTCTCTCCTTCATTCCAATTCCTGCTAAGTCATGGCAACAAGAAGGGAAACTCATTTAGACAACAGCATGCCTACTTTCAGAAACAAAAGCAGTTTCCTTTTGTATTGTCTCAGCAATTCTTGTATCCTTTCTTGACACCAAAATAGTATCTTTTGTCTTGAACTCAAGGCACTTACTTAGATGGCTTGTTTTCCAAACACCAAGAAGAAAACATATCAGTAGGGGAAATGAACATCCATTATTTGCTTACGGTATGCCAGGTATTCTGCTATGCAATTTGAATGCATTGTCTTTCCTATTTCTCATAACAGCACTATAGAAGGGGTACTTTTATTGTCTTCATGTGGATACTGAGTTATAGAGAGCTTTAATTAATTATCTTGCCCTGTGAAGTCACAGAGCTGGAATTTGAGCCCAGGTTGTCTCCAGAGCTGGAGTTCTTAATTGGTACCCTGAACATTTTCACAGATAGTGTGGGCTAGGATAGAATCATCCTAACAATTCACAAGTCACTCGGTTTGCTGAGTACAGGAGTAGCTTTAAACTCTCCTAGTTTATCTGATCTCAAAGTTAACATTAATTAAATCATACTAATACAAGTAATCCCACAAATGTGAACTGAGAGATCTATCTTTGCCTTTAACAAGCTGGATAACTTAATGCAAGTGACCCCAGCTACTCAGAGGACTAGAGAACTTCATAGAGCACTTCTAGTCTACAAATTCAAGTATAAATTGATGAAATCTAGATTACATTTTATGGTATCTCATTGGGTTGTGGTACTTGATCTGAACACTTGTTTAGGAAAAATCCACAAGATTTATATTTAATTGACCCAATGGGTGAACACCTCTTTGAGTTTTTAGACTCTTAAAATTTCAGATGCCTCATCAGGTAACCTTCACCGTTTTCATATATTACTGTGGTAGTCAGAAATTATCAGGAGCTTTAGAGACATACTTAAGACCCTTCCAGATCTATCTTATCTTCAGTCTCTCAAAACTAGAACATTTTCTTTCAGTTTTATTCTTCAAACCTGATACTTAATTAGTCAGGGTAAGTTATAATTCACTTTCTTAATTTTAAGATAACTTGGCTTGAAATTCTGTCACATGTTTATGATGTAATTCACACAACTAGAAAACTGAGACTACTAGACTGAGAGCTGTCTCCTGACATGAGAATACCTCATTTAGTACCTGAGTACATGCTATTTACTGAGTTTAGTCCAGGGCTGCTTCTCAGTTTAAAGTGCCAAGGTCGCTCTGTTTTTTAAGCTTTTCCCTATATTAGTTTTTCATTCATTACCGCTAATTAAAACTGGTACCACATATTTAATTAAGTCTACTGATATAAAAATCTATTTTGAGATCTTCGGCAAGTTTCACTTGTTAGCTGTGTTTGAAACTGAATGTCCGTTGGGCCCACATAATGCATTCAGCCAGTGGTGATTGCATAAGTGGAGGTGACGTGGCCTGAGTGGAAGAAAAATGAGCACATGCACGATGGTTTCCAGGTAGTTCAGAACCCTATTGAGCCAAGGCTCCCAGCACTGGCATTTTATCCTGAAATATGCCAAAATGAAGAGGTAGAAAGGAGGACAAGTAGATTCTGATCAGGGGTGGGGAAAAAAGGAAACAGCATCATGTCCTTGAAGTGTTTATAGAGGGAAGTTAAGCACTGCTATAGAAAGATTGATGGGGATGATGACAGAAGGAAGAACAGGAGGTATACAGGATCTCTCTGGGAAAAGTCCGCCATTGTTAATATGATGAGAACAGTTTTTCCCACATCAATGTAACCTCGCAGCCAAGGAGAGTGGACTAGAATGCACATGTGTGAACATAGTGACTTCACTTTACTAGTCAGTGCGGGGAGCAGAAGATGCCATTGAGTGAGCATGTGTACTGTGTGGCTGTTGCATTCAAAATGACTGAGTGAATAGAGCAATGAATCTGCATCAGATTTTGTGTTAAGCTTGAACATTTCTCCACGGAAACTCTTTAGATGATTCAGAAGGCTGTAGCTATGGGCAACTGGTGATTGGCTGCTTCATCATGACAATGCGCTCTCTCATGCATCGTGTCTCTTGCAGAGCTTTTTGGCAAAACATCATATCACCATGGTGACTCAGCCCCCCTACAGCCCAGATTTGGTACCCTGTGACTTCTGGTATTTCCCAAAACTAAAATCACCTTTGAAAGGGAAGAGATTTCAGACTGTCGATGTGATTCAGGAAAATAAGACAGGGCAGCTGATGGTGATTGGGAGAACTGTGTGAGGTCCCAAGTTGCCTTCTTGGAAGGGGACTGAGGTGTCATTGTCCCGTGTACAGTGTTTCATGTATCTTGTATCTTCTTCAATAAATGTCTCTTTTTCATATTACATGGCTGGATACCTCCTGGAGAGACCAGACCTTATATATTGTAGGAAGGATAATTTTTTTTTAAAGATTTTGTTTATTTTTTTAGAGAGAATAAGGGAGGATAAAGAGAGGGATAAAAACACTGATGTGCAAGAGAACATTGATTGGTTGCCTCTTGCGCACACCCAACTGGGGGACCTGGCCTGCAACCCAGGCATGTGCCCTGACTGGGAATCAAACCAGCAACCTTTTGGTTCGCGGACTGGTGCTCAACCCATTGAGCCACACCAGTGAGGGAGAATTAATTTTATAAGAGTGCTTTATTAGCATCATTTCAAACACCAGGATGTAGGGGCATTAAAAGAAAGGAAAAGAAAATAGAAAATACCTGTTTAGAACATGTAGTCAATGAATTCAGCATTAGTGATAAGTATCAATTATGTCTCACAGGAAGAGTAAGGCAGATTTTCGTTTTTACTTTAAATTAAGGAAGACCTCCATCGGACTAATGGTAGAAAAGACAGAGCTATTGGTGTCGGAGTCACTAAGAATGAAAAGGGACAATTTTGTAAGAAAGTTTTTGTTTTCACATAAATTTATTACAATACAGGAGATAACTTTATTTTTTAAACACTAAAGGCATTGTCATGTGATTATATGATCCAGATACATTCTTCTGAAAACCTCTTTTTGGCCACAGAACCAAAAGTCCTAGGATTAAGCTAAGTTTCGGGTCCTGAAATGAAACATCGAAGTAGGTGAAGTAGATGACCAGAAGAAAAGATGTCGTAGAGGGCAGCATGCTGCCTGCAGGGTGGAGGTGGGGACGGGGGGCGTTAAATGACGGAAGATGAGACCCCTCGGGCCCTGCTGCAGGGAGTATAAGCGCTTGTTGAGTAACTCAGTTTATATAGTTGTTCCTGGGTGGCCGAGGAAGCAGAAAATTCTCCAGCATAAAGGACATTTTAGCATTACTTGTGTAATGACAGATATGGAAATGTCATTAGAAATTGGCAAAGTACTTTCATAGAATTTCAGAGGAAAATTGCATTCTTTTAAAAGCGTATAATTTGTCCACAATTACTGCATTAATCTCATTTTACCACCATTAATATCTTATTCTCTGAGTTGTTTTTGAAGTATCTAGGTTTGTAAAGAAGTTACATCATTTATTAAAATCCTCACAGGAGAAGCAGATTACCTGCAATTCCACCATTCTTAAACATTTGTTTTAATTTCATTTCCCCTAAGTCTTTTTTCAGTGACTTAGGGAATCCACTTTCACTTGATTATATTCTTAGAGCATATTCAGTTTGGTATTTTCTTCTATATAACATGTTTAAAGTGTTACCAGTTTGTATCAGATTTTTCAGTAGTTTTAAGGGCTGTGTACTTTACTATTATAGATTAAAAAAAAAACTCTTCTCTTTGTATTAACAGTGGTTGGGCTTTCTTCAGACAGACCTGGTATATCTGACCAGCACTCTCTGGGATACTAGCTAAGGCCAGGCAAGTGCTGATACGTTCTGTGATCTGGAGGAGCTCATGATACAGAGGGAAAGTAGATAAACAATGACAACTGATTTTGGTAAATACTGAAAAGGGGTGTGCAGATGCTCCTTAGGAATGTAGGGAGGGCACCCAATTCATTCAGGTGAGATGGGCTGAAAAGTTTTTCTGAGGAGGTAATTATTGCACCGAGTTTCAAAGGAGAAGGAGGAACTACCCAAACTGAAAATGAGGGGAAATCTGCCTGAGGCAGTGCATAACTCGTGCAGATGCCGTTGTAATGATGCAAGCGGCAGGTTATGAAGGCCAGAACTGAAGTGACTGTCGGCATGAAATGGAGGAGAAAGGCTCTTCATCGGGGTCAAGTCGAATGAACGTTACTGCGGATTACTTCCCTCGCTGCATTGCAGGCACACCCACCGGCCTTCTAGTTCCTCAGATGCACCAAGCTCGTCCCTGACTTGGCGTCTTTGCAGTGCTTATTCCTTCTGCCCAGAAGCGCACCCTTTCCCCTCCACCCCAAGGCCTTCCAGTGGCTGGCTCCCCTTCATTCTGGCCCCAGCTCACGTCTCTCCACCACTGAGGCCTTTCCTCCCCACTCTGTCTTACTGTAGTGCTCCTCACTCCTCCTTCACATTCAGCTTGTGGCTCTTGCCTTGTTTTATTTTCTTCATAACATGTATTATACTATGGGTACTGTTTGTCTAGGCTAGACATGAGGACACTGTTTTATTCTTAGGGATACAGGTGCTCAAAAAAGTTTGAGTGAATGAAGAGGTAGTGTTAGTAGAACCCAGTTGAACAAATTGGTTATACTAAAGGCTTTCTGGGTAGCAGTGCCTCCTTTAAGTGAAGAAAGCTTCTCGTAGAAACACCTTCAGCCAAAACCATTGCCAAGGTCAGGTTGAGGAGGTTAATCAATGAAGGAAGCATATACACGTCCCCCAAGTGTCTAGCCTCTTAAAGATTCCAGTCAAAATTATAAAATGTCCAACCTAACAACTTCCTAACCTTGATATCTTCAAAAATGAAGGTCTTGGGTAACAGCCAACATCATTAAAAGGACTTCTACTTAAATTCTACTTAAAAGAATGGAATAAAGTTATATTATTCCTAGACTTTATTAGAACATCAAAAAGTTTAACCTTTCACTTAAAAAAAGAAAATAAATTCCCTACCTCAGTAATTTGCATGTCATCCTAGAAGTAATCTAGATTCCTAGAACATTTAATGTAATTCCACATGTCAACAAGGACTTTGAATTATATAATTTCACTGTCTAGTATTAAAATATAAATTTAACTTTATTTTCTTTATGACTAATTTCTTATAAAATATTTACTTCATGAATATTTACAGAGTTTGGGGCATTATGAAAAGAATAAAACCTCTGGGAGTTCATAGGTGACTCCTGCCTGGCAAACTTAGATAATTTTTAAAAAAAACAGCACATAAAATAAGAAAAAGAAAAGTATACACATATATGCGTTCATTGCTGGATTGGGGAAACCCACTATTATGAAAAAGTATGTTATCTTGATATACCTTTCAAACTACTTATCAATATTTTTGTTGTGTATTTTTTTCTCCTGAGTTTAGTAATGAAGTTTAGCCAGTTTACAAAGCCACTGAACACTTAGTTGCCATTGGAGAATAAACTTAACTAATTGCTATGGTGTTATTTAATACCATGTTAACAGTTTAACTGCCTGACAACTTGTCATCGACCTACCATACCTACCCAGTGTCTCCATTGAAACTTCAGTAATGTTAAATCAGCGTCTCCTTAAATTAATAATACCTGGTTTTTTTTAAGTTGGCTATATGTAAAAACACTTACCAGACTGTTCTTAAACTATTATGTAATAAAATACCTGGCCAGTCCTCCCACTGTGTAAAAGTTTTAATTGGGACGCTTCACCCTTCTTCATAGTATTTTATATTCAGTTGTATGCTGTATTTCAAAGTACAAAAGAGAGAAGATATATTCTCTTTATCCATTATATGTGAGAAAAAATGGGAGGAAATTAAGTATTCTTTTCTGACCAGAGTTGTCATGACTGCAGCATGTGGAGACATTGAAACAGTGAAAGTGTGGGTATAGTGCTCTTCAGGACAAAGTTGTAAGTTCTGGTTACTGTCACGGTTACTGTCTGGATACTCCCCGAATTGATGTAGTGGTGGAAAGTCTGAATGGGAGTAAGCTAGACAGTGATTAGGGGAACATACTTGCCTACTAATTCATTTATTTACCTGTGAGGCACTACTTCGGATACAGCAATGAATGAAACAGACAAAACCCTTTGCCTTTATGGGTTTACATTTTCACAAGATGAACAATATGCAAAATAAACAAATTACTTTTAGCAATAAATGCTGTGAAAAAAATACTAAAGGGTAACAGAGCTACATGAAGGTAAAGTTTTCAGTAAGAAAATACAAACATATTACAATACATTATTTTATATATTTTAAATAGGTAAAATGTGTAAATATAAAAAACAGTTTAAACATAAAAAACAATTTAATTATTTGACCTAATGTTTATATTTCCTTATAAATTACCCACCTGTACTACTGCTACTCTAAGTACATTTTAGTGAATTGTATTTATTGTTTTAGCTAAGAATAAATGTAATTTAGAAGTTTTAATCCCCCCCAAATATTACAAGAAGGAACCTTTCATAGGGGTGGTAATGATTATTGTACAGTGACAGTAACGTTAGGTAGTTCTTACTGAGGATGTGCTGTGTGCTAGGCATCAACCCCAGTGCTCTGCATGTATTAATTAATTCAGTAATTGTCTGAGGCTACTTACCACTCCATCTCCGTTTGTAGATTCAGAAGCTAGGCACAAGGAAGTTAAGTACCTTGTCCAAGATCACACAGAAAGTAAAACTGAAGCTGGGATTACAAATTCGGGCATGTTAGTCCCAGCACTTCTTTTACGTAGGGTCCCATACTGCTTGTACTAGATGTGAAGAGGAAGATGATAGACCTACAGGCCACACAGTAAGCGTTAAGGAACTACCGAAAAGTTGTAAATTAAGAGACTTAAAACAATCATGTACAAAACATTTTAAATCATCCGTATATTGTACCATAAATAACTTTCCCACCAACAAATGAAAACACGTAAGGCAGAACAAGAGCTAATTTCCTTACAAAAGGAAGACCTCTTACAAACCAATTAGAAAAGGATTACTAATCTTGTTCCTAAAACATGCACAAAAAACATGAACAGGCAGGTTGAAGGTAAAGAAATACAGAACATAAAAACAGTTTTAGTTTTTTCTCTTTTGCATATTTAGATATGCAGTTTTAAAAAGTGGGTCTAGAAAATTATTAAATTTAATGATGACTAACAGGGAGACAGTTGGGGACCTCATTAGAAGTGGCAAGCGGACAGCCGAGTAATGTGCATGGGAAATGTAGTTTGAGAGCCAACCAGCAAAGGTTCCAGGAGAAAATTAAGCCCTACAGAAGTGATTTGAGTGACTATTTTCTCAGCTTTTTCAAGGGTGATTTGTAGCTAGTACATTCTTGCTGCATCAGGATAAGTTAATTCATTATATACAATGGATGCCTTAGGGCATTAGCATTCCTTTTTGGAAGGCTTGGCTAATAAGATTGGAAAAAAGGAAGTCCATTCAACAGACTTAGCAGCAGAAACCCAGGAAGAATCTTTTGACAACTTTATAAAGAGGATAAGAGAAAATATTTTAGGGGCCAAGAGAAGGTTTGAGAGTGAAATGTGGTCAACATTCATCCCTATTACAGGTTAATTTTCAGGACTTCGCCTGGTCTTACCTAATGCAATTACAAACTCCACATGCAAACATTAAAGTAAATGATGCATAAAAATGTTAGAATAATAAGTTTTGATTATTTCACTAAATAAAACATTTATGATATAGCAGGAAAATAATTAGTCTTCACCATGCTGTTTATAATCCTGTGTATTTTATTTTCAGGGAACCTTTTATTATTTTATCAGGAGGTTTGTCATATGATACTGTAGGAAGAAGACCTTGCTTAACAGTTATGCATGGGAAAAGTACTGCTGTACTAGAAATGGACTATTCAATTGTTGATTTCCTAACGTTATGTGAAACACCATACCCAAATGGTAAGGTTTGCATCTTTAAAGATCATTTTGTACAGATATCTATATTCAGAACAAAGACCTAAATGTTCTCTTAGTAGTTTCCTTAATGTATTGTGCTCATTCTTCTGGGAAGAGATGCTGCCTTCATAACTTTGCAAATTTTATTTCAGAAGTTAATTTTGTTGTATCCCCTGTTAGTAGTAAGTGCCTTTGTAGGATAAACAAAACTACTCACATTAGGAAAAATGAGGAGAGGCTTAGGAACCTCTGGGACAACTTTAAATGTTTCAATATCCAAATCATAGGGGTGCCAGGAGAAGAGAAAGAGCAAGAAGTTGAAAACTTATTTGAAAAAATAATGAAGAAGAACTTCCCTATTCTGGCAAAGGAAATAGACTTCCAGGAAGTCCAGGAAGCTCAGAGAGTCCCAAAGAAGTTGGACCCAAGGAAGCACACACCAGGGCACATCATAATCACATTACCCAAGATTAAAGATAAGGAGAGAATCTTAATAGCAGCAAGAGCTAAGGAGAGAGTTACCTACAAAGGAGTTCCCATAAGACTGTCAGCTGATTTCTCAAAAGAAACCTTACAGGCACGAAGGGGCTGGGGAAAAGTATTGAAAGTCATGAAAGGCAAGGACCTACATCCAAGATTACTCTATTCAGCAAAGCTATCATTTAGAATGGAAGGGCAGATCAAGTGCTTCTCAGATAAGGTCAAGTTAAAGGAGTTCATTATGACCAAACCCTTATATGAAATGTTAAAGGGACTTATCTAAGAAAAAGATGATCAAAATAGGAACAATGAAATGACAACAGATTTACAACTATCAACAACCAAACCTAAAAAACAAAACAAACTAAGCAAAGAACTAGAACAGGAACAGAATCATAGAAGTGGAGATCACGTGGAGGGTTATCAGCAGGGAGAGGGGAGAATGGGGGAAAGGGTATAGGAAATAAGAAGCATAAATGGTAGGTAGAAAATAGACAGGGGAAGGTTAAGAGTAGTATAGGAAATGTAGAAGCCAAAGAACTTAAATGCTCGACACATGGACATGAACTAAAGGGGGGAATGCAGATGGGAGGTGGTGTGTGGGGCAGAGGGGAATAAAGAGGGGGAAATGGGACAACTGTAATAGCATAATCAATAAAATATTTTTTAAAAATTAAAAAAAACATTTTAATATTCTGTACAATACTAGTATATTAGTCAAGGTTCTCCAGAAAAGCACAACCATTTGAGACAGGTATAAATACAGACAGAGAATTTGGAGTATTGGTTCATGTAATTGTGGAAGCTGATAAGTCTAACATTTATAGAGCAGACCTGCAGGCTGAGAATTCAGGAAAGAGTGAATGCTGCAGTCTTGAGTCTGAAGGCAGAATTGTTTTGTTTTGTTCCTGGAAAGTTTGTTTTTTTTTTTGTCCAGGCCTTCAACTGACTAGATGAGGCCCACCCACATTATTGAGGATAATCTTGGAGTCTGCTGATTTAAATGTTAATCACATCTAAAAAAATAGTTTCACAACAACATCTAGACTAACGTTTGATCAAACCAGTGAGCACCACAGAAAAGACAAGTTGACACATAAAATTAACCATCACAACTTGCATAAATTTTTAGGGAAATTTAAATCTGGATCTTTTTTACTTCATTTGAAGCTAGTTGAAATGTAGAGATGTAATGCATTTAATAGTTAGCAGGTACATATAAAATATCCAAGATAAAGACTATGTAATATTATAATAGTACTCCACTGGGTTTCTAACATATCCAATAATAGAGTTCTTATTTGTATTTGGATTTAAATTTTAAGTTTGTTGGCCATATGCTGCCTTTTAATTTGCAATACCATAGAAGTTACAGGCTTCTTGTTTTACTCACTATTACAAAACTGGAATAATTTTGCATAGGTTATGATATAGATTTATCTCATTTAGAAAATACTACCTTAAATTATATTAAATACAAGATGAAGATTCTAAATCTGAGAAAATGAAACAAAATAAAAACCAACAAAAATATTTATAATTTGTTGTCTTTCATATTTATTTAATATTTTTCTTCCTGCATATTTAAAACTGTTCATGTATTGTTTTCCTGTTTCAGATTTTCAAGAACCATATGCTGTAGTTGTTCTTCTAGAAAAGGATTTAGTACTTATAGACCTTGCACAAAATGGGTAAGCAATAAAATTTGACAAGTAATTATTTTGGTATGTGATGAAAAAAAGATGTTTGTAGCATTCATTTTTTTGAAAACACTACATTTATATCTATAACCTTGGCCTCTTTTTATAACTCCAGATGCACATTTCTACCTACAGAATTTCTCTAGTAGCTGATCATACAGAGTTTCCATTTCTTGAGTCAGAATTTGTTGGATTTCTGAAATTTCGTGATTCAGTCTAAAGCTTGGATACCCTGGGGGACGTAGAGTCACCATGTCCAACATTGATTCCGCCACACAGCAGACCTCCAGATAAGCTCTCGTGGTTTCTGTGGCCATGTTCACTGCCTGTGGCAGTGTGTCCCGGCTGCCACGGCCAGGCTGATTTTGCAGGCAGCACCGATCTTGTCACTCCTCTTCAAACCGCTGTGGTTCCCTGTTGTTGGATTTAGAAGTACCTCAGCCTGCTGCTACCACACACAGTGGCAATGCTGGGTACCTTTCCAGCCTGGTTTCTCACTGTCTTCTTGCAGGTGCCACATTCCCTAGAAAACGGAGCTTGGTGTTAACACAAATGTCACTCTTCCATGCCTTTCTTACATTTCCAGCAGCTGAAACACTCCGCTTGCTACAAAAATCCATATAACTTTCAGAGTTAGCCTTCTTTTTCTCTTTATTTTTTTTCTATTCTCTCTTAACCACATGTGTCATATCTAATCTGTAATTCCCACCATAGTCCCTTTGCAACTTTTTGTAGTATTTTCCATATTCTGCTTTTTCTAACATAGGTGATACTGTGTTTAAAGTTCTTTGAATAGAAGAACACTGTACTATCTATTTGTATCTCTTGAGAGATAATCATTAAGTATGTTTTTCATTGAGTTTACCCATTCAGCATTTCAGTATTTCTCAACTGGGGGCAATTTTGTCCTCCAGGAGCTATTTGGCAGTCCGGGTAGACACTTTATTGAGGGGAGGGGTTGATACTGCCATCTAGTGGTAGAGAACAGAAATGCTGCTAAACATCCACAGTACCCAAGATACTCCCTCACAAAGAATTATCTGATCCAAAATGTGTATAGTGCTGAGACTGGGAAACCCTGAAGTATAAGTGAAGTGTATTATTTCTCTCCTTTCAAGGCATTCCTAAATTAACATCAACTTAGTTACTTGCCGGCTATAATAATCAATGGGGTTTTTTAGGGGGTAGTAACAATATCATTGCGGCATAAAGGAATTTAAAACATTATTTTGTAAATAACTGTCCTAGAATAACTTATTCTTAGTATGATTTTTTTTTACTTAGGTAAGTTTTTAAATAGTGGTATTTTCACATCTGTTCTATACTGGGATATATTTGTTAAAGAAAATACCGTACAAGTAATCTGTGAGTGGGCATGTGTATTGGTATAATAATGGTAGAATTATTGAGCTAAGGATTATGTAGTGTGTTTATAAAGAGATAAAAATTGCTCACCATTTTTGAATGCATCTGTTGGTTTGCTTGAGTTTTGTCTTGTGTTCTTTTATGTGTGGCTGAGAAGGGAATGAGGACAGTTGAGTTCATTTTGAAGTCTAGAAAGGACTTTCCTGATATTTTTTCCTGTTTTTAATTATTGCCAGTAGTAGACTGATCGATACATCTAATTTTTTCAGGTTAGCTAAGTCTGAACTTACTAGACTTTTTTATCTGGTTTCTGGTTTTCTAGATATTTTTAAGTAATCATTCTTATTTCCAAGGGCTTTAAAACCAGGAAAGAAATATTGTATTTTAGTTAGGATTTCACTTTAATTTTATGGTTTTTGAAAGCATTTTTTGTTTTAATATAATTTTGTCAATAGAAAACATATAAGATGGAATTTTATTTAGGTTATCACTAAAACAAGAGAACATTCATAGATCAAATATGGCAATACACATTACACTGATGGAGGGAAAAAAGGAGAATTGAAAATTTGTATTTCTACTGATAAAACAATGAGGTGTCTGTTAATTGAGAATCTTATGACTTCATGGTTAAGAGCACAGTTTAAATTCTGCTGCTTCTTGCTAGTTGGCATGCCTTTGGCACATTGCTCTAAGTCTTCATTCTTCAGTCAAATGCCTGCATCTTAAGTTTGGTGCAAGAATAAATGAGTTAACAATATATAAATCACTTATTCCAGTGTGTGGTATATGTATGGTATGTAGTACCAACTGCAGCTTTTCTATTTACTATTCTAATTGAGCAACTGTCATTATAAAATATGTCATTTTATACATATATGCATGTTAATTTATTAAATCTGCTAGATGTATGTAACTTTTAAAATTCTGTAGAAAGAACATTCTAAGTTAAAATATAAATTTAGATAATATGTGGACCTTCAAAGGATATTGACCTTTAATTGAACTAAAACTTTTTATATTCTAAAGCTATAAATTATTTTAAGTTTTCCTTGCATTAATTGTAGCTAATAATTTGTTAATGAATATTTTCCTTTTCTTGTTGTTAAAGATATCCTATATTTGAAAATCCCTACCCTTTGAGTATACATGAATCCCCTGTTACATGTTGCGAGTATTTTGCTGATTGTCCTGTGGACCTTATTCCTGCACTTTACTCTGTTGGAGCTAGACAGAAACGGCAAGGTTACAGCAAAAAGGTATTGAACATGAGTTTGATTATTTAATGTTACATTAATATATCAGCATTTTATATCTATCACTTGAAGTGTTTGATAACACTGAATCCTTTCCTAAAGAAAATAAATGGAAAAATCCTTTTTGGAAGCAAAGTATGTTGCTTACTCTTGCCATAGATATACATAAAGATGCATGATGTGCTTGGAAGTTGCTTTATACAATAATCTTTTCTTTCAGGAATGGCCCATCAATGGAGGTAATTGGGGTTTGGGTGCTCAGAGTTACCCAGAAATAATTATTACAGGGTAAGTAAAAGTCTGTTTCACCAAGTAAATCGGTAATAGCTCAATATAATTAAGACTACATGAGCATTAATTAATTGGGCAGGTAGTGCTTTCCTTTATGCTGAAACATAAGAAGAAATAAATTATTGTCTGTAAACTGATAATTTACCCTAAATTTTATCTTTTTTCCTCATTTTGGTGACTGTCTTTTTAAATAACAATATACTTCAAAGAAAAAAATGTAAACATTTTTTAATAGCATTCTTAATTCATTTGCTTTTCATAGACATGCCGATGGGTCCATTAAGTTCTGGGATGCTTCTGCAAGTAAGTATTTTGAGTATTGTTATTAATTAATGTTACATGTTATAGAATAGTTGCTTTTATACAACCTGTACTATAATAATTGCATCACCAACATTCAATTTGAAATTTGGAGGCATAAATTTAATACCTATTAATCAAGTATGTGAATTTAGGATTTTTAATAGATGAAAGATATTCTTCAGGCTATTAATTTGTGCTTCTCAACAGAAGTACTCAAATCTTCAAAATTTCTTCAAACCTTCTTTTTCTAATTCAGAAATGGGAGAAGCAGGCATATGTTTCAAATCAACAAAAATTTGTATGATTTTAATACCTGGTTCTAAACATATACCACAAAATTTGTATTGTCTTCTTGAAATATTTATGGTGGTTATATAATGGTAAAAAAGGAAAGAATGCTTTGAATGGCTAATGTTTGCAAAACATACATAGCAGGCACTCAGAATTCAGTTAACTCAGGATATGTTATGTTTCATCCTCTAGAAGTATTAGATAACAATTGTTATCTCAGGATATGTTATGTTTCATCCTCTAGAAGTATTAGATAACAATTGTTATCTTTTGTAGAGAAAATATTAGAAAATCATTTTAGGAAGAAAATGTCATTTATTATTTTTATTTTTTACAAATATTTTTTATTATTCATTTTTTTCAGGTTATCTAAATTCATCATGATGATGATTTTTTTAAATGAATACAATGAGTAATGGGTACACTTTTTTTGGTCAGTGAGTACAATGAATGCATCATCTAAAAGTATAACAAATGTAGACCTAGGAATCAAAATATGGTTCAAATAAATATCGACTATTTTCTTACATAGTATAACTGATTAAATATTACCCTATATTTGTACTTTTTATATTAAATTACCTAATATATATCTTTTATCTAGTAACTCTTCAAGTACTGTATAAACTCAAGACAGCTAAAGTATTTGAAAAGTCAAGAAGCAAAGATGACAAGCCGAACACAGACATTGTAGATGAAGATCCCTATGCCATTCAGATCATCTCCTGGTGTCCAGAAAGTAGAATGCTATGCATCGCTGGAGTTTCCGCTCATGTCATTATTTATAGATTCAGCAAACAAGAAGTTATTACAGAAGTCATTCCGGTAATGGTCTCGTGGTTGTTTCAATGTCAAATGTCTTGACGTTTTAAAATTTTTGAATTATTTAGAAGATTATTTGCAGTCAGCTTTGTCTAGAATTTTTAAAATCACCTCAGCATTTACATTACCATTTATCTTGTTTTGAAAAATACCATGTTTTTATGCATATCTTACTGAACATTTAAATCCTTAAATACTTTATGTTTCCTTTGAACAAAGCTCATCTGAGTATGAGCACACTGTAGTTCGATATTAACAAACTGCCATGAATTCCTACACCGTAATGCGTGTTTGGGTGGGGGTGTGTGTGTACTTGTACACACACACATCGTTTTTCCAAAGCTGAGTCAGAGAGCTTTTTTGTGGCTAAATCCTTATCTTTAGAAATCTTGCTAATTTTTACCTTTAAAAACGTTCTTTCCCCTAAAGTATGCATGTGTGTATAAACTGTAAAGAAGTGAATCATATTTATTGGGAGTAAAGAGGCTATCTTACTGTTATAACAGATGCTTGAAGTTCGATTGTTATATGAGATAAATGATGTGGAGTCCCCGGAGGGTGAACAGGCACCGCCTCTGCCAACACCAGTGGGGGGCGCCAATCCTCAGCCCCTCCCTCCTCAGTCTCACCCTTCCACCAGCAGCAGTTCCTCTGATGGCCTTCGGGATAATGTCCCCTGTTTAAAGTAAGTTAGTAAACAATGCAGATGTTTTGGAAATTATCTATTAATTTAGATGAGTTGTGTGCCTTAATAGGTAAGCTATGGTAATGTTTTTCCGTGATGGAGTAAAATGGCATAAGAACAGATCTGTCTGTGTTTTGCTCTGATTGATCCAATTTCTATTTCTGGGGCATCAAGAGGAATGTGATTGCATTCCATGATTTTATCCCTAAAATATGAAGATCTGATCCTGAAACAGTGGACTAGCACAGATCTTCCTTCTGTATCTACAGCTCCATCTTGTAAACCACTGATGGTTTTAGTCTGGATTTATGTGTGGATGAAATATATGTTTAGACTGCTTTCTGCTATTCTAAAAATTCTGCTTATTCAGTCTTTTGAGATGTGGTTCTTTTGTAATCGTTTACTTGTCTTTTTTTGACTCTTCTCTAGCACCACAGTATCATTATTTAAATGCCTTTATTGTAGCATTCCAAATTTGAATACCTTTTGCTTTTATACAGGAATAAACTGGACAAAGTTTTCTTTTTTCTGTCCAATTTATATTATTTAGTAGTTAATTTTATCCAAGGGTGTGGGCCTTAAATATGGCAGAGAAATGAAACAATGAGGAAAGTTAAAAATCAATCAACAGTTTTATGAAGAGTGTGATTAAAAGTATTACATTTACAGAGAAGACAGTTAAGGTAATAACTGAACAGTGGTTATGGAAAATGTCAGATATTCTGTTACAAGAGTGGTTGGGGGTGGGGACAAAAGCCAAACTGTGGCAGATTCAGGGTAGAGAGGGTGATCAGAGGGAATTCGGCATTCGTTAAAGAACTACGCTTTGTACTGCTGTGCTTGCCGATCTACTAGAATCTCTTGTCTTGGTGGATAGTAGTTCACCAGTTGCTGCGGAGAATGTCTGTGTAACCAAACATGCATTCACCCCAAAAATAAGGCAGATTTTTTATATCACAGTTATTTTTAAAGTATAGTATACCTTTAAAAATCTTTATACGTTTATATAAATTTGAGATTGTGTATTCTATGCCAATTGCTCTCAAATGGGGATGATTTTGCTCCTCAGGAAGCATTTGGCAGTATCTGGAGATACTATCAGTGTCACCCCAGGGGAAATGGGGGCGCCACTGGCATCTAGTGCCTCAAGGCAGGGGCGAGGCTCAGCATCCTGCAGCGCCCAGGGCAGTGCCCCACCCACAGCACAGAACTGCCCAGTTCAGAACGCTGCGGTGCCACGGATGACACACTGATCACACTGAAAAAGCGCAAGCACTGAAGTTAAGCAACTGCATTTCTCAGGAGGGTCTCGGATTTCTTTCCTCGCCCCTTCTGTCCGCCTTTGTCGTTCTCTCCTGTGCACACACTCACAGCTCCTTTTTGTTATAGTTCTGGCCCGTGTGTAGTCAGAATGAGACTTGCAAATACAGGATTCTACAATACACTCTTCTTCCCTTTGGTTGCTTACTCAGTTCTACTTTACTTTAAACTTTTAAGTTTACTTTAAACTTAAATTTGTAAAGTTTCCATTAATGCCCTGATGTCTGTTTATTTCTCCAGCTTTTTATTAAATTTAATTTTTATTAGTGTATAAAGTACAATTTTTAGAGGTTTATTTTTGTAGCATATTTTTGGTAAGATTTTTGAGATTTTTGTGTAGAATGCATATATTCATATTTATTAGTGACTTTTCATCACAGTCAATTTGAGTTATACTTCATTTTTTTCCTTTTAATAATCTTCAGATAAACAATTACTTATTAACTTCACATTGTTTTAAGCCCATTTCTAATAATCAGAACTATAACCAAATGTTACCATAACTAATACTGAGATTTTTTTTTGTTTTTTATACAAAATGCCTTTGTACCTTATTGGTTTCTTTTTTTGAAGAAACATTTTAAAAACAGATGTTTCCTCTAGTCCTTTTACCAATAAAGTTTTATGTTTGTTTTTACTTAAGTATTTTAATTGTGTTTTTACTGGACATTTGTCCAGACAGAAATGGTTTTGAAACCACAAAGCCTCCAAACATTATTTTGACATTTAAAATATGTTTGTATAAATTAAGGAACTTTATATAAAGGTTCAAACCTTGTCTTTAAAAAGTAAACAAATTGACTTACCTATATGCAAAACAATAAAATGACAACTTGAATGTAATCATTGTAGACATAAAACATAACACCTACCACCCACTCCGCATTTTGTATTTTTTAAAACCTTACATATTCTGTCATTTCTTGATCTGGTGTCTAACTTTTTATCAGTGTGGGTTGTGTAACCAGTTGTGGCTGGCTTGTTTTTGCTTAAAAACATTTGTAGTTTCTTCATACCAGGTAAAATAATTCTGTAAGTTTTGTGTGTCTTCATCACTTAAGTCTTAAAAGTGCCAATATAGTCATATGTACTTCTAAAATTGTCTGTGAATGGCTATTGCGGTTCTTGAGAATTTATTCTAATGAGCACATTAAATAAGCAGAGGGACAGTGGACCCTTCTTTGAACGTCACGTAATTCATACAAGGGAAGAATAGTGTACTCAGACTCCTGGGCTTGTGCCCATGTCAGCAGAGGCCGTCACTCGTGGCAATGAATGCTACGCAGTATTTCTGTGTCTTGAGATGGACAGCTGCTGAGTAGTGGGTATTTCCCTGGGAAAGACCAGAACTTCTGCCTCAGCCAGTGTGTGGACAGTTCTGAGTGCATTGCCTGGCGGGGCAGACCTTGCACAGGCAGAAGTGTCTGTAACTCAGTACCAGAGTACCCTTAGTGATTCACGTTTACTCTGAAATTTGGACAACGCACTGACCCCTTTCTTCTCCAGAGTGGGTCTAGCAAATACCTCAGTAAAAGGTCAGGTGTCGTGGTCTTCTCCACTAGAAGTACCAACTAAATGACTCAAAAAGCTTCTTACCCGTGGGTTTGGTGTCAGGAGATTCAGCTTTGAGTAGTCCGACTGCTGTTCTTCCATACATTGTCACTCCAAGGCGGAATCCTCAGAATTGTTGTATATGTTTTATAAGAGCAGTTTTTAGAGTCGGTGTGATCAAAAATGTTCTCACCTTGGGGATTAAGAAGTACAAATGTGTAGTTACAGAATGGCCATGGGGGTGTACAGTGCAGTATAGGAAATGGAGCAGCCAAAGAACTTGATACGCATGACCCAGGGACATGAACAAATCGTGGGGGTTGCCTGAGGGACTGGGGTTGCTGGGAGGAGGGGAGCAGAGGGAGAAAAACCAGGACAACTGTCATAGCATAATCAATAAAGTATAATTAAAAAAGAAAAGAAAAACCTAAAAAATGTTCTTACCTTAAATTAAGATATATATTTTTTAGAAAAAGTCACACAAACAAATTTCCCATTTTTTCCCTCATTCTTTAGCTGATGTTTTTGGCCAGTTTTCATTTAGTTAAACCATATTTTTAAGTTTTAAGTGTGCTTTTGTAACTTGCATTTTTTTTCTTCTTCTTAATGCCAGGACTGCTTCTTCCCGTGCTTCTCCCAGCCCTCCCTGTCCTCCTTTCACCCCCCCTCCCCTTTCCGCCCACTTCTCCCTTGCTCCCTCCCTCTCAGTATGTGGAACTTATTGCATATGATCTCTCATTTTTTTTACTCATGTACATATTTGGTGTCTGGATTAAATGCTTCTAGAAGATAGGATTCTGATTTTTTACTTTTTAAAATATGTAGTATAATTTCATATGCAAAATTATTTGTGTATAGTTATTTATGCATGATTCTATAATTACACAGGCTAATAAGATATAAAAAGTACATGTTTTCTTTATTACAGAGTTAAAAATTCACCACTTAAACAGTCTCCAGGCTATCAGACAGAGCTGGTCATTCAGTTGGTGTGGGTAGGAGGAGAGCCACCACAACAGATAACCAGTCTGGCCATCAATTCTTCTTACGGACTGTAAGTACAACTTACAGTGTTTCTCGGTCTCTTCATAGCGTCTCATGCATGTTTTTATTTTTGAAAATAGAAATGATTGTCTTTACAGTATCACTTAAAAAGTTATGTAACTTTACTTTCGGATCAAATTCAGTGTCTATTTGAACATAATTCTGTTCTGCATAGTTACTCTGTGCATGATTATATTGCTTCCTGGTATTAAGTCAGATAGATGACTCACAGACCAGTGAATTATTTGAGGCAAAGGTTTCAAGTCACTATGTCCTCTCCTGGATATACTTTTAGAAATAATGTCCTATTATGAACAGGTGAATGGGCATCTGACAATGTCAGCCTGGAAGACTGTGTGCTAAGCTGAATCTGTAGCTGGTCTACCATAGCTATATAATTTGTTCTTTCCGCTTCACAGTTAACTTGTACAGACTGTGCAGGCATAGTAACGGTCTGAGGAAGTATTCATCTGCAGTACAGGGGTACTTATTAATTCATGCCTTCAAGTATATAGGGTTACTTGTACATACTTTTACTATAATGTTTATGTTTGTTTTAAAATCAGCATTGTGTTATAAGAGAAACCACGTGCTAACTGTTCATTCCAGAGCTGTTTATCACGTGTAAGCCACTGTCTCTGTCCTTCCTCAATCTTCCCTGGGGACTTCGCTTCTCCTCCTCCAGCTGTTACCACCTACTCCGCCTTTTGCAGTCCTTCACCCGTCTATGACCGGCTGTGGACTCAGATATTTTCTTTCGTGTCTTTTATTTGCTGTCCCACAGTGTCAGGACACAGACCTTCTTCTTTTTAATATTTCCCTGCCCACAGCCATAAAGGACACAAACAGGGAATAAGAAAAAGAAAATGGGGGAAGTTTCCAAGGAAAATGCAAGTCAGTTGATCACAGGCCGCATTCGGCTCACAGTTGTATTTTGTGTAGCCCTTTTGTGTATTTTTAAAGTTTGAACTAGTTGCCAAGATTATTTGATGTGAAAGTCCATATTTAGAGTTTCCACTTGAAAAATCCGATTATCTTGCTGGCAAAAGTCAGCAGGAACCAAGTTGACATTTGTCCTCGTTAGCTGTGCTGTATACTCTGCAGCTCACCATTGTCCTTACCTGCCTGTTTTATGTACTTGTATAGCCCCTCTTCTATATTTCAGATTTCTACTCCTTGCTTAAGGGATCTTAAAGGAATCAAACTTACTCATTCACACTTGATTACCGAAACTTCCTTGAAGATACAGCCTCCTGCTTTCCCAGTGGAAGGGAGTATCTTCCCCTGAGAGTCATAGAATCAGATGTTACTTAGCCTAGGGATTTATGCCTCTGATCAAGTTGCAACTCCTGTGTCAGATTTTTTTAATGATATTAATTGTAATCATTAATGTCTGCAAAAAATCTACACAATTCCATGAGAAGCCATATGTAACCTGTATTTTTATGTCTGTGATAGCTTTTTGTTCAAAGAGGAATTTTCTCTAAGACCTTTCATGCTTCTCTTTTAGTCTGTTGCAGACCACATTTTCTTGTAATTATTATCTGTGCTAAAATGCTTTCTCTTTCCTCTTCCAGGGTAGTTTTTGGCAATTGTAATGGCATTGCGATGGTTGACTACCTCCAGAAAGCAGTGCTCCTCAACCTGGGCACTATTGAGCTGTATGGCTCCAATGACCCTTATCGGAGGGAACCCCGGTCTCCTCGTAAATCTCGACAACCTTCAGGAGGTAAAAAGAAAAAATCCTGAGTTTTAAGATTTCCATAAATGCTTAGTTACTTCTGTGAATGTAAGTACTGCAGTGAGGTAAATAGCTTGTGTGATTTAGTCTGTAATACATGAACTGTCAAAAAGTAGTGGAAGGTTTGAGCCTCTTTTTTTGTTTTGTTTTGTATTACTATTAGATTTTGCTTTTGTTTGTAATATTCTAGGATTTTATTTAACGTTGGGAAAGAACTACAAAATCAAATTTCTTTATCTAAATCATAATGACAGGAAGGTTTGCCTCATTATAGAACAAAAGTTTACTTCAAAGTTTTGTCCCCTTTATTGTTTAGTATTGTGAGACCATGATCAATTTTTTCAGTGATTTCATTTAAAAAGAATCGTTTTCCATGTGCAAAAGTAGATGCAAAAGTGAGTTTCAGTTCGGTGAAAACGCAGTGTTCTCACTTAGCCTGATTCAGTGCAAACCCGGATCCATTCTTTTCATAGCATTCTTTTGTGTTTGCTAAATAATTAGTGTTAATTTTAAATGTTTTAATATTGATACTCATGAACACATGTATAGTTAGTTAGCTGACTGTGCCAGTACTCACCTTTCTCCACCCTTTAACCTCCTGGCTCACACAGAAAATTGCACTGGATCTGGGGCACAGAGGGCTGGAATGATGAGACCTCCGGCAGCAACAGGCCTGCAGGCTCCAGTCTGCCCAGGCCCTGCCCTGCAGTACCAGGGGTTGAGGGGAGCCCTGTCTTGGGCTGACTTCACCCACTGGCAGAAAGGCAGGGGACACTGGAACACTGGGAAGCCCTGGTCTGTGCTCACTCACTCAGTCCACTGAATTCAAGTTCTCTCTGAGATTCTTTTCTCAGTTGCTCTCTGGAATTTATTGGCTAATACTACCTGTGTCACAATTCATGAGAGAAGAAAAAGGTGATGGCGTGTAGACCTTACTATCTTGTTGGTTGAATTTTTTTCCCCATTTATTTTTCTTTGTATGTGTAATCATTTTGTCATTTGTCGTCTTCAGCAGAAACTGTCCCAGCCATACCATTCTAGTGTCTCTGTCTCCTTTTCTTTCCTTCCACTTTTCGTTGCCTCACTAAGGTATGCTGATTTGTGACTTCTTGCATGTGCGGCTTTACTGGCTTATATTCTGAGTCTGTGAAAAAACTCCGTTCTTCTTTTTTAAGTAAGTTGTTTCTCCCATGTCAGGAAAATCATGGCATGTTTGCTTTTGTCTGTAAAATCCTTGTTTCTTTTCTCATTTATTTCTTTAAAAGCTTATTAGAGCATTGTCTCTACAATAATATACTCATTACCTAAATTCATCTCATAATATATATAGGAACACAGCTATTGCAATGTTTGTAACCCAATCCAGTTTCTTTATAAATTAAAGAAATTAATATTTAGGGTTAGAAAGTTAGAACATTGTTGTGATAGAGAAGAAATTTTGTGGGGGAGACAAATACTTTTAACAATTTTACCACAAACCTTTTAATTTTTTTTATTCCTAAAATTAATTTCTTTTCTCCTTGATACCTCATTAGAGTTTACATAAAATTGCTAGACACTCAATACCTAAATTTATCCAAGGATAAAGACCAATTTTGCAATGTTATTTAAAAAAATATTTTTTCTTAAATTTTACAGAATTCTACTTTACTCTGTACAAACCCTGTATTATTCACATCATTATTTGATTCATTTTGTATTGAAGAGTTAGTCCTAACCCTGCACCTAAATATCTGAGTTTTTCTAGGTCAGTTTAAGATAGTTATGTATTGTGACTGTGCTCACTTTAATAATATTTAGAATTATATTTTAAATTAAATGAGTTATTTAAAATGTGCCTTAACATTAAGAGTATTTTTGTCTTAATTTGAAACTATAATTATTTATATTTCAAATAAAATTAAATGTAGAGTAATGGGCACTAAAATTCTTTTTTTTAATGAGGTATATATGTCATTTTATCTTATTTTTTAAGATTTTATTTATTTATTTAGAGAGAGGGGAAGTGAGGTAGAAGGAGAGGGAGAGGGAAACACAGATGTGTGAGAGATACAGTGATTGGTTGCCTCTCGCATGCCCCCAACTGGGAACTTGGCCTGCAACCCAGGCATGTGCCCTGACTGGGAATTGAACTGGTGACCCTTCAGTTCACAGGCCTGCACTCAATCCACTGAGCCCCACCAGCCAGGGCAGCACTAAAATTCTTTAATTGCATTGATGCAAAAATGATAGTCTTACTAAAACGTATATTTTAAAATATATTCTTGAAGTATAGCCCAAATACTGTCAAACTGTTCTTTTTAATAGAGAAATTTTTGTTACCAATAGATGATTATATATTTTTGTAAGATGTCACTTATGAAATTATTTTATAAGGTGAAACATTACTGTTTAAGTTTAATTGTGTTATAGCTATATTAAAATACAATTGAACTATTGACTAAATTATAGTATCTTCATAATAACATTTATGAAACTGACAAGTAGTGATGAAGTGTTTCAACTGCCTGTATGTTGTTAAAGTCTTAATTCTAATGTAAGTGAAATGTGTTAATTTATGTCTAGTTTTGCTGGCCACTTCTTCACTCCATGAAGGGCTCGAAAGGAAAATTTCTGTTCTGAATATAGTTCTAAACCCCAAATAAGATCTTTTTAGTGATGTGAACATGATAGTCATGTAAGAAAATGTGCTTACTTAGTCTTAGAAGTTGATCATTATAAAGATGGTAATTAGCTGGCTATATCTAATTCTACCCAGACTTCAGGAAAGCTATTTTCAAAAGTTATGGAGAGGTGGCTTTAATAATGAAGTTTTGACTATACAATTGCAAGTACTTTCAAGTGGGTTCAATATTGTCAATAAGGTAGAAAAAGAGAAGTAGCTATGGAACATACTAGTACCTACCAGTTAAATTTGTGTGTGTGGGTGTGTGTATTATAGGGAAAAATAATACTGTATAAGAAATACATGATACAATCAAGAATGAATAAAAATGTTGATAGTTGAATAAGTACTGTATTGATTTAAGGCTGATTTCCCCAAAATGTAAAATATAGCAAAATGTTAGTTTACAGTGGAAATATAATTCAGGAAGGATTAGGACCCCATTTTAGGATGATTTGAATTGATAGTTAAAAAAAACAAAATGTAGAAGTAAATGACTTTGTTTCTCAAGTCTCCATTAATACGAATGATTTTTCTCTCTGAAAAGTATAAAAAATAATAGAAATTAAAGTCTAAGCTAAATTATATAAGGCAGGTCAAACAATAATAAAAAGATGTCAAGAAAATTTGTGAAGAGAATTTGTATAGTACTTCCAATTTAATGAAAGATCTTTTATAAATCAGTAAATTTGATGTACAAATCATTCAAAATTCTAGAATAATTTGCTAAGTATCTGATGCCTTATGTGCATATTGACAATAGAGATTGTCAGTAGAAGTCAGTAGTAAGTTACTAAAAGTGAGTTGTGCTGAAATTAATGCTACTTTTTCAATCTGGCAACCAACGGACTGGCTCATGGCAGCCTGTTGACATATTTCCTCAAGTTAGCCAGTATTTGGTAAAGAGTTTTCTGATGCTTTTATGACCTAGACAGGTAGAAGTGACCTAAATACCTAGTTTAGTTCGATGGTTGCCAGGTTGATTAGACTGCAAGTCAGCAAACTGCTGTCTGTGGGTCAGATCTGGCGCACTGCCCGTATTTACAGATAAGTTTCATGAGTTTAGCACTGTGCTTATTTGCTTATGTTTTATCATCTGTGGCTGCTTTTGTGCCACAACATTAGAGGGGAGTGGTTGTGACAGTGGCTCCAAAAACCAATCTGGACCCTCACAGAAAACTTGTGCCAGTCCCTGGATTAAACCATAGGACCTACTGGACCAGTTTAACCTGATACTTACTTTGATGTAGTAGGGCTCAGTTAGTGAATGTATTTTGTGGAATAACATATGACTGTCTTGTTGAATATTTTAAACAGTAGATTAAGCCTCCTATTTAAACATTTGAAAAAGAAGACGTATATCTCTGACAATGACAATCAAGTTTACTGTCTCTAGTGCAGTTATGTGCTTCTCACTGTATAACATAACCAAAACACTCAGTGCCTCAGTTTCTTTTGTAAAATGAGATAAACCTGTCTACCTTATTGGCTGCAGTGGGGGTTAAATAAATCAAGCGCTGAGAACAGTATTTGGCACATAATAAGCACTTAGTAAATGTTGGTTATTACCACTAGCTAATTGGGTTGGGATACATTTGGGCAAAGCATAGATAACTATATCGCTAGGAAGATTTGTTGAAGGCAGTCTGGCAGTATCCGAGAAGATGGATTACATTATGTGCTGCAAAATTCTTTCACACGTATTCATTCAGTTATTTGACACATACCACGTGCCCTGCACTATTATGGGTCATAAAACAGACAAACATCTCTGTCCTTGTGGAACTCATTGTACTGGAAAAGATAGACAATTAAATATACACCAGTAAGTAATACATAGTGAATTGCATAATAGTGTGGAAGGGAAAAATAACTAAATGAGGGGAGATCTGACATGTGAGTTACGTGGGTGTTAAATTTTAAATAGAGTATCCAGGTGACTTCTGAGTCAAGATGTAAAGGACGTGAGAGAGCTGTGATCTGTGAGAATGCCTGTGGAAAGGACATTTGGAGCAGAGAGGAGCAAGTACATTCGCTCTGAAGCAGTGTTCCTGGAGAGTTCCAGGTACAGTGAGGAGGAGCGTGGCTAGAGTAGAGAGAGAGAGAGAGGCCGGGAAGTGGGCGAACGGAGCGGAAATGAAGTCAGAGAGGCGTACCCTGGTCGTGTGCTGCACGCTGCGGTCACGTGTCATAGGACTGTATACTTCAACCAGGCACGGTGGGCTGGACTTTCACCCCGAGTCAGATGGAGGCATTGAAGGGGTTTAGCTTATTCAGTAGTTTACTACCTAAAAATTAAAGAGTCTCTATCATATTCGCTAATTTACCTTCCTAAATATTTCTTCCTAGAGAAGAAATTGGAATTTTACTATTTTTAAGAATGGGAATTATATCACATAGTACATATTTATAGTGTTTAGTAGCAATTTACAAAATAGAAAAGGCTTAAATTTTCAAAATTGATTATTTTTTTCAGTACTAGGCCCATTGTAACACTAGAGAATATTATCACTATTATGGTATTTTTTATTGAGGTATAATTGACATATGACATTATATTAGTTTCAGGTGTACAACATAATGATTTGATATTTGTATACATTGTGAGTGATCACCACAGTGAATCTAGTTAACATCAGTTATCTTATAGTCACAAATTATTTTTCTTGTGAATTTTTAAGATCTACTCTCTGAGCAATTTTCAAATATGCAGAACAGTATTATTAACTGTAGTCACCCTGCTATACAATACACCGCCATGACTTAAAACTGTATGTTCCTTTTAACCCCATTCACCCATTTGTCCCCCCCCCACATCCCTCACCTCTGGTGACCACCGTTCTATTTTCAGTATCTCTCAGCTTATTTTTGTTTCCGTTTTGTTTTGTTTTAGTTTTTTAGGTTCACATATAAGTGAGATCATAAGATATTTTATCTTGCTCTTCTTTCATTTACCTTGAGGTCCATCCATGTAGTTGCAAATGGCAAAATGTCACTCCTTTCAGTGATATCTCATTGTGTGTGTGTATGTGTGGGCACACACCGCATTTCCTTGGTCCGTGCGTCCGTTGGCAGATACTTGGGTTGTTTGGGTCATTACCACATAGCGCTACCGTTTAAAGACTGCTATCATTTGTACAAACCAATATTTTGTCAACGATTCAATGCCTACCTATAATTGACCTATCATTTTAAAACTATAAAAACTAGTGGTTTTTTTTTTTTACAGAAACACTAGTTTGATGAATGTTGAAAACTATCATTCAAAAACTTTCTACCCAATGAAGATAAATGGTGTATATTTCAAAATAGAAAATACTTCTAATAAACAGTTCAGTACTCAGTATTCCTTGAAAGTATAACTGTGAGAGCTTTCTTGGTGACTGTAGACACTGTGACTTCACATCTTTTACCAAATGAGTGGAAAAGCAGATAGGCACATATATGCACAAATGTCCGTGTTAGTGATTTTCCGTCGGTGTGCCGCAGGATTGTTTAAAACGTGCGGTACCTGACTATTTAGTCAGGGGCACCGGCTTCCTCCCTTAGACTGTCAAATTAAAAAATGACAACAGCCAGCACAACAAGAGCCGTCCAGTGTGAATGAATCCAAATTATACCTATTTTTGTCAGGTCAGCAAAAATACGTGTTGTGGTGTGCCGCAGAATTTTAGTAATTAGTTTATGTGCGCCACGAGGTGAGAAGGGTTGGGAATCGCAGGTCTGCGTGATACCGGGCTGTTTCAGGAGCCCAGACGAGTGGCCCCTTGTCTGTTGCCCAACTGCGCCAAACTTTCAGTGTGTTTTTTGTAATTTTTAAAGAATTGCAATAATTATTTTTATTTAAATCACCGAGCAAATTTATATTCATACTAATTGTTTACATTTGTGATATCTTTTAAATTCTTGTCTACAGCATAAAATATCTTGCTGTGTTTTCTCCTATGAATTTAGGCCATATTATCAGATAGATTATTTTATATAATTCACAAAAATCTGTAGAAAGAGTCTATCTAGAACTTAAAAAATGTGATTGGATAGTTTTTAAGAGGTATATATAGCCTTGTAAGGTAAGTAATGTGCAATATTTTAAAATTACAGATTGGGGGTACAAAATGTTTTTTAAATTATTGAAAAATATGTAAGCTGTTTGAGACATACATAGGGGAAGTCACTTTGAACTGAGGGCCTCTGTGATGTAACAATCACCAAACTTACTACCAATATTTATTCTCCCTCAGGAGGAGTCCAGTAATGACTATATCATGGGCCCCTCAAATTACTGATTGTAAACAAAGTTTTGCATCATGTCTAGTTTTCCTTGAAGAAAAGCAAATTATTTCTTTTGAAAATTCTGTTTCTTAATGACTGCCATATTAGTTTGAGATGTTTTAATCAATTTTTTTATGTTCCTATCTCAAAACGAAGGAGCATGCATGGTGCCAATGCCAGGTGTATTTTAATCTTCTGGATTATTTTAATAGACTGTCATTAAACGTGCACTACACATAGATAAAACTGTGCCCCTATGAATGCGTGGTGTAATCGGCTCTCGCTTTCATTTTCTTAGCAGGTCTGTGTGATATCAGTGAAGGGGCCGTGGTCCCAGAGGATCGCTGCAAGTCCCCGACTTCTGGTAATTGGTTTTTTGTTTCACTGATAAGTATAACCCTGCAGAAACCAACAGAGTGTTAGTATTGCTTTTTTTATAGACAAGCATTTAAAATACGCCTACAAGGAACTTCAGGGCCACATATTTATTCTTCAAGTCGTAACTATAGATATTTTTTGCTTTCTCATTTAGTGAAAAAAAATGCCTTAGATAAAAATCTATAGCTATTACCTGTTAAGACTCATATAACTATTTAGTTAGGCTTTTAATAGTTACACTTTTTTAGAGAATATGTATTTTACTTCTACCGTTGGATCAAATGGTTGAGTTATCTCCAGGCTCGTCTTTGCTGTAGGCATGCCTGTCGTCACTTGGTAGAGTAGTACTCTAATCCTTGAATAATACCCATTTAAAAATGAAAGATTTTTTAACATTTGTCCTCTAATGGTGACTTGACAATTAGAATAATTCTAGACTATATTTGTTCTTGTTTTGTGATCAGTGTAATAGCTAGTATAATTGTATAGCTATATTAAAGCAGTTGTCCTTTTGTTATTTATATATTGGTCTTTATGTAACTTATTTTTATATATATTAATATTTTAGAGGAACTTTTAGTAGCTTTTGAGTCTCTATGAGTGGATCCTGAATTTATTTTGTTTTCAGTGGATTGAAAGTTTGCTAATCTTTAATAAAGTTGACTTCATAATTTTAATTACCACATTTATTAAATCATTCTGACCGGGAATTTTCATCAACTTTCTACTGGAAAGATTGTCATTAGCATAAGGTAACGTTGTTCTTAGACCCTGACCCTTGGCTGGTTCTGCTGCATTAGGAAGCATTTTAAGAATGGAAAATGCTGAGAAGTGCATTCTACTTTACTCCCTAATATTTTAGTGTAGCATTTTATTACATATGGGATTGTAAAAGCTTTTGCTATATTTTCTTTTTAAAATTACATTTTCCTGTAATTTTATACGTTAACCATTTCTTAAATACATCCACCTTCTGGTTTCCTTAATCTTTAAATTTCATATTTAAATTCACATGTCAAACTAATAAAACACTGAGCTATAGGAATCACATAATTAGCACCCAATATTACGTCTGAGCATTGATAGAATAAAGTCTGAATGAACAATATGGAGCAGGCAGTTATTTTTCCAGTCTTACAGGACCAGAGTTACTTCCGAATTTGGAATTTAGAATTTTAATATTTTTGAATTATTGGCTGCTCTTCCTTTGATTACATAGGGTACTGTTCAGTTCTTTTCACCTTCACTCAAGGCCATGCGAATGCAGTTGTCATCATAAGGCTATAAACAAACTGAATAATTTGGACATGAAACATGAGCCTTTAATATATTAAATGACCATCAAAAGTATTTTAACAACTTTGAGGCTGAGCATATTAATATTCCTTTTTGTCTTAAGCCCAACTTTCAATAGGTATTTATATCTATCAATTTGGAATAACCCAGCAAAAGGTAATTGTAGATAAGTATATTTAAATATAAGTATATAAATATAAAAAGTGCAGAAGATAAAAAACCTCCAGTTTCTCTCTTTTTCATACCAGAGAAATCCTACACATTGTTCAACATTTTCAAATATGTTGTACTCTTTGGTCCATATGAAAAGACAGTGTACTATTAACATAGAGAAATTTATGTGACCTCAAATAGCATTGGGAAGTCCAAAATTCTTCCCTGTATATATAAAACTCCTAGTTTATTTACTTTAGTTCTTGGTTATGCTCTGAAAGATAACAAGCATTCTCTGAAGACGTACACGTATTCCTGCATATCAGGGAAGGCTACTTTTACAAAAAACAAATCAGACTTTCATAAATAGTAGTTGTTCCTGAAACATGTTTATGTAGCAGGAGAGAGATGTCAGGCATACGGAACGGCTAAGGCGTTCAGTAGGAACTGGAGAGTGGAATTCTGGAAAGCCGCCCCTGTGGCACTGTGTTGTTACAGCTTGTGTACTTCACCGCTCGTCTGTTTTTAAATAGTTAACAGTAGTTTTTGCTGCCTGTCATGGGCCAGTTGTCTTACTATTTCTGTATTTGTAACTTTTTGCCTTCGTTTCCATTAGCATTCTAATACAGAATTAAAAGAGTAATTTATTATTACTCTCCCCAACACATGTAAATTCTACTAATTTAGGGTGGTCAGAAAGAAGACCGGGTGGGGTGAGTTTGAGGTGCATGTGAAGAAACACAAGGGGATCATGTTATTAGAACCATAGAAAGTAGTAATTAAATTACAAGCCAATACGTTCTACGGTGCCGTGGAAAATAAACGAGGTAAATAAATAGTTAAATGGTCCATTTAGATTATTAATGCCAATATGGTTAGTAGAAGGCTGTTGGTATCAATTAGAGAAGAGGAAATATGTAACAGTCAGTTGGACATTAAAGTGAGTTCCTCATAAATACTAAGAGGAGGATGAATATTTTAGAAATGAATATGCCTTTTATCAAAACCAATGTATTTACTCAAACTAATACATATAAACGAAGAGAAACTTTTCTGAAAAGGTTTTAAATCTCATAATCAAGATTTGTGATCTCAACAGTTTAGTCAGTATTAAAAGTTCTGTTAAAAAATATTTTACCATTCCCATTTATTTTTAAATAAATCAATCTCTCAGAAATATAAAATTAGTTCTGCCATCCCAAACTATCAGAAAATTATTCCTTCCATCTCTGATCTTTATTTTTTTTAAAATTCACATTGCTTCACTGAGCACTTCAGTAATGTTAGAAATTTTTTTAGTACTGCATTCAAAATGTATGTGTGTGTGTGTATGCTAAAGTGATAAAAACATTTGTTAGGTTATTTCAAATTGAAAAAGGCACACATACCATGACATAAATGGTGACTTCAGGAGTTGCTGTGTACCCTAGAAAAAACAAAAAGCTGTAGATATTTTCTATGTTTATTTAATCAGTAATTTGGTAACTATATTCAGGTAGGACATGCTGAAAACATTTTTTTATCCTCAACTGAAGATATCCTGTATTGATTTTAGACAGAGAGGAAGGGGGAGAGAGAGGGAAAGAGAGACACATCGATGTGAGAGAGAAGCATCGATCAGTTGCCTCCTGTACGTGCCCTGACAGGGATTAACCCCAAACCTGACATGTGCCCTGACCACTAATAGAAGCCCACAGCCTTTCAGTACCTGGGACGGTGCTCCGAGTACCTGAGTCACCTGGCCAGGGCTGAAAGCATTTTTGGGACTTTTTCATGAGGGTAGACATGTTAAGTTAAGGGGAAAACAATTTATAAATTGGCTTTTTAACTTTACAGTTATGGCTTATGTTTATTTTAGGTAGTAAATATTAAACATATTCATAATTTTATACTTGTCTTTAGATATGTTATCTTGCTACTACTCTACTTTCAAATTTATGAAATAAAACATTAATAAATTTTGTAAATTCGTGTGGCTATATTGAATATCAAAGGGAACTGTGGTATTTTAAAATATATAGCATCTTATCATAACCATTATCTTATTTATTTTTTTTAATATTTTATTTATTTTTAAAGAGGGGGAAGGGAGGGAGGAAGAGAGGGAGAGAAACATCAGTGTGTGGTTGCCTCTCATGAGCCCCCCTACTGGGGACCTGGCCTGCAACCCAGGCATGTGCCCTGACTAGTAATCGAACCGGCGACCCTTTGGTTCTCAGGCCTGCACTCAATCCACTGAGCTACACCAGCCGGGATCCATTACTTTATTTAAATGTGAGTTATATTTATATGAAAAACAAGTATACTATTTCTAGTCCTGAAAATGTTATTGAGCTTAATGTTACTTATATGATTTTTTATATAGGATTTATGAGGATCTATAAATGCTATTTAACAAAAATTACTTAGTTTTAAAGAGTAATCTTTTAAGACTATTATAAAGCCATTGGACCCTGCCCTTGTTGGCAAGTCCTACTTGGTCTATGAAGAGACACCTCAAGGATATTGTCTGTCTGCCAAAGAAAGCAAGTACAGTTTTGTGGCATAAAGGGAAGTCACATTTTGACCTTGTTACGGTTCAGTGCTTTCACTGGGATAAAAAAGGAAGAAAAAAAACCCCAGAAAAACCTTTTCTGTTGCCCATTACATTTGAGATTGGCTGGTAGTAGAAAACTTTATTCTTTTGGCAAATGTTTATTTAGTGATTTCTGCAGGCACAGCATTGCACTGAGTGCAAAGGTGATGCAAAGATAAAGAGTTGGTGGCCAGCTTTTCAGAAGTTCAGTCCAGTGGGAAAGTTCAGATGTTTGTAAACTTAAAATATAAGGTATTAAGTGATTAACATCATAAGAGAAGTATACAGATAATGTGTTAGGAGAATTCAAAGAAGGAGAAGTGACTTATTTACAGTTGAGATTGAAACATTTAATGGATGAGATGCCATTTTAACTGCATTATAAAAAATAGTTTAATTCTAATAAAAATCAATTAGAATACTACTTAAGATTGTGTTTATAATAAAAGATGTTAAAATGAAATACTATGAAAAATTAGAAACACCTTTTCAAAGAAAATGACAAAATTATAAGTATAAAAATAATTACTTGTCACAACTGAAGTAAAATTTAATATTTCTTACCTTATAAACTTAAATAAATATTTGAATATAGCTAAAACTATAAGCATTAACGTCAGTATTGTAAAGGTCTCTAAGGTAATACAATTTGTATATTATTTTGAAGCTTGTATCTCGAAAGCTGACACTAAAATAAATTTTACCAGTATAGCATTTGCACAGGATTCTTCGTTCTACTAGATAAACCTTATTCAGTTAACTAATACCAAGAATTTTTACCTTTCTTCCTCAGAGACTGTTAACCTCTAGTTACATTTTTCTGTCTGTTCTCTAACATATAATATCTACCAAAATTTTGCCCAATGGTTGTAACTTATAAAAATCACTGTAGATTAGAGTTACTATTTATGTGTACTAGGGGTTGTTCTTCCATGAAACGTAATGCACTACTGACTGCTGTTCTTACTGTGGTACTATAAGAATTCTTGTTAACCATATTTACCTGTGGCCAGAGGTATGGGGACTTGGTTCAGAAGTTATCAGGTTATTTGGTTTGTACTGATCCCTGTGACAACTCCATGTCTGTGACTGACTGTTTGCCTGTTCCATTGTCTTCATTTGTATAGGTTCTTCATCACCACATAATTCAGATGATGAACAAAAAATGAATAATTTTATAGAAAAGGGTATAGTATCTTTATTTTAAAGTATTTCTTTTAATTATGTTTAATTCATTTAGTTTACTTTGAATAGATTTTGACATTTTATATCAAAATGTTGTTTTCAGTGAAGACCAAAAGCAGAAAGTTTTCCAAGATGGTAGCCAGTGATATAGGTAGGAAAGAGAAATTTCTATTTTGTTTCTAATCCTTGCTATATGCAATGCTAACTCAATACCAAACAATTATCTGATGCATTGCATTTATATATATTAATTTGTTATTCCTATGCTAAACAATCTCTTGGGCTGTGTTTCTTCTGAACTCATTGGGCAATAATTATAAAAAATCAGTAAAATTGGGGTTGCAGTTCTTCCTCTGACTTACAGTGTGAATTGTTCTATTAATTTTTATTTTTGCTTTATGTTAAAATAAAGCAGGGTTCAATTTATGCCATAAGTAGTACAACTTTTTACTCCCATGTTTGAAATTTCTTTTTTCCTTTAGAGTTTTATTTATATTTTCTTCTACCTTATTTCATCTTCCTTCTATTATCAAGATCCTAAATTTCAAAGAAATGCTTCTGTAAAAGATGAACTCTTTTAGTCTGTAATCTGCACTGTCCTTGACTTAAATGGGAATTTTCTAGGATCGCCCCTTCCCCCACCAAGTAAAAATGAGCAATGGAGAATATATTAATCCTTTTGTTTTTATGAAAAGCTTTGAAAGGAATTACTCTAAGGTTAACAAAGTCCAGAAATGGTAGATGAAATATATGATTAAACTTGGGGAACACAATTAAATTAGTGTTTTTGCTCATAAAAATTTTAATATTCTCTGAAAATTTTCAAAGGCTTGAGAAACAGCGTATTTGAAAAGAGAACAAATTTAATCTTTGGTTTCAATCCAAAATTTTTGTTATACTCTTATTATTTATTTCCGCCCAGATTCCCACCATATTCTTTGAATTGTGTGAAATTGGATGAATTTCTAGGCAGCTGGAATTGACTTATTTTGTCTCAACTGACAAAGTTTACTGTATAGTACAATTAAATTATGAAAATTCTTGGAAGTGTGAGCAGCATCCATGTTGTCTGCATGTTGTAAATTGAACCCTGTTTGGTCACATTAACGTTGGCTGACTTGGCACCTCTGGACTCTTTTACCATGAAGTGGCTTATTCTTGGGCAAAGGGCTCTTCGTTTATGGGAAATCAATTGTTTGCCTCTTTGTATTTGTGGGTTTTTAGTGAATCAGTTGGTAATAGTTAAATCACTTTAATTAATTATGTACTAGCACTGTAGCATAACACTTTCTCAACAAATTTTAATATATTTTATCTTAATAATACTTTTAGAAGTTACTTTGCTGTTATATAATATAAAAAGTTAGAAGGGACTTTCCTACCTATACTTTAGAACTTACATAATTTAGTTACATAGGAAGTCTACCTTTCATGAAAACAATTTAGTGCATCATTAAATTTTTGGAATAACTTCTCTGTCAGATTTTTTGATCCTGAGGCTATATTTCATTGTTAAATATAATGACTACCTTTCATTTTTTCCTATATTTTGAATAGAATGTAACATGAATATTTGAAAGATGTCACTTAACAGATTTCTCAGGACTGAGAATATTATTGAAGTATAATTGTTTGATAACAGTCTTGCTTTAATTTAATGTTATTAGCAAGTTTTTCTTTTTGTCAATCCAGTTTTTATGGTTATATTTATTGGGAAACATGTTAACTCTATTCAATTTTTCAAACATTGTTAGTTACACAATTATCATAATTATTTTTTACCTTCAGAAACCACTGTTACATCTTCTAATTTATATACAAGTTATTTTTGGTCAGAATCTTTCAGTGTCTTTTTAATCCCAGGATATGTCCAAAGGTCCACATAACGAACGCTCACTTCTGAATGTGTCCTTCATTCAAGTGGAGACTGCCCCACTTTAGACTATAGTTTCTGCAGCTTAAAAAACGACATTGTTTATCTCCCTGCATTAATGTCTAGTTTTGTAATAAGACTTATCATAAAATATGCTAGTGAAAAAAAACATAGAATGTCGGTGAAGCATTGGGAAAAAATTCTGAGGATCTCCTGCAGACCTTTCTGTCAAGATGTGTTTTCCATGGGAAGCCTATGTGTCAAAAGTACGAGGACCCCGTGGGCATTCTGAACTCACTGTTGCCTGCCGTCCAGTTTCATGCCTGCTCCGAAGTACCCTGCACCTCATGAAGTTGCCATCCCGCTCTCCGTCGGTCTGCAAACATTTGTAGCTTCAGCTTTAGGCAGTCCTGCAGCGGCCGCCTGAGGCACAGGAAGCAAGCCTAGAGCTTCCCAGGCTGGCACAGCCTCGAGAGCCCCCCTAGCGTGGCATGCTGCCAGAACGGCTTGGCTCCTAACCTTCGTCCCGGAGTTTCTCCTGCTCAGCTTGATCTGATTCCAAACTCAGTCCCAGTCACTGTACTTTACACTTCTACATTGTGTAAACTAGTTACTGAAGTTCGGAATCGTTTGTTGTGTTTGCAAACATACCGGGTTGGTGAATGAGTATTGCTTTCTATCTGAAGGTGCTTTTAGTTGAAGGAGCTTGCTGCTCCACCTGTGGGCCACAGACCAGCATCAGCATCCTCTGCGAGTTTGTTGGAAGTGCAGAGTCCCAGGCGCTAGCCCAGGAGTACAGCATCAGAATCTGATTTGACTGGATCTTCAGCTGATTGATGTGCACATTCAAGTTTGATACACACTGGTCCCCAAGACTTGGAATAACTGGATCATAACAGCGTGATCGGGTGAAGAGAGGCAATCACATCACCTGATTCTAAAAGAGTATCTTTAGACTGTACCAGACTGATTTTTCTACGTCACATAACATGTACATTGTATAGGTATTATCAGACTATGTCCATTGTACCTATGATATTTGCTGAAAATCTCTGAATTCTTTAAAAAATGTTTAATGTTGTATTTTAGAATATGGTTTGGGCATATAATGTCTTCTAATTTTAATAGAATTGACTATTACGTACAATAACAACCATTTATATGAAATCAATTAACCACAGATTTCATTTGGCTATTTTAGTTTTGTATTACATTTTACTTTTTAAATGAGATTGATTCAGTCAGAATGAAAATGGGGAAAAGAGTGATTCATATATTTGACCCATTGTTGTTCTTTCTTTTTAATAGTGAAGCTTAGAGATGAAAACCTGATTTCCCCCCACCTCTTCACAGTTTGCCTAATGCCTCTTTTCTGACACTGGGTCTGTCATTTTTTTTAGATGTGGAAGTTAAGTGCTATGACTGGATTTCTCTTTGTTTACATGGCGCCTTTATGGACTAGCAGGGTCTGTGCTTTAAATACCTCCCCGTGGTGGTGCAGAATTTAACCTGACACAGCATTCATGCGTTTACAAATGCTGTTCCATAATTCCACGTAGGAAGCACTGTTCTCTTCACATGCACTGGCCCTAATCTGATAGGCAGAGTTAAGCACTCCAAACTTTAAATCACTTCCTAGATGAAGGCAGTAACTGATTTTGAGGATGAAAAGCTAATTCCAGTAAGTTTATACACGGGTTTTTTAAATTATAATTCTAAGTAAAAAATCGAAATACTGTAGTTTACATTTTTGTAAATATTGTAATTTTAAATTGAACATGGCTTTGTTTTTGGGTTTTCACGGAAACATAAAAACATGTTAACTTGCATCAAGAAATGGTTGAGCTAAATGATTTTATAATGTAATCAGATATCTTAATTTGATTGTAGATACAGATTTGTCCTACATTCTAGAGATTAACTTAAAAATAATGAATTCACTAGCTGTGAAGATGAGGAGATGGACGGTTTTATTGTTTTCCTGACCCAAATGCGGTCCGTTGCCTCTGGTGTCCTTACCTGCCACATCTTTCTTCTGAGAAATGACCTTGCTTCTCTTAGGAAAGCCTAACACTTTCCTTTGAGCCTAAGAAATAGTTAACAGAGTATGAAAGGCTTCCTTGTTGAAATAAGAGCTTCAACCACAAAAAGATATTACAGCAAGTAAGTACATACTTATTAAAAAGTTGAAAGTAGGATTTATTTTCCACCCATAATATCATTAATCATTTTAATTACCTTAGCATCTCGATTTAGTAATAAACATTTACCTCTGTCTTCAAGAGCAGTTGGTATTAATAAGTATGAATCAAAGATTGTTCAGAAGTTTAAAAATGCATTTTATTTTTCAGCAAAGATGTCAAGGAAGTTAAGCTTGCCTACTGACCTAAAGCCTGACTTAGGTAAGTAAAGTAAATAAAAATCCATACTAGTTAAACTCCCTTTAATGGGAAGACAAGGAAATCAGAAGATTTAAAATTAGCATAGACTAGATTTTCATCAGAAATCAAGTTTAAAATGACTAAGATTTTAAGGATTAATAGCCTTTAGAATGTCATCTGTAAGTTATGGAAGATATTTATAAAATTAAGCAAATCAAAATAACATATTTCCTCAGCCCTCTCAAACTTATATCTAAACAAAATTTAGTATAAGATTAAGATTTGTGCAGTTTCAGGTTAATTTCTGTTAAAAGTTGTTGTATCACATTTACCCATCTGAAAACTTCTGAACTCTACAATTTATAAGTTTACTTTATAAGAATTTAATATTTTCAAAATAAATCACTAGTGTTTTATATTATAATGACTCATATCAAAGAATCATTGCTTTCTGTTGATAGTAAGTTGAGGAATACTTCTTTTTATATAGCACCTTCTGTGCAACTCGTCCATTGTTAGGAAAGTAGAGTGAATGTACTCACACATTTCTTTTGCTTTACATGCAGCTTGAAAACATCTCCCTGATATGCCTGGATAGGGACAAAGGAGATTTCAGTACAGATAAAAAGATTTTATGTAATAAACATTTAAAGCATAGCTTCTTTTGAAACACATTTTTATCTCTGAAATTTCTATTGCTTTTAATCGAATAAGAAGTATGACTTTAAGGATGATTTTACACATCTTTGTCTTAGAAATGACTAGATTTTCTCTCTAGCATTTGCTCACCCGTCTCATCTTCCCACTATTCTCTAGATGCCTTAACTCTCTTTTGACGCATAATACAAAGTTAAGTATTGGTCAGTTTGACCATACTAATTTTAGCATTCCTAAATCATAGTCTTCCATCAGTTATCCTGATAGAAAGCATGTGATTATGAGTGAGTAGGCATAATATCTCCTGCTGTCGTTAATAAAGGGTTCCATCCCTGAACATAGGAAAAACAATCGAGTAGAAATCTATAGTAACACTGAGGTGTTTAGGGAACATGAATTAATCCTGGAACAGACGATGACATGTTTTGAGAACTATAGTTCCTTCACTGTAAAAGTCAAAGATGTATTTTGAACCCAGTTGTACCTGAAGCTTACAATATACATCTTTTTACAACAACAGGATCCAGAGTTTTCATCAGATTCTCAGAGGCCTAAAATTTCAATAACATGAAATACTACTAGTTAAAATGGTTTTATATCTTTTAGTATCTTAAAAATGGAGAAAATACATGTACAAATACTTTTTTTAAAGATTTTATTTATTTTTAGGGCGGGGAAGGGAGGGAGAGAGGGAAACATCAATGTGTGGTTGCTGCTTGAGCTCCCCCTGCTGGAGACCTGGCCTGTGCCCTGACTGGGGACTGAACAGGCGACCCTTTGGTTCACAGGCCAGCGCTCAATCCACTGAGCCACACCAGCCAGGACAAATACTTATAAAATCGCTAAAAATATCACTCATTTTTAGAAGAACACTCAGTTTTAAGTTATATAAATAATTTAATCAAAGTATATACTCAGTGCTTTCATAGATCATCTTTAGATTATGTTTTAGCATATGTGCTATGTAAATTCCCTAAGCCAATTACAATTTTGATTGATAATGTGCCTTGAAACAGTCTCCATGTTGTCTAAGTAGTTTGCCTTCAAGTCATTGCGCTGCTGAACTATTTTTTGATAAAGATTCTTAGCTGGTCATTGTTTACATTGGCTGGGGAGTTAATGGTGAAAAGCAGCTATATTGATAGGATCAAACTGAGATATTGCTGCAGCAGGTGAGGCCATTAGACTGTCCTGCAGCTCTGAAAGCTACTGCGAGTAGAAACCACTTTTGCTTCCAGGGAAGTTGTGCAGCAGTACACTTTCACTCTAACCTCGCCTTTCTAGTCTCCATGGCCCAAAACGCAGGAGCCTTGGGTGATATTGTTAGACTTCTGATGTCGCTCTTCAAGTGTCTGCCCCAGGAGGCAGGACATTGAACTGTTTCATACTTGGATGTGAATTAGTTTTTTTGTCCTAGTTTTTAGTCTGATCCAGTACACCTGTTCACATTATGTTTTGATTTGGGGATTCAGATTTTTTGTGTGTTAGCCTCTTTGTGAGGAGGGCAGGAGGCTGTGTACGGGTAGAATGTTCTGGGCATCCAGAGAGTACTATGAAAGCAATGATTTTATGACACCATTGTATCAGCTAGCAGTGGGTTGAGGCATTAATGACAAATTTTAGCTGAGTTTCCATATGCTGGAAAGACCACTCATCAAGGTGTTTTTTGTGTGTGCATGTGTGTGTGTGTGTGTCTAAAGACTGAACTTAGTAATACTCAGTAGTAACCAAAACCCTCCACTCAGGCTGTTGATGATGTGAGTAACCCTTTGTTTGTCTCATAGAAAGTTTTAGACTTGGACATGGGCACAAATCCTAGCTCTTCCATTAACTAGCTTTGTATCCCGGGCAAGTCATTTAACCTTTCTGAGCCTCTGTTTTATTATTTGTTAAACTGTGATGATAATACTTTTCAGGGTGGTTTTGTGGATTCAATAAAATGATAACTGTTACTACAGTGTATAACTCCTGGTAGGCCTTGCTGTTTTCATTTCTGCTGTTGTTACTAAAATTAAAACTTCTATTCCATGTGTTTATCTTGCCCGATTTCTAAAATTTAAGCCGTACCATGTAACTTACCAGCTGTCAGGGGAAGTCGTAATTCATGAACTGTTAGAAATTCTAATTTGTTTTAAAACGGTTCTAGGCAGATAAAATAAGCAGTCTATAAGTTCAAAGTTGATTCTGGTTCACTTCATTTTTCCATTTGATCTAGCTTTAGGAATTTCTTCGGTAATTGATAATTTTTCAAGGGAAGCCATATAAAAAGCATACATTTGTAGTTTATGAATTTTATATGGTTAAATTAGCTAATTAAAACATTATTTATTTGGCCTATGAATTAACATCTGCAGTATAGATTGTTGTGAATCATCTATTGTAATTTTAATAATTATCAGTAAGTGTTCACATGGGTTAATTTACATTGAAGTTTATATTATCAAGTTTTCTTATATCATTGATTTCCATTTTTATCACTAGATCACAACTGAAAATACATGTTCATTCATTTTGTATATGTATGTTTTATTAAGGTAACAAAAATATTTTTATTATTACAAAATAAATTTAAAAGTTCTGTTATTAAAATAATTTTGGGAACTATGAAGAGTTAGTATTTTAAATGAGTATCATATCACAGACTCTCAGTAATAAGTTTTTGCTTATGGAAAGTTGTTTCATTTACAGTAAGTAGGTCTTTACTACTGTGTAATAATCTGTAACAGGAAGTACCAGGCAAAAAAAAAGAGGCATTTTTAGAAACTATAGAAATGCCTCATGCTGTTACATAATTAGTAGCTTTATTTTCAGAGGCTAGCTATAATCAACATTGTTGTATATAATTATTTGGGGATATGTTTTTCAATCTATAGTCTAAATTTGATTATAGAAATCCTCTGGGGGCATAAGTAGGATTCAATTATATCTTTTTTATTTAATAAAATACTTAGAATTTTAACATGCTTTTTTTTCATGACATTATAAAGTCATTTATTTTACAATAGCATTGGAAGCATGTGATTTGAGGAATGGTTTATTATATGTGAACAGTAGAAGCTTTTAGAAATTTTAATATATCCCATTGGTGCAGGAGAAATGCATTGGTATAATACTTTCAACTTTAGATCTGTGTTCAGCAAGTATTCATTTAATATTTTCATATTCAGGGCATCAAAATGTTACAGCTCTTATGTCAGGAAACAGTATCACTTTAGAGTGAGGCCTAAGACAAGTTAGAAGTAGTTACAGAATGAGTGCCATGTTCTATATATAACTATAGAACTATTAATTTCATGGAAGAGATAAAAAGGGCAAGAATAGTATGGGAAACATAGAAGCTAAAGAACTTATGACACATGGACATGAACTAAAGGGGGGAATGTGGGTGGGAGAGGGTTTGCAAGGTGGAGAGGAATGAAGGGGGGAAATGGGACAACTGTAATAGCATAATCAATAAAATCTATTTTAAAAAATAAAAAAATAAAATTAAAAAGACACTGAGATTCAGAAGAAAAACTGGACAGTTTTGAGAATCGGGATAAACTTCATAAAGAGGGATTACTTGAGATGGAGACTAAGCACAATCTTGACAGGTCGAGAAAATGGCGAGGCGAGGGCTCCAATCACAAGCAAAAGTCCAAAAGCACGAACGTGCAGGATGTGTTGGGAGAACACTGACTGGCCGGGTTTCTTTCCCACAATGAACTGAAGCAGGGCAGCACTGGAAGATGGATACTTCGTGCAGAGCCTTACAGACTTGAATAAGATTATAGGCATGGACAGTAGAGAGGAACCACTGAGGGTTTTTAAAGTAGAAGTAATAGGATGATAACCGTGCATTATATTATTTGAGTTGTGTTGTCACAGTGACAGTGAAGGTGGGGAAGTTCCTTGGGAATCGTGCGGTCGTCTGCATGAGTGGTAATGAAGGCCTGAATTTGGGGTCTGGGACTTGATTGGCTACAGAAGGAAAGAAAGAAAGAGACGAAGGGCAAAAGAGTTTAGGACGTGGCATGCCATCAGGCGTAGATGTGTAGGGAAAGCGGAGAACCGAAACTCGCTTGGCGTTGTTCCCTAGGAGGACTGGTGTGTCATTGATATAAAAAGTACTATCAGAAGAACTCAGAGCCTTGGGGAAGTGACGTGTTTTGATTTTGCACAGTAGACATAACAGCAAAATTGCCCATAAACATTTTGAAATGCAATTCCAAGAGATAAGAGGGCAGGGCTTGAGGCAGACTTGAAATTGGCCACAAAGACAGTAGCTGAAAGCAACGGAGGGTTTACCAGTATAATTTACAAGTGTCTCAGTCATTGCAGACACAGCTGGGAACAGGGAGCATACCTGATACAAGTACACATTGTGAGGAAAACTACCTTAGATGAATGTGGAGTGCGGTTAAAATGGCATTCAAGAAAAATGAAAGCTAAATTTTTATAGGTTAAAGGCTTTCATACGGGCAGATTTGGGGAAAAAGGTGCATCATGCAATAAATTTGAAGGTAGAATCAGAGTACTTCTAAATGCATTTTTAAATGTAGAAAATGGAAAATACCCACAGTTTTTTAGTTCTACCTAATTATGAAATTGTGTGACCAAAGGAGGAACGAACACCATGAGAAAGGGTGTAAGAGCGAAGATTAGAAAAGCAGCCAGTGTGCCCACACAGAGCTGCACTAAAAACCCGAAGATCACACTTCCGAAAACTCACTGCGATGCCCCCAGCTCAGTTATGAGAAGTAGATTTGTCCGTTGCATTTTGTAATTAAGCAAAGGAAAAAGTATTAGCACAAAAGTACATTGCTTTTCCAATTAAAAGATTAAAATTAAATGTTACAGATATTGTCTTTTTGCAGATTGTTTAGCTAAACGTATACCAAACAAAAAGAGTGATATTTTCTAACAAGCAATCTCACATTTCAAATCATTTTAGATGTCAAGGACAATTCCTTCAGCCGATCCCGGAGTTCGAGCGTAACCAGCATTGATAAAGAAACTCGAGAAGCGATCTCTGCTCTTCATTTCTGTGAAACGTTTACGCGAAAGGCAGACTCGTCTCCTTCCCCGTGCTTATGGGTTGGCACCACGTTAGGAACGGTGCTCGTCATTGCACTGAACCTTCCCCCGGGCGGAGAGCAGAGACTTCTGCAGCCGGTGATCGTGTCTCCGAGTGGTGCGTATGCTCCGGGGCCGCACTGACACTGGAGGTTTGACTCACTGTAGCAGCATGGAAGCCTTTGCCTTTCATTCCTGAATGAATCTAAGAGTTCTAAAATGTCAACTAAGTGGAGATTGTTACAGTTTTATGTTTTAATAAAAGAATACATGGTGGTGGGGGGAAATGCAGAGAACTATAGTTGAACAACAATAAAATAATTTTTAAAATGTATATATGCACACGTATATAAATAAAAATCTGTATGCACATACAAAAAAAAAGGAACACATGGAATAGATTGAAGAACATCACTTATTTCTACAGCCACTTGGGTTTTGCATTTTTTAACTGTAGGATCATGTCTGACATGGTGACTGCATAAGAAAGTAAAAAAAAAACCCTGCTACTCCAGTGCATTCCAAGACACCTTAAAATACTATGTTCTGTAAGCAAAAGGTTGGCACATGTACAGGAGAAAAACAAAGGTATATTTTTAAACGTTAATACACTTGGCTATTTTTAATCTCTAAGTGTGAAGTCTTAAAATAGATTACTTTTCTGATTTGAAGTATTAGGGAAAGGTGACTTAGTAGCACCTTTTAAGGAAAAATGTACCCTGCTTAAATATTGAAAACGAGACTAAATTTCATCAAACGAAATGTAGAGTCTGATAGGTCTGAAAGTAACTGAGAATTCTGGTTTCCACGACTAGTGTCTGCTGATCCGGACGGAAAAAAGTGTGACTTTGCTTATATTCCTTGTTCATAGAGTAGACTTTAACAATACTTGAAATTGAAATGGAATTATATATTAATGCTCCTTTCTGAACTAACTTCACATGAAAGGAAGTTTGATTTATTCATTCAGCTCAATAAATATTTGAGTATGTACTACTGTATGCCTAGTTAGAAAAGGTTATGCAATGATGATACTCTTACTAATCTTATTTTTATTAGTAAACAACAATTAAGTGTATAGGAAAGATAGGAAAGTGTATAGGAAATAAACTGGAAAGATGAAAATTAAAATGTTAATAGTCGTTATCACTGACTAGTGGGATTGTGGGTAATTTTTATTTTCTTTGTACTGATTTGTAGTTTTTCAGTTTTCTATAATAAACATTAGTTTATAATAAGAAATATTTCCAATAAATAAAAATGAAAAAGGAGTTAAATATAGATAATTTACTATTAATACGTATAAATATTTAAGATATTTTTAGCTTACTATAAAATCAAATTCGCTGTAAACCTACTTTGATATAAAATAATTATCTTATGTAAGGAGGAATCTTTGAGTTCATTCCCAATGGTAGAATCTTTGAGGCTTATTTTTTAATAATGTACCTGTTTTAAAATATAATAGTTACATTCATGCCATATTACCTGTACTATAACTGAAGAGAAGAGAGCTGCTTTTTAGGCAGATAGGCTTCTGTGCTTAAATACCTGAAGTAGTCTACTTTGTTCCCAAGTTTTTTCCCTTCAAGAGCAGAACCCAACAGTTACTACTACTCTGCTGGAAAACATACAAAGTCATGCTAACTATAGGACAGCATAAATTTAAATATTATCTTGGAACATTTTCAGAAAATCTGCATGCTGGGATTACTATATCCCGTATATGTTCGTGTCTACTATAAACAGTTCCCAAATTAGCAAACTGTTTAAAATAGTTCAGTTGTCTATGTGACAAACCTGGACTATAGACTAAGGTTTCTAGATTTAGCAAGTAAAATATAGGATGACCATTTGAATTTGAATTTCAGATGAATATTTTTTAATATAAGTACCAAAAGTCCTGTGTAGAATTTGTAAATATCTGTAAATGTAATGGGACATACTCATACTAAAATATACTCATATAGTTCTGAAATTCTAATTTAACTGGATATTCTTTATTTTATCTGGCAACATTGATAAAATATATAAATGCAAAAAAGAGGATATTTTGTCTTTTAAGAAGAATTTTGAGAGAATATTGGAAACTCTTTTAGGAGTAAAAATAAATAATACATGGAAAATTTTTTACAAACTATAAAATATTATAAAAGTATAATGTAATATAAAGTTAAAAATCTTTTACAAATAAGAACAGTTGCAGAATGCTAAATCACCTCTGTACCCTCCCTTCCACTGGTTTCCAAATCCTTGGTATTAACACTCTTTCAACTTACTTAGGAATGAGTGTAAAGCATTTACATTTTCAAGGATATGGGGATGGGGGGGGGGGAGGTAGTCCCATTAATTAAAACAAGTAAAGAAATATCACACCTAAATTTAGACTTATAAGTTGACCAAAATAATGCCTTGAATGTATTTGACATTTACCGGTTAATAGTTTAAAAGGAGATTACGGTTTTTGAAGTAGCGTTTAGAAATACGTGGATTTTTTCTCACTGGCCCTGTCGATCACTTGCTGTCCGTTCACAGTGCAGTGTGAGCCACATGTAGAATTTTCAGTTTCCCAGTAGCCATTTTAAAAAAGTAAAAAACAGGTAAAGGTAATTTTAGTAACATTTTATTTGGTCTAATATATTCAAAATACTTTTCATTTCAGCTTGGCATCAGTATTTTTAAATTACTAAGGTACTTTACTTTTAACTTCGTTTGTGCTAAGGCTTCAGCTCGGTCTGTATTTCCCTCTGAGCGCATGCCACGGTGTGGACAGGGCCCACCAAACGCTCTGCGGCCACGCGTGGCTGGTGGCTGCGGTCTCGGGCAGCGAGGCTCTAGATGCCATCCCCTTGCTCTTGTGCTTGCTGGTAGTCCACTTGCCAGGTATGAGAAAAGACACAGTTCGTGACATTCCACATTTACCTGTTTGGTGGCACGTACCTACTTGGGACATGTAATATTCGTATCTTCTTCCAGATTCAAATATCTGAAGTTTAGATCCTGTCAGTAAGCCAGTAAACCGTTTCAGCTTAGTATGCATTGTGCATATTTTGAGTGTCTGTTTTGTGGCAGAATTGGAATCAGCGCGTGTACTGTGTGGATTAACGTTCGTTATCTATTGAATTTGCATATTCTAGGTACTATACTGAGGTTAAAAGGGGCGATCCTGAGAATGGCTTTCCTAGACACCACAGGCTGCTTAGTGCCACCTGCATACGAGTCCTGGAGAGAACACAACGTTCCCGAAGAGAAAGATGAAAAGGAGAAGCTGAAAAAAAGACGGCCGGTCTCTGTATCCCCTTCCTCTTCTCAGGAAATTAGCGAAAACCAGTATGCAGTGATATGTTCTGAAAAGCAAGCGAAAGTAATCTCACTGCCAACTCAGAACTGTGCGTACAAGCAGAACATTACGGAGACCTCGTTTGTTCTTCGTGGGGACATCGTGGCGTTGAGTAACAGTGTCTGCCTTGCGTGCTTTTGTGCCAACGGGCATATTATGACTTTCAGGTGAGACTCAGATTTTTTTGAAACACAGCATTTCCTCCCTCAAAGCATATTAGAGATTTATATTAATTTTGAAATAAATTATGTGTGTACAGCCTTAGGAACTGAGAATTCAGCTTTAAAGTTAATAGTGAGCAAGTCTGTGAGGGGTACAAATCAGTTTTGTCTCCCACCGAAGTGCACTAAATCATAAGGTTCACGAGGCCCCTGGCGCTTTTTTCTTCTGTAATAATTTGTTTAAGATTAAAACCTGCCGTGTTAGTAACACGTTTTTCACTTTTTTCTCAAGCTTGCCGAGTCTGAGGCCTCTGCTGGATGTGTATTACTTGCCCCTTACAAACATGCGGATAGCCAGAACGTTCTGCTTCACCAACAACGGACAGGCATTGTATCTCGTTTCCCCTACAGAGATCCAGAGGCTCACTTACAGCCAAGAGACCTGTGAGAATCTGCAGGTAAACAGCAGAGATGTTCCCACAGTTTCTTCGGGGTCAGTGTACTTTCTGTGGTCCCTTGTAGTGTCCATCAGAAGCCCAGGCAGTCAGTTCAGAGTTCTTGGAACGGAGTAACAGAGGGAGAACCCGGGAGGCCTGCAGAGGGTCCCCCACGAGTGCTCGGCGCCTCTGTGGGGGCGGACTCTCTGGCCGGGGAAGGAACCGCCTGAAAGGGTCGGAGGCTGAGAGGGAATGGCCCTGGTGCCAGGGCCAGGAGCCATGCCTGTTCCCGGCAGCCAGGCTGGAAGATGCTAATAATTCCTAACAGTGCTAGGTCTGAGGTTGATGTAACGGCCCATCATAAACTCGGTGGCTAAAAACAACATACATTTACCCTTTCAAATAAATTTATTCTCTCAGATTTATTCTTTCAAACTTCTGGAAGCCAAGGGTGGAAAATAATTTTCACTGAGCCAAAATCAAGGTCTTGGCAGGGCCGTGCTCCCTCCAAAGGCTCTGGAGGAGAGTCTGTTCCCTGTTTCTTCCGTCTTCTCGTAGCTGCTGACATTCCTTGACCCTTGACTGGTGGTGCGCTCCTCCACTCTGCCTCCCTGCTCACACTGCCTCCTCCCCTTCTGTGTGTGTCAGATTCCATTCTGCCCGTCTCTCGTAAAAGGACACTTGCCGTTGGATTTAGGACTCATCCATTCAGAATAGTCCAGGGTAATTTCCCCATGGTAAAATACTTTATCGAATCTGCATCAAATCAAATCAAACACTGCAAAGTAACATTAACAGGTTCCAGGGATGAGAACCTGAATGTCTTCCGATGGCCGTTATTCAGCCTGCCTCAAAAGGGAATTGGGCAGACCACTGAGGTTCTTGGCCCTCTAGACAGCTGGGAGTCCAAATGGTCCGCTGAGCGGAGCACAGTGAGAGAAAACGTCGCTCGTGGCGGACGGCCTGCCGAAGGGCTGGCAGATAAAGCCAGGGGAGCGGTACGTGATGTACTGGGGACAGTGTGTTGGCTCTGAGGACAGAGGTTCTTCCTTTCCTTCCATTTAAAAAATTCTTATAATGTTACCGGTTTTATCTTGTAGCTGGGACTAGGAATGGAAATTTATTTCCAAAATGTCCACTTTTTAGAAATCTCAAAAAGACAAATATCTGTATACTTCTTAGAAATCTTTGTTCAGTTATTTAGGTTAACTTTATAGCTCAAGGCTATGTTTATGGAAAGTACTTTTTTAAAAGTTTTGTGTAGTTAGATGATTGTTTATGCCTTTCCTCTGATTTTTTTGGTTTTATAGTTGTTATGAGTTTCCCAGGAACAAGTTAGATCTTAATATGTTTACTTTTCCTACACCCTTATTTGCGTGTGTTGCAAGCACAGAAGTTGTTCCCACAGTGTAAGGGAGAGCTACTCCCATGTGATTTATGACAGCCGTGCTTGCCAGCAGAAAAGTACTTGTTCTTGGAATTTTCTGCAGAGTAAGTGGATATATATTAGTGAAAAAAAAGTGTTGGGCTCTCTAGTGAGGAATAATTAACCCTAAAACTGAGAAGTGCCCCAGACCTACCTAACAGATCTCAAAGCAAGACCCAAAAGGGTCAGATTCTTTTGTAGTATCCTAGAATAAAGCTCAAGATGACTCAGAAGAAGTAAAAAATGTCTAGCACCCAACAAGGTGGATGTCCTGCGAAGAGACAGGAAGGCATGCCCATTAGAGAAGGATAATCAGTCAACAGAAACAGAGCCAGGAGTGACACAGATGTTAAAGTTAGTACAGAAGAACATTAAAACAGTTATCACTGTATTCTTTATGTTCAAAAAGTGAAAACATGAAAGCTATAAAAGACCAAAATTGAACATCTAGGGGTGAAAAACAGTGTTTGAAATGAAGAATATGTTGGGTGGAATTATAACAGATTATACAGTGTAGAAGAAAAGATTAGGTAACTTGAAGGTATAGCAATAGAAAAAAATAACTGAGTATTTAAACTTACCAAATTCATAACACTGAAACATATTAGAAAAGAAATTCTGATCAAATCCATTCCCTCAGATTCCACTTTAAGAAATAGAAAATGAAGAACAAGTTAAACCCAAAGCCAGCGGGATAAAGAAAAATAATATTTAAGTGGAATCAGTGAAGTTTTAAACAGGGAAACAGTAGAAAAACATCAGTGAAACCAAAAGCTTGATCTCTAAAACCAATAAAATTGATATTGATCTCAAGTCAGACTGATTATAAAGAGAAGTTACAAATCACCAGTATCAAGAGTGATTGAAGTGACATTGGTATAGATTCTACAAACATTAGAATGGAAGTATGCCAATAAATTAAAAAACTAGATAGTAAATGCAGATGGACAAATTTCCTCTGAGACCCATGTGATCAAAACTCACTAAGAAAAAATAGATCACCTGAAGATCACCTACTGTATCTATCGGATTAACTGAAATTGAGGTTAGACACCTTGGACAAAGAGTTCAGGCCCAGACAACTTCACTAGTGAATTCTGTAAACATTTTAGGAAGAAAGAATACTAGTTCTATTTCTGAATCTTTTTAGTCCAGCCCTCAGGAAGAAACTAAAAAAAAAAAATACGTTAGCTCCAGTATAATGTAATACCAGAACACAGCAGGACCGGTACTGGGAACCTGTACTGTATGCGTGTTTTGTATAGCAGCTGCTTCTCCTCATTGGGCAGAAATGCAGCCCCATGGCTCACTGTACTTTTATTTTGCTTCTAAAGCTCTTCAAGCAGCCTTGTAAATAGAGTTGCTACTGTCCTTCTTTTTCCTCTCTCTGAGTTATCTACAAAGTCAATAACATGTTAGTAACCTTTCTTGTCTCCAACTTTTGTGATTTCGGTGCTTAGAAGAACACTGACAATAATTCAAAAAACTGACAACATAGAAAGAAGCCTTCCCATCTCTCAGCCATATTTCTGAAATTCCCTGTCTGTGTTGGCGTAATTCTCTTCCTAGGATATGTTTATGAAAAAATAAGTTGGTGTGTCTTTCTAAATTAATTTTTTGACTCAGTTGAAGGTGGTAACTTCAAGACTGCATTTCATCACCACACTAGACTTTTATCTTGGTAGTAACTTTTCTTCTTTGCAATGTAGGAAAAGCTAATTATCAATCAAGTTACCAATTCTTAATAATAATAAAAGTTATGTGAAAATTTTGTCAAAGATTGGAGTCCTCTTCCAGGTAGGCAGGAATACCATCTTTGCTTGAAATGTAAGGAAAATAATCTAGCCAAAGTAGCAACAGCAGCAAGTCAGTCTTAGTCAATTTAGTTTTAGTAACTTACTGTTCGACTAAGTCAGTGTGCCTTGGGTGCGATCATTTGAAATGGGCTCTTAATTGTTTGTGAATCTCAACAGGTAATGTTAAAAGCTTAAGTTAAAGAGTTTACAGTGATGGTTTTGTGAGTCACAGTTTAGTTTCCTGAAACTTTAACAACTACAATGTGTGTTGATTTTAAAGGAAATGTTGGGCGAACTCTTCACTCCTGTAGAAACACCCGAAGCACCAAACAGGGGATTCTTTAAAGGCTTATTTGGAGGTGGTGCACAATCTCTTGACAGAGAAGAACTGTGTAAGTTGATTCATCTAATTTGTGTAATATATCTTAAACAAACATTCAAGCTATTTAATTTTTACATGCATATATTATTTCACCTTTTTTGTCTTTGTCACAACAATTAACATGTCCATGGTTTAGCAAAATACATGAAATTATTTTCTGTTGCTCTAATGCAATTCAGGGGATTATTTTATTCAGGGAACCAAAATCAGAATAGTTTCAGGCAGCTAAAATAAGTATTTCACAGCTTGATATGAATAGTTTAGAAATGATTTTTATTAACTGTGATCATTATTATTTTAATTGATGACCTCTAATCAATGACCTTAATTTTGAAAAAGTTTTTACGTGATAAGCATTTATTGCATCTTACAAAATCTCCAGAACTGTTCTCATTGCACCAGAAGCTTATGTAACATAAGAACATCTGGCTCATTTACTGCCTTCCACATAATGGGAGCACAGCAGGAATTGCTCTTTGCATGATCTAATGAATTAGTGAATGACTGGTCTTTCAAGTAGTAGGAGCTGTTACCTATACTTGAATTTCTTTTCTTTTATTCTCTTATTTTCCTAAAATATTTTAGAACTTTGCTTTTGTGTTTAAGTAGAAAAGATTGTAAGATTAAATACCAGTAATAAGCAGTACAGTACAATATTTTTAAAAACTTAACCTAGATGAATGAGGATTAGTCAGTTTTAATTCATTTTAAAAAATGAAGACTGCAAGTCATGGAGAACTGATAATTTGGAATAACCATCTTACTGAGGATAATTATACAAACTTTAAGAACAACAGTTTAGACGTTTGGAAACACCAGAGAGCTAACAATATAGTAAGGACGGTACCCATGGGGAAGAGTGGGAACCCAGAGTGGTGAGCTTGGCAACCTGAGGCCACTTTTATTCTGAAGTGTTTTGAGAACCTGCTGCAGGAGGCTGAGATACTAAACTGAGTTAGGACGAGCAAGATGGGGTCCCAGACTGACAAGGGTCGGGACACTGATAAACAGATCCCCCTCTTCAAGGATGCCAAAGGGCCGCACCTGAAGAGTAAGATAAACTGGAAGTAAGTCAGCGGTGCGCGCGCGCGCGCGCACGCACGCACACACACACACAGGCTTTCTGCTCAGCTTCAGATGATCTGAATGGCCAAAGAACATTCAACCTCGGTTAAGATTTTTGCAGACTGCTCAAGTCCCCAGCACATGGCAGAAGCAAATGAAAATGTTCTGCAGAGGAAGATGACATATCTACGTACTCAAACGATCTCTAGAAATAATTTTTCAAATATTAGTCAGAAATGACCAGGAACCCTAGAAATAAAGACTATAATCAATAAAACAAAAAAAAAACAGTGAGAATAATAGGTACTTTAAATATTGGAATTATCAGATATAGACTACAAAATAATTATGTATATTATGTTCAAGAGGATAAGTACCATACCTGAACAATTTATCAAGTAACTGAAGCCTTTAAAAATCATTACAACAAATGTATAAAAAACTAAAGTGAAATTGGAGACCTAAAATACTCAAAAACTAAAATTAAAAACAGTGGATGAATTTGACCACAGATTAGACAAAACTGATGGAGAATTACATAAATGAAAGCTTGGTCCAAATAAACCATCCAGAGTGTAGCACAGAGAAACAAATGATGTAAAAACAGAGAAAATTAAAGAAATAGAAGCTGCAGGAAGAAGATCTAATACATATTTAGACCTTCTCAAGAAAGAAATAGGAAAGAATATGAAGAAGAATTATATATAAAGAAATATGGCTAGAAATTTTTCAGAATTGGTAAAAGATACCTGTTCACATGTTCAAGAAACCTGTTGAATTCCAAGAAGGATAGTCTGTTATAAATTCACAGCTAGATATATTACATGAATATATAATTCATATATTATATATACTATAGTATATTCACATAGTATATATTATCTAGCATATACTGTATATATCATGTATACATTTTATATATACACTGTGTCAGACACAAAGAGAACATCTGTGAGGTGACTTATGAAAAATGAGATACCTTCTAATAAGCAAGAGACTGACTTCTCAACAGCCAGTATTATTCTATACATTGACAGAAGATAATACTTAATCTAGAATTCTATACTCACTATATCTGTCAAGAATGAGACATTTTTAGACAAATGGAGAAATAAAATAAGCCTTCCCTCCACTCTCAGAAGAACTGTAAAGGATGAAAAAGAAAAAAATTAATCCTTGATAGAGTGTCAGAAAATATAGGAAATAGTGCTTTGGAAAGAAAGTAATACATACATAAATATAATTATATAATCTTTATAAACTAAAGCAAAGTCTCGAGGTATGTATATACATACGTATGCATATAAATAAGCAACATTGACCCCCAAATTGCGTAAAATCAAGAGAGTTGCAAAGGGTAAGTAGATTTAAGATGACCTGAGATCCCTCATTTTTTTTGAAAGAATTATAAAAAGTATCCATTAGCATTAATAAGAATGCATCTTATACTTTCCAGGAATTAAAGAGTTGTTATCCTTAGGTTAGCCGGGAGGGGACTACCATTCTGCCAACCACAATAGTATTAAAAATAACTTGAAATAACTCTTAGCAGAAAATGTATGGGAGCTCCAGAGAGAAAATAGAGAATTATAAAGCTGTCAGGAAGCGAAAGACCAAAATAAATGGAGAGATACATCATGTTCATGCAGTAGAAGACTCAGTGGAAGACATCAGCTCCCCAAAAACTGATGTCTACATGCTCACTACCCTCCCCCCAAACTTGTAAGTGATTCTGAATTTTATATGGAAATTCAAAGGGTCTCACCTCTCCTATTTAACATTGTACTAGAGGTTTTAACCAGGGCAGTTAGGCAGGAAAAGGATATAAAAGGTATGCAGATTTGAATGCAAGAAGTAGAACTGTCTCTGTTTACAAATGGCATGTTCTTGTATATAGAAAATCTTTAGGAGTATGCACCAAAAAAAAATGTACCTAATAAGCAAGTGTAGCAAGTTGCAGGTTATAGATCAACCTAAATAATAAATTGCATTTGTATACAGTGGCAGTGAACAAACTGAAAATTAAATTAAGAAAACAATTCCATTTTTGATAGCATCAAAAGATAAAATACTTAAGAATAATTTAACAAAGTGTAAAACACACACTAAAAACTTCAAAATATCATTTAAAGAAATTAAGACACAAATAGATTGACATCCTGTTTTCATGGATCAGAAGATTTATGTTACTAAGATGCTGGTATTCCCCAAATTAATCTCTGTATTCAACATAATGCCTGTCAAAATCCCAGCTGGGTTTTTGAACAAAGAAACAAGCTGTGTCTAAGAGTCATACGGGAATTAAAATGATCCAATATGAACACACACACACACACACACACACACACACACAGATCTTTAAAAAGGAGCAAGAAGATGGAGGAGCAAGAACATTTCGATTTCTAAAGCTACTACAAATCTGTGAACATCAAGATAGTGTGCTCCGGGCTCAACGATAGGCACACAGACGAGTGGAATGGAACCGAGAGTCCAGAAACAAGCTCCTCTGTGTTTGGTCAGTTGATTTTCTACAGGGATGTCATGAGATTGCAATGGAGAAAGAATGGTCTTTTCAACCGATAGTGTTGGTTACTGGGCAACCACATGCAGAAGAGTCAGGTTGGACCGTGACCTCAGACCATACACAAAAATTAACTCAGAACGGATCAAAGACCTCAATGTCGACAGCTAAAACGATACAGCTCTTAGAAGAAAAGTGTAGGTGTAAGTCTTTGTGGCCTTAGATTAGGTGATGGTCCTCAGACATGACCCCTAAATCACAGGTAACTGAAGAAAAAAGATAAATTCGATTTCTTTAAAATTTAAAGCCGAAGAACACCATCAAGTGAAAGGACAACCCACAGAATATGATAAAATATTTGCTAATCATATATCTGATAAGAGTCTACTGTCCAGAATATATAAGGAACTCTTACAGAACTCTTACAACTCAGCAATAAAAAGACAAATAGTTCAATTTTTAAGTGTGCAGTGGGATTGAATTTTTTTTCCAAAGGAAATACACAGGTGGCCGATAAACACATGAAAAGATGCTGAACATCATTTGTCATTAGGAAAATGCAAACCAAAACCACAGTGAACTACCACTTTGCACTTACTGGGATGGCTGTAATCAAAAAGGTGTATACTAACATGCTCTCGAAAATGGGGAAAAGTTGAAACCTTCATACATGGCCAATGAAAATGTAAAATGCTGTAAACTCGGAAAAGTTTTGGCAGTTCCTCAAAAAGTCAAAGCTATCATGTGACCCAACAATTACGCTCCTAGGTATATACCCAAGAGAACTGAAAACATGTTCACACAAAAGCAGTGCAAATGTTCGTATCAGCATTATCTGTAATAGCCAAAAAGAGAGAGGACCACTCAAAACGCCCGTCAGCTGACAGGCACCTGAACACGGTGTCGTCGGTTCATGCACCGGAGTGCTGTCAGTTGTGAAGTGGGTGACGTACTGTTGCATCCCATAACATCGTTGAACCATGGCAACGCCTTTCACACGAAAGGAGCCGGACCCCAGATGCTGCGCACTGTGTGAATCTGTTTCTGTGAGATATTCAGAGTGTGAAAATAGAGAATTGAGTGCCAAGGACTGAGAAGAGGGAAAGTGAAAATTGGTTGCTGGTAAAGTTGGGGTGTTTTTTTGTAGTGATGAAAATGCTCAGGGATAGATACTGATGATGGTTGCATGACCTTGTGAATAAACTAAAACTTAGTGAATTGTTGAGGAGCAAGGTTTTTATGGGACGTGAATTATACTTCTAAAGAGAAAGGAGTGCTGGGGGCAGACGGAGTGGGACAGCAGTCTTGAACAGAATTCGACTTGCGGTACTTCAGCTGCTTAGGTCGTTAGGGTCTGGATAACGAAGGGGAGGGAAGCTGTGAACACCTAAGGTCTTTTGAGGGAAATATTTGATCTTTGGTAAGTGACAAGGTAAATGGAGAGAAAGAAAGGGATACAACATATCTAACTTTTGGAGCCTAAAATAGAATACTGAATAAATTCTTCACTTTTCTTCTAAGCCTAAGCATAGTATTTTAAGACACAGTGTGGAGTAAATAAGCTCAATTAAATCTGTATATTTAAATTTAAATCTGTATACTTTATTTAAATAAAGTTAATTTATCTTCAATTTTTTCCACACTTAGCAGTTGTTACTGTTACACAAATTGGTATCTGCATACCCATTATTCATTTCAATAAATAATGACCAGTCCCTTCTTTGCACAAGTTCTGTTGTGCATGGAGTCCAGTATTTATAGTGTGCCCTGTTTTGCATGTTTGAAAGAGTATCTAAAAATTAAAACTATATGATAAAAGAAAACATGTATTAATTATGAAGTGAAATATATAAATACTTCAGTTATATTGTCATTCAGTGTAAAAACTGTTGTAGTGAAATTTTCATTTTTTGAGTTACTCTTTCGTTTATCGATTCATTCAGTTGGAGAATCTTCCTCAGGAAAGGCTTCAAGAAGTCTCGCGCAGCACATCCCCGGCCCCGGTGGCATCGAGGGCGTGAAAGGAGCGGCGTCTGGAGTGGTCGGTGAGTTAGCACGAGCCAGGCTGGCGCTGGATGAGAGAGGGCAGAAGCTGGGCGACCTGGAAGAAAGAACCGCAGCGATGCTGTCCAGCGCGGATTCGTTTTCTAAACATGCCCATGAGGTATGTCTACCAAACACGTATTCAAACAAAGACACCTCATTAGAACAAGTACGAAATTACTGTATTTTCATAGTGTTTTTATGCCCGTGCAGGAGTTTTTGTGCATTCTCTGTACAATTGCAAATTCCCAATTTTTGCCACCAGAGGGAACTATTTCAAGAATGTCTCAGTAGCTTTGGTCACTTACTGAAGTTTATCAATAGAGGGAACCTGCTCACCCTCAGGCTTTTTCTTTGTAACTGTTTCCTAGGAATGCAGTAACAAGGCTCTTTGCTAAATGCCTCACATCCTACTACCAGTTTTCTCCCTCAGAAGGAAGTGATTTCCCTCTCTTGATTCTTTAGGTAGACCTAAGTAACTGCAGTTGGCAAACACTTTTATTCATACAGCAGTCTCTCTGTATCTGTCTGTAGACCGGTTCCAACAGAGGAGCAGTAAGATGCATTTTGCAGGGGACTCATCCGGGTGAACTAGGAAATCATGGTGGACATTAGAAAGGGCTCCTGTGAAGTATGGCTTCCTAACCGGTCTTCTTACAGATACACTTTGCTGGCCAGCACAGTGCACTTAAAAAACTGAATTTAGCCCTGGCTGGTGTGGCTCAGTGGATTGAACATGGGCCTGTGAAACAAAGGGTCACCAGTTCGATTCCCAGTCAGGGAGCATGCCTGGGTTGTGGGCCAGGTCCCCTATAAGGGGGCCACACGACAGGCAACCACACACTGATGTTTCATTCCCTTTCTTTCTCCCTCCCTTCCCATCTCTCTAAAAGTAAATAAATAAAATCTTTTAAAAAAGGAAGTGAATTTAGGCCTTTAGATAGAATACACGTTTTTCATCTTGACACACAGGTCTGCCATTCCTTGGTGCTTTACACGGGACTGCATTGCACATTCAGTTCCTCGCCTACACCTTGAGGACACTTCGAGTTTGTTGTCTGAAACATTCATATTAAGGTTTTATGTTTGAATACCCAATCTAGCAGCAATAGATCTTCTGTATATTTTTCAGTCAAAAGTCATCTCTTTCTTGCTCAAGAATGCCAACACCTAGTATGCATAAAAGAGGTCACTTGACCTGAAAATTTTTGTCCAGGGATTCAGAGAGATTCAGAGGTCTTTTGTCAGTCCTGGCATTAGCATGACACACACCTCCAGTATTGCCTAGCCGCCTTCTATCTAGGACAGGGATTTTGTTGGCATAACGCTACATCTAACTGTGATCTCCAAAGCATATAATACTTCAGCCCATTTCAGAATATATCCATACTCTAAATATTTAGCTAAGAGCTCAGTCTCGACCTACTGGCTTTTCCCTCCTACCAGATATTCTTGAGTCATATTTTAGAGTCCAAGGAAGACAGTACATTGAGTTGGTAGGATCAGGGGTTCTTGAATCAGACGATGTGGACTCGAAACCCAGCTTCACCACTGTGTCACTTGGGGTAACCTCTTTAAGCTTCAGTTTCTTCATTGTGAAAGGGAGAGAATAATACTCCCTAACTCGTGGAGTTGTTCTGAGAACCAAATGAAATCACGTAGAGAAAGTGTGTCACACAGTGCGGACTCAGAATAAATGCTCAGTCAGTCTTAGATGGCAGTAATGGTAGTTTTAACCTTTCATTTACAGATTCTTTAAGCATCATTTTTAGTTAAAATTAGAGAACTGAAAATTACCTTATTTGTAAGTTATTAGCTTAGGTCACCAAAGAACGTACTGAGCCAAAATTTAATCATGTCACGTGTCTAAGAAATGTGAGGGTCTTCTAGGCTGGTTCTGTTTAAAAAAAAATTTTTTTTTAATTTACTGATTTTAGAGAGCAAAGAAGGGGGAGAGAGGGAGGAGTAAAACATTGATTTTTATATTGTTCTGTGTATTATGCACTCATTGGTTGATTCTTTTATGTGCCCTCACTGGGGATCGAACCCACAACCTTGGAGTATCAGGACAGCGCTCTAAGCAACCGAGCTGCCTGGCTGGGGGCTGGGTTCTTAATAGTTATGGACTTTGTTCTATAAATGAAATTGTTCTTACTGCTTTCATTATAAATTGATTTGAAGTAAACAATACAGTAACACTACAGAATGTTTCAGAATGATATGTTTTGGAAAAATAAAGAAATCAGCTATAACTTGCAAATATTGTTGTTCTGTCATTTTTAAAACATGCTTTTCGTGTTTTCTCTCCTTTAGATGATGCTGAAATACAAAGATAAGAAGTGGTACCAATTCTGACCCCCAGAAATCCAACTCAGTCCAACTTCAGCCAAAAGGAAAACGAATTTTCCTTTTTTATTTCATTGATTTCACTTCAGGAAAGTTAACATGGAAGGATGTTCACCGCCGGATGCTGTTCTTTCCTAGCACAACCACGCACTGTTTTACCTCAGTCCTGTGGCTGTCGCTGAGGAGTGGTCCCACGCGCTCAGCCTGCGGCCTGTGCCCGCTGCGAGATGACAGCTCGGGAACTGCGCAGGTCACACGTCACAGATGGAGACCGGAGCGGGACGTTGAGGGACGCGGCAGGGACCCTCCCTGGGCGGTCCAGTGTTGAGCGTTCACACGCCACACGGTCTGTGCTGTGCGGCTGGGGCCACCAGTGTCGACCCCGAGGGAGCGGCTGCGCGGCAGGAGCGCGGAACCTGGAGCGTTGTGTCCGTCCCACCGACTGACCTGCCCACGGCCACCGTGGACCTCCCCTGCCTTCCACGGACTGGCCATCACTGTCATCAGTGAGAGCGAAACGGACCGTTCGTTACCATGTCTTCAGACGGCTACGCGGAATGGTGGGCTGGAAACGATAAAAACATACACATGGTTGCTTGTGTATGGGCGACTCTTGGATTCTCGTTCTTGTATACTTGTGTTTAGTCCATATTTTGTCAAAAGCAAAACAAGGTGATACATCACTTTTCATTGAAAAGAAAAGTGTAGAGCATGACTGAACTGCTCATCATTCTGGGAGTTTCCATGTAGTGGCTACGCAGTGTGGGCAGTGAGAAAACCTCCCTTGTGGTGAGGAGAATACTTCAGTGTCCCTTGTCCTTGTTCTCATTAATTCAGCTCAAGGTGGATTTGCCCAAAGTAGTTACTGGTTACATTTGTAGAAATGTTGAAATTGGCTAAGTTTTTAATTTTGCTTGAATTTTTATAAAATGTTTAACCAAATGTACCTTTGCATTATTTAATTAAAATTGCTTAAAAATTGTTTCATTATTTCAGTAGAGTGCTCAGCTCCCTTTTTCAAACGCCCTTGATTTGCTAACAGTTCCAGTGCACAGCACACTCAGGTGACGAGCCGATCCGATCTTAGCGCACATGCTGCCGCATGGGAAACCACAAGCATCTCTTGTCAACAGCTATCTATGTAAAGTCCGGTCTGATGACCTACAAAATATTTTCTGTAGAAATATACTATGCGTGTCCTTTCAAGGTTTTAAGAAGCCAAAGGAAAGGAAAATATGTGCATTTTTGTAACTAAATTATTTCTGTATTGGAATAAAATGCAAATGAGACCATCAGAGGAGAGTAAATGATTGGTTCCTAAAACAGCGTTGCAGACGGGAAGGAGAACTCGGTAGACCTTGGATGTAAGTAATCTTGTAACGCAGGCGTCTGAGGTTATCGTTGATTGTTATTAAAGTGACCCAGGAAGAGCAAAACAGAAGCATTAAAAATATTTAAATGAAATCTAAATATTTTCTTCTATAAAAAGTTGTTTAAAACCATTTTCTTTTTTTCACGGAGACAATCAGAGCACAACCTGATAGCAAACACAGCGGTGGTTTTTCTGTCCGTGTGACCGTTCCAGGTCTGCCCCTGCAGAACACCTTCCTTTCATGCGGTCTGTCCTGCATCTCTTCCTCTTTCCTCTTTCCATCAGTGAAGCCTTTTTGTTTACATTGTACAACGTGCACTACGGATGCAAAAGTTTACATTAAAATTTTCTTTAATGTCATTAGAGAGGGACTAAATATATGTGATAGCGATCATTGATAAAGCCAAAAGAAATATTTTAAAAATACAGTACTTTTCAAAAGTTTTTGAATTTGTAGAAAGTATCAATAACATATTTCTGTTTCATGAATGTCAGTTGTATGATGAACATTCAGCCATTTAGAAATGGCTTGATTTGTATTGTACATTATCTAATAAACCCATTGTTCATATGTCACAGGAAGTATTAGGCCCTTTTTTAAAGGTATAGTTACAGACTGGAAGTTGAGAAGCACTAAATAAAGTTGTATGTTGCTTGATTACCCATTCAGGGGGAAGGGCATATTAGCTGTAATTATTTAATTTGCTGTGTTGTGTTAATTGTATATCCACTTCATTTTTCACTGTCATTTTTCCTGTTGTATATAAAATGAACCAATCTTGTAATTATTTTCAAGTAGAGAAGTAGATACGTTTACTTGAGATGGATTTTATAAGAAAATTTTAAATCAGTATTTTGGGTTATTTTATTTCATTTTTAAATTAATCTACAAATTATGCACAGCACACTAGAAACTTAGGATTAGAAGCTTAAGTATTTTTGAAAATAGGAAATAAACTTCTCGAAGTTACACTTGATTCCGTCTGTAGATAAGAGACAGTCTGCAGGAATAACTAACCCAGGGAATTTATTGTGATTTGAGAGATAACATCTCTGTTTTTTTCTTTGTAAATGCAGAAATAGTCACCAGCAGGCCAGGATTTCAGGAAAACAAACCAAAAAAGTCAAAATAGAAAATAATTAGGAAAATGAAAGATTACGTGTGCTTCCTCGCATGTGTCCTTGGCTCTAAAATCATTGAAGTGTTCATTGACTAGCAGTTTGTGAATAGCAAGTGGTTTCCTTATATGTGTCACATACCCAGTTCATTTCACTCCTCAGACTGAAATCCATATGTATTTGCTTAGAAAGTTCATTGAAGTCTTCTATTCCGACAGATTCTGTATATTATAGCCATTTGAAGTTTCGCATCATCTTAATCCCCTTGGTTTGCATTTCAGTTGTACAAAGTGTTTCCAAAAATGGTTATGGATATAAAACCGAGCTATTGCTAACTTAATTTGACTTTTATGTGGTTGTGAAAAAATGCTGCTACTTGTCTATGTTATGTGTACTATATTAGTTTAATTAAGTACAGTACTTTAAAGAAAGAAGCATTTCTTTTGCTTAGAACTTAATTGTAGGTACCGCTGAAGTTATTTCATGTAGATATTGTGAGTGTTTTAAACAAGTCTGAAAGTGTTACATACTTTTAGGTTCCAAGGGGTGGTGGGGAGACAGCTGAGGAAAGGAAAAACGTGTGCCAGACACCACGGAGTTCGAAGTTTGACCCTGAGTTCTGTATTCCATACACGTTTTGCTTGAGGCATTTTCTCACGTGACATTAGAAAAGCTATATCCAAAGGTAAATTTTTTTGTGGCAAAGATTTATTTTACATTTTAACTTTTGGGATTTTGTTTATTTGGTTTTTCAAAATGAAGAGCACTGAACTTTAAACTTGAATTTTTTCTGCACTTTTTTAGGTAATGAAAACTTTTTATCATCATTTAGTCCACATTTCTCAGTTCCAATCAAGTGATACATATGTATAAAACATACCAAAATCATGAATATGCTGCTAGCTGCACCTGAAACAATCAAACTGATCGTAGTTTTAAAACCTTTAATAGGTTTTTATATAGTTTTCAAGCATAAAGTGTAGTAAAATCATCTGCTGTACGTCCCGGTGTTCTAGGTTTTAAATTCCTGCAACACTTTCAGATTTGTTTTCAGATCATACAGTAACATGTTATATTTATACATACTGCTAGAGAATATACTTTTAGTTTTAAAATGGAATTTTTATAAATGTACTCTTTAATTTTAAAAATGGTGAACTTGTTAAGTTTAAGTCAAAGTACTTAAAAAGTATGTATATTATCCATACAAAAAGTTATGTTTTACGCTTATAATAAGAAATACTGGTATCTCATATCGAGATACAATTAATTTTAAAGTATCATACATCATTCAGAAGTCTTCACACATGACAGGAAAGATATTATTATTATTATGCTTTTAAAACCCTCTATTGAGCGTTTTCAAATATTAATCTTATTTTGGGGAAAATACCCACAACGATCATTGCAAAATCTTTCTCAATAGCTGCAGCTTGCTGTTGGATGCTTACCTTACCTATTGTTTTAAAATATATATATTTAAAATAGTTTTCCAGGTATTTTCTTCTACCTTTTTTAAAAATAAATTTCCAAAAATGAAAACAGAGTTTATGTATTTTTGTCAATGAAGGTTTTTATTTTGTAGTTTATAGAATTTGTTCCTTATCGGTTTGATACTTGATCAATATTCCTAGAATTTTTAATCTGTATTTAGTTTGAAAAAGCACTCCTGTATCTTATGTGTCCTTTTTTTCCCCATTTAGGGTCTTTGTTCTGTTGGATTGAAATTTATGCCCATAATTATTTTTAACTTAGAAATGAATGTGAGGATGCTATTTACAGCTTTTTTGATTATATGTTTCATCACTCCAACCAATTTCTTGTAAAGCGCTATGGGGATTATTTTTCCTGTGAATAGTAACAATCTTAACTACTGCCACAGACATTTTAAAGGTCCCTGGGCAGAAAATAGTTGTAACAAAAATTAAAGGGAAAACTTCAGCTTACCTTTCTTGGCTGAATGAAATAGTTCTAATAACTTCCCAATTATCAGGGTTATAACATTGCTTTCTTCAGTTATTAATACAGTCTAAAATTATTAGTTCACTTACAAGTTGAGTCCAGTAGTCCAGGGCTACATTTAATTGCTCTTTTTGTTACACTTTTTACATCAGAAAAATCATGAATGTCAGTTTTGCCGATATTTCACCATGAGGTTCATAGTTGAAGCTAAATTTTATCATGTGTGACATGTAAGTAACTCAGTATTGTAGGTTGTTCTGCTCAGGCATTTCCGATGGATATAGGCTCATGGCCATGGAATCCTACTTATTTGGGAGTTTCATTTTTTAAAAAATACTTTTGCTATGCGTGTTGTGTTGTTTGAACTTTGCTTCACCTGAAGACACTGTAAGGAGTTGACAACAGACTCATACCAATAGGAAACGATGCAAAGCAGGTAAATCATGTTTTAAATTTTTTAATTACCTTTTTTTGTAAATAAATGGTACTGTGATACTTTAGGTGTGACCTCTGCTTAACACGGTAGTTAGAACCAGAAAAACATTTTGCTTTCTAGTTATGCTATTGGTTCCTTGTGAATGCATCACCAAAACAATATTAAAAAAAGAGCAAGATCCAGTTGTCCTCTCACGCAGGGGCCCGCATGCGTGGTGTAGAGCTCTAGCTTGTGCGCACCTGAAGCTGTACGTGCAGGTGGTGTTCCGTTGCTGCACTTTCCTTCCTTACTTTGATGTATATCTTGCTCAGTCCAGTAACTATCTCAAAGGTGATTGCTGGAATATGCATTTTAAGTACGTACGGTTAAAAAAAAAAGACCCATCTCTGTGTACTATTTCATTTTAAAAAACATCCAAAAAGCACTCTTGCAAACACTGAAAATGTGTTAAACTTTGTAGTTATTTTGCATTCCTGTACTTTACAAACTGTCATCACAGCAAAAGGTATAAAATTAGGTAATGAAATATTTTTGTAAATAAATACCATGAAGCTGGTATTTTAAAAATGTACTATAATGTTTCTGGAAAATGTTCATATATATGTATATGAATGTCTCTTTATGCTGAAGGGCTCTGATTGGGCAAAAATAAAATACTCTAATCTCTCCTGAAACTAAATAAGCCCTTTTTTCTGGAGGATTTGTTTTAATTTTTTTTCTCTGAATTGTGAAAGTAACCCATTAGTTTAACCTAAGCAAAGGGAAAGTCAAGTTTATCAAGTAATTTTAAGTAAGACAAGCTATATTTTCCTTAACTTTCTGGACGTTTTGATTGGGTGGGAGCCCAGTGGGGGATGCGAGGCATGGGCGCTAATTGTGAATGAACACTTCTTGGCTTGGCCTGTAGTGTACAGCAGTATCCCCTGAGCACCTTCGGGATGCGGATTCAGATTCAAGGCATCTGCGGTGGGGTCTCTTCTGCATCTCAAATGAGCTCCCAGGTAATACAGACCCTGCTGGTCCCTGGAACACACTTGGAGCAGCAAGGCTGTAGATAATTGCTAGTTAGTACCATCAGTATCAGCGTCCAATCACGTGTACCAAAAGTGAACATCACATTAACTGGTCTAAAATAATGTAACTTAAAGCAGGTTTTCATTGCATTTCAGAATAAAGAATATGGTAATGCTCATTAAATCGAAGGTTTATTTGGTGTTGAGTTCTATAGCATATTACCGCCCACACGGTGGCAGTCGTGTCTCACCTTAAGTGAGCATTTGCCAAGAGCTGACAGCGCCCTGTGCCAAGGGAAAACCAGACCTGGCAAAGGTTAATTTCCATGTTAGATACTTTTTACCTAGGAAGTTATTCAACTCTAAGATAATGGAACAGACAAAATATTCTACTTGTTGTAAAATGATGTAGGTCATTTGGTGCAGTGACCTGGTTTATTATCAAAAGAAATTTTAGTATTTTTCTAGAAAATATAGGCATAAAATGATAAAAATTTAAAAGCCAAGGGATTGTCAGCATGCCTCTGTAGCTTTCCAAAGCAACAATTTGGGTGTGTTCTGTGTAAATGGGACAGTGGATCCACTGTTTCTAGAAATATATTTGTCATTGTAACTTAATGTCAGTTGGCAAATTTTGATTCTTTCCCATTATTTAAAAAATAGCATGATTTGTATATCAACATACTTTTTTATTTTTTGTAAAACATGGTCTTTTAAAGAAAAGACTTTTCTAAGTCTTTTTCAATTTTTACTTGTCTAATATCAATACTATGTATTCTATTCACTCAAAACTTAATGGAAATATTCAAGCCTTTAGTTTCATTCACACTTAATTTTATATGATTTAAAAAAACAGAACCTGCCTTGGCTGGTGTGCTCAGTGGATTGCGTGCCGGCCTGGGAACCAAAGGGTCACCAGTTCAATTCCCAGTCGGGGCACAGGCCTGCATTGTGGGCCAGGTCCCCAGTAGGGGGTGCACAAGAGGTAACTACACATGGATGTTTCCCTCCCTTCCCCTCTCTAAAAATAAATAAGTAAAATCTTTAAAAAACAAAACCACTGCAGACTTTCTTAACTACCTTTAAAAACAACATAAGAGTAAGACATTTAATTAATGAAAACAACCTGTGAGATAATGCAGGCAATGTTACCAGCAAAGGACCATGAACAAGTGTGAGGACTGCGATTAAATACTGAACTCAAGCTCCTTATTTCCTTGTCTGTTGTAAATTTCATCTGTGGCAGACCCAGAGCAATGGCAGGTGTTCGGAGGGACAGTGAACCCACAGCATTACTGTTACAAACTGGCTGCCCCCTCTCGCCTCCCTCCATATCAGTTCTGTCTCCATCTCTTTACTCTTTAATAATTATCACTTAAACCAAACACGTGTGTTTGCAAATTTGGGGTGGGGGTGGATATTATAACTCTTTGTTTCTCAGGTCCCCCTAAATATTGAATGGATTTGTAAATTTGATAAACAGCAATGCAATCTCTACTCATTGTTGTAACCTCCAGGCCTTCAAAATCTCAGCAAATAAAGCGAAACCAATTTAGTGCCCAGACCACCTGTGCGGAGCAGAGACTGTTAGCGTTGGCACTGACCCTGTGATGTGAGAGGAGGCGCTGTGCCGGCAGCCCCCGTCCAGCCCTAGCACCTCCACGGGGGCATTTAACCAGACGATGGTTTCACTTCCAAGTTCAAAGAGGCCAAGGAATCATTGGCACTGTGTGGGTATAAAAATTAGGAGAGCACATTTCAGAAAACATAACCCTTCATGTTCCTCTAACAATATGTCTCTACAGACACCATTAGTCTATGCTCTGGTTCTCAAACTTGAGCACAGAATCTCCTGGGAACCTTGTTAAAACTCAGACTGCGGGGCCACACCCCCAGAAGTTATTACTCAGGAAGTCTGGAGAGGGCCCAAGGGTCGGTCCTTTTAACAAGCTTGACCAAGTTGGCACGGAGGGGGCTGGTCCACAGACCAGGCTCTGAGAATCCTGATCTGGAGTGATGCCCTAGGACTGGTTCCCCCTTTATATCACAGGTATTTGGGATGTTTTCTCTACTGTCATCTAATGAAACTTATAGATAATATATGTGCCTATATGTGCATTCTTAAAGCTCTACATGTCTTAATATACCAGAGATGTGAAATGAGCATGATCTATAAAGTTTTAATGTATGTAAATATATAAATTCTAAGGTCACACCTTAGAACAAAAAAATCCACACAAATTTCCAAAACACCCCCAATAGAGCGGTCTCTCCTTCTGACCTCCCTCCCCTTCTAGCTAGCCCGCACCTGCGCCCTCTACCACAGGAACCGTTGGCCCGGAGACGATACCAGTGTCTGTTCCCCTCCAGAGGGGCTGTCAAAACCGTCTGCAAAAATCCCGTGCCATGACGTGTATGAGAAAGCAGAGAAAAGAAGTCTAGACTACTCAAAAGCTAGTTTGTTTTTCTTTAGTATAGTTTCACTAATTCCTCTTGTGTGTTCATATTCCCTTTTTTCATTTAATCCATGCTTTTGAACTAGTCAGAGTGGATGGCATAGTCAGGACTTGGTGTTTTTGTGCCTGGTGCTCAGGAATCTTGATGCCCGATGTGGTTCTCCTAACAGACACTCATCTCAGTCAGGCAGAGCAGAGAATCAATTCAGAGTGTCCCATTGCATAACCTTACCGCTAGTGAGGCTGTTGGGAAGTCTACCCCCTCGGATAACCAAAACTCAATAAGGGGCTGTCGGTTCATTGGTCAGCACCTTTGTGATGCATTTCTCCAGGGAGCCAGTTCAGGAGGCATTTATTGCCAGCTATCATCAAGATGTAAGGTCTTATTAAAATTAAAGTGTAGTTGCCTTTAAAATACAACAAGAACCCCAGTGCCTGCCAGTTATTTTTGAGTACATACATTCAAATTTATAACTATTAATGTTTTCTCTCTGGTGAAGAGAGTAAATACTTTTTGCTGTTCAGTCATAGTATAGTTAATTTATTTATCAGAAGTCATTTATAAAATATCCATAAATAAATATAAAAATTGCCTGAATTTAGGAATCCAACTCATGACCCCCAAAGCACTGCTCATAGCCCTTTTGCTTCTGAGTCGTTTATCCATCGCTGCATACTCTCTGAAGACGCCAAAACCTCGGGTGCTCTCTCCCTCTCTCCCCTTAGGCTCTGGCTCCCAGACAGGCATGAAGACGAATGAATGACCTAAGTTCTCCTCTTCCTGAGTTTCAGGTGAGACGCTGTCCTGTGTCACTGGGTTGCTGGACGGGGAAGGAGGGGGGGGCGCTCTCGGACCATGCCATCCGGGCACCTCTGCTATCACGCCATCACCAGGCGAGGGCCTCTGAACTCCAGAGGGAAAGGGAGGCTCACCCCGCCCTCCCCTCGGCCCTCACGCTTCCAGTGAGTTCCATCATTCCCCCACGCTCCTTGCAGCGAATCCCTGAAGGTGTCAGGCTCAGAGCCCTGTGCTCTTGCTCCCCCCCAGCCTGTAAGAGGACCAGCTCCTGAGCGCAGACAGGACGAGACCATTCTCTGCGCCTCCTGCTCAGGCCAGAACCTCAGCTCTTGGTGATGAAACCTCAGCTGCCATTTTGCCTCAGAGCGACTGTGAATGGCATGAGCTCCAAAATTCCCTTTTGACTTTCAAGTGTCAGCTTGCTGTTTCGTTCAGCAGATCTTCATTGCACACCAGGCTGTGTCCGAGTCTGTTCTGAGACTCTGGAAAGAGAAAAGCGGACCACACCAAGACTCTGCCCTGGAGTTTACATCCAGTGAAACAGACATTTTTCTGTCCCTCTGTCCCTTCCGCAGCAACACTAACCTGAGGACAAGGAGGGTGAAGCGCCTTTGCCACCTGCCTGTTCAGGAGAAAACAAGGCCTTCTGTATGTGGTCGAGGAAAGGCGTCACTGAACACACAGAACCGTCGCCCCACCACAGACCTCTGCGAAGCGGCTTCTTTCTCCAGGCCCACACCGAACCCATCACCAGTGGCTCCCCTCCCAAGTGACGCCCAGCTCTACCCTTTTTCTTTCTTCCCTGCTCAGAGGCCGCCTCTGCTTCAGCATGTTATTACTGACCAACTCCCAAACACCTCCCGTTTTCAGTTGCCTCCCTCTCCAGTTATTTTATTCTGGCTGCAATTAAGCAATTCTCTTTGTAAACTTTTCAAAGGCTCCTCCGATAACCCATAGCAAAGCTCCACGTATTAACTGAACGTAGTTCATGGCCCACCTTCCACATTCCGTAATTCTGGTACCAGGTACTGTTCCAACCTCACTTCCCTCCTGCTTCAGCAGCACGTGGGGTCGGCTCTCCGTGCCCTTGTTCATGTTCGAAACGCCCTTCATCGCCTTCTGAGCTGAGAAAAGTCCCACCAAAGCTTCGCGGCCAAGCTGAAGTGTCATTTTTCTCTTGGAAGCCTTCCATGCCCGCAGGAGTAATTAATTGCTCCCTCCTCTCTGCCACAATGGCCATCTCCCCCCCCTCCGGCCGGGTCCTCACCACAGGTGGTCCAGTGAGCTGTTCAACCACCTAGCTCCTCTCTGGAGGAGGAGCTCCTGGAGAGGAGAGACGGTCATCTCCGTCTCTGCAACCTGAGTGTGCAGCACACCTGTCAAGTAGGAGATGCTAACGAACATTTGTTGCTGAAGGGATAAACTCAAGAGCTTTCATATATATGAAAAACTAGATATGAAAACATGCATATGTTTAAATATGTAATGTACATTTCATATTTATGCACTTGTATAACTATGAAATATATATTTTATATACATCATGAAAAAGGGAGGCCAGTTAGGAGTATGATATATATGAAACATATATTATGTATTTACACATATGTGTAGACTTTCATATACACCCATATGCATGTATATTTTATATATTTCATATTTCATCTAAATTTCAATATATCTATATTTCTGTCATACCTATTCAGTAGCTGCTATTTCTTTTGAAATTTCTCCATAAATATAATATATAAAATCTTTTTTTATTTGATAGGGACTAATATTTTATATGAAGGCTTTCATGTTTCTGGCAGTTCTGAAAACTTGACTGATTTCTGAAAGCTTATTATTGACTCTATAATACTTTATATTTCGTATGGCATGTCTATATTTAATACTCTGTTTAATGTAAATGGGATTGCCTGCATGGTAAACAGCATGCAATTCAGATGGGTGGGGGACGCGGAATCGCAAGGCAGTGTGAATGAATCAAAGGCGGTCTGAAGTAAGCAGGCAGATTCTCACTCTGTTTCATGACCACTCTTTAATTACTCAGAGAACATTCCAATTCAGCTTTTTAGATTAAAAACTAGAATACTATAATCCACAAGAGATAATTTTAGTCTTATGTCTCTTTTTGTCTTTTTTCTCATTAGTCTGTGAAATAGTTTCACATGGAAAGACTTAAAATGCTCCCTTGAAACTCTAAAGAAAGGTGGAAATTGTAAGTGGGTAAACTAAGAAATGGGTATTGTGTGCTGGTTTGAAGACCCAGAGCAAGGAATGTCACCAAGGATCAAGAAGGATATTCCACAATCGAGAAGAGTTTACTCTCCGAGAAGACGTCACGCCCTGTTGGGGAAGGTGGCACGCCAGCAGAGCACGTGACCTCCTTAACACACCCACCGTTTTCCTTCCTTCTGACGTGGGTCCATTGGAAGACAGCGGGAGCTACCCAGAAACTGCCCCGCAGGCCTCCTCCTGAGGTTGGGGCTGCACACTGATCTCTCCTCCCTGGGTTCTGCTTATGCTGCCTCTGGGGTTCTAACCCGGAAAAGGGGGCCTGACGCCGCTCCTGCCCCCGAGGCAGCCGGCGGGTGGGAGCGATGCCTCCTCTCCTCCCCTAGTGCCGCCCTGAAGGGCAGGCTCCGGCTCAGTCCTCAGGCCCAGGGTGCAGGTCAGTCTTCGGATTAGACGTGTCCTTGGCCTCCGTTTTCTATGCTTAGCATACATTTCTCTTCTTCCACCCAAACCTTACTCTTTCCTGGCTTGTGAATCCACCTCGCACCGAGTTTCATCATCAGCCCTTGGACCTGAAGCTCGGGCTGCCCTTGGGAGCTGTCACTTCGGAGGTGCAAAAGTGCTCCTGCCTCCCTAACGCCCAGAAGCCGGATCGCAGAGGGCAGTGTCGTGGCTGCCCCCACAGATGTGCAGGAGGGCAAAGCGGCGTGTTACTGTGTGGGTTGGTTCTCTTTTCCTTAAAGCGATCCTTCTATTAAAAAGCCACGATTACACCAAGAACTCCCTGGTGGAGGTCTCCATGGACACCCTAGGCTTCCGCAGGATGCTGAGGCCTGGTCTCCTGGTCACCTTCCTAGTTCTAACGGTTATTCCCCAACAACCATGACATCTATCTGTCTTCCCTCTGGTGGCATCCCTGTGCGTTGCCTGCGGCGCAGAGCCCGGGTCCAGAGGCTCAGAGATCCTCCCGCCACCACGCGTTCCCACTGTGGGGCGGGAGGGAAGCCCGCACACGCAGGCCCTGCTGCACTGAGCTCCCAAACTGTGCCGACAGCCTGCGGTGCTCTAATGACTGGGGAAAATCCAGGAGCCACAGCGATCAGGTTTATCTCTCATTTTTTAAAGGTAGACTAGAAATCATGCGCCAACCCTGCTACTCGGATGGACTGCTGGTACGTTCAATCAGGCTCAGACAACAACATCAATTCAGTTCATTGCGGCAGTTCCGCGGGAACCCGCGGGCGCCCCCTGGCCTTTCTCTGCTCTGACTGTGCAGCCAGGCATCGTCACCGCACCCGGAGCTCTGCGTCCGGCCTCCCTCCTAACCCTACCCAGTGCAGGCGGCCCTCTGACTTTGAATTCAGTCCTCTGTATCCTGCCGGGCCCTCCCTTTCTCGCATGGGTCCCTCCAGCCTTAATGTCTTGTGTGGGTCCGCTTCAATTTCACATTCTCAAATGAACGGCCCTGGTCTGAAATAGGGGTGGACGGTCAGCCTCCTCTGCACAATGACCTCTCCGCTGCCTCTCCCTTCACGCTTCCCTGGGCTTATCACTCACCCTCCCACCGGCCTGTCCTACCCGCGGCCTTGGGAGCCCTCCGGCCCCCTTCAAACTCCTGTCAGAACGTTCCCATGGCTTTTCTTTGTAAGTTATTCCTTCTGTGGGACCTGTTCTTCATTTCTCTCCCGTTTTTAGCTGAAGTTTCCTGAGATTGCCATGTTCACAACAGAGAAGAAAAGCCAGCTCGCCTTGATTACAGGCCAGGTGCATTGTAACGTCCTCGTTTAACACTGTCCACCCTCTTACCACCCAGAAACTGCTGAATGGACTCGGAGGTCTGAGGTCTAAGGAAAGAGGTCTGTGGCTTGTCCAGGGTTGCCTCGCTGGTGAGGGACAGGGTTGAGATTGAAACACAGAATTTACACGGTCCCACCCCTCCCTCCTCGGTCTTTCCATCCTACAGCCCTGCCTCCATAACCATTTTTTACACTAACAGACTGAATTTTAAGTAAAAGTATTCCAAGATGTGGATATGTTTAAATTCTACTGGTAATCCTCTACAGCAGCAGTCCCAACCTTTTCAGCACCAGGGACAATTTTCCTACAGACTGGGGAGGTGGGGGAGTGGGGGATGGTTGGGGGCTGATGCAAGCGAATTACATTCAAGCTCACCTCCTGCTCTAGATGCCCGGTGCAGTATTTCCGACAGCACACAGCTGATCCTTCAGCAAACGATTTCTCAGCATCCAGAATTCTAGGAGTGGAAAGGACTGCAGAGAGCATTCCGTCTCATCCTACTTGAGAGGCCCAGAACCCCCAGTGGGCTGCGCAGCTGTGCTGTGAGTGCCGGGAGGCCAGGCAGCCTGAGAGTGAGGATGATAGTTCAGCTTGGTGAGCATCGAGGAGGCCGCCTCTCTGGAGGGGGAGTTTTGACCAGTGGCCCCAAGCCTGGACTGGAGCTGTGCCAGGGGGTCTATCTTCCTGTGACACTCACAGGGCCACTCTGTCACTCCATCCTTTTTCTTCTACCTCTGGGGCCACACGTTTACAGAGCCCTGGCTCTGTCACCAACAGGGCTCTATCCTCACACGTGGTCCCCATTCCTTCCCTATGCACCCCCACCCAACACACATGCACCTTCCCAACCCTTCCGCTGTGTCCCTAAAACTCACTAGTATTTAGCTAATGTCCCTGCTCTTCAGTGGGTTCTTCACTTTGCTGCCCTAAGTGTGCCCTGATGACACTCTCCACTGTATCCTCTGCAGAAGCTCCTTTTTCCCTTCACTATTCCCAGCACCGAAGGGCCTCAAGATGGATGGGCATCTTGCTTGCTCTCCTTACTTCCTTGAAAATAAGAAATAATTAGATGAGAACTCTGTCACTGTCTTGACACCAATTGACCAGCCTACCTGCATCTCACACATGTCCCCTGCTGTGTCCTCTGTCACAGTAGGGGCCCTGGGGCTCTAGTTGGGCCACCTCCCCACTTGTGCACCAGATTCCCTCTCTCCCACCACCTCAAGGATTTGGCTTCTTTCCCCCTCTCCCTCCTGCATCCATTTCTCTCTCTCTTCTGGGTCATTATCAGTTGTACATAACCACACTCTCCTGTCTTGACATTCAAAACAGACGATCCCTCACACCATGCCACGCCTCTCCAGGTCCACCCCCATTTCACAGCCAAGTGAGGAAAGCTGTCTGTATTCACCTCAAATGTCTCACTTTCATTCTCCTAAACCTGCTCTTGTCACAGTCACAGATGACTGCCCCGTGGTCACATCCAGTGGGGTCTCCCCTGCTTTCAGCAGCATTCAATGTGCTGCCCTCTGCTGGTTGTCTTCCTTGCGCAGAGGAGGCTCTCCCTCGGAGTCCTTTGCTAGTTCCTTCTCCTCTACCAGCCTAGGGCAGCTCCTCCGTTTGCATCCATTCCCTAGGTAAAGCCAGGGTTCCGTGGCTTTGGATGCCAGGACTCCGAATTTTGTGTCTTCAGCCAAGATCTCGCCATGAACAACGGGGTCACCTAGGGACTTGCCTGTTTGACCCCACAAAGTGAACATGTCAGAACAGAACTTCCACGTTTTCAGTGAGGCAGAGGTGCTGGTTGTACACCACCGAGGGTGTGCTAAATGTCACAAAACTGTTGGCTTTAAATGGTTAATTTTATGTTATGTGAATTTGATTTCAATTTTTTAAAAACTAGAAAACCCAGAACTTCAGATTTTCTTCTCCACCAAAACTTAGTCCTCCCCCGGGACCTCCCACCCTCCCCCTCCCCTTCCATCCAAACCAGAGCAAATGCTGTCACTTCTGCCTCCACGGTCCACGCAGCCTGGGCACTTCCCTCCCTCTGCACCGAGGCCACCCTCCACGCCTCTGCCTGCGGCCCCTCCAACCCCGAGTGGCCTCCTTGCCTCCACGCTCTTCTCCCTGCAGTTTGCTCTGCACACAGCAGCCGATGCGCTGTCTTAGGTAAACACAACTGTTCCACTCCCTGCTTACAGCCTCTCACGGATTCCCGTAACACTCAAAATACGGGCTTCATACTGAGACCTGCAAGACTGTTCACCGTCTGAGCCCTGCCTACTGCCTCTCTGCTCTGAACTACTTTGTTCTTCACTTACTGAGCCTGAGTCACATTGGTCTTTCTTTTTTCTTAAAAATGCCAAGTTCATTCATCTTCATTGTTAAGTTGTTTGTCTCTCTCCTGCGAGAAGGTAAGTGCATTAGTCTGTTTGGGCTGCTCTCAGAAAAATATCACAGACAGAGAGGCTTATAAACAACAGAAATTTATTTCCTAGGGTTCTGGAGGCTGGGCAGACCAGCATGAGGCGCCGGCATGGTGACGTGCTGGGCGAGGCTCCTGTGGGGTCCCCGTGGAGGAGGGGGGAGGGAGAAATGGGGACTCTCTTTTACAAGAACATTGACCCACCCGCAGTGGCTCTCCATCCTCAATACCTAGTCACCATAAAACAAAGCCACGTTTTTAAATATACATAAGTATTTGTAACATGTGGGATGAAAATGACATTCCTAATGTACAAGAAGTTCCTATTAATTATTAAGAAAATAACGTTTAAAAACTTAATCAAATATATGAATAGGCATTTCATAGAGGAAGTGATTCGGGTGGCCAACGACCCCATAAGAAGAGTCCTTGGTTTTGGAATAAGGAAGGAGAAAAGGAGTAGGGAGAGAAAAAAGAAAAAGAAAAGCTTAACTTGGAAAACACACACACGATGATATTCCATTTATATGAAATATGTGTTTACAAAGAAACTAGCCTGAAAAAGAGATGCCTGTCTGAGATTAATCTGTGGGAATGCCTGCTGAAAAATTTCAGGTACACAAAGCTGGTTGTGGAGTAAAGGACACAGCGAGAGCGTACTCGGGCCAAAACAAACGCCGGAACGTGTCCCACCTTTGAGAGGCTGGAGAAGGTGTGGGCGCTCAGATCGGCCGTGATTACTCTTCGTAGTTGCTTGTGGCAAATGCTATTCCTTTGTGATTTTTAAAAAGTGAATAAAATTAAAATGGACAAAAATTGAGGGGAAAAAACTACATCACGATGCCATACAGCTAAAAATAGATGTTGGTACTTTCATTTGTATTTCAGGCGTCCTTGTCAACACCCGTCATGGCCATCCTCACCATCTCTGGGTCACTGACCGATGACAAAACAGCCTGGCAGTCCACATGATCTGAGGACCTCAGTCTATTGTCAACATTTTTGTCACCATAATTACTTAGTTCAAATATTTGTAAAAACATGCCATTGATTATGCCAAAAAAGTAAGGGCTTTATTTATAACTCCACACTGGAAAAAGTTAATGCATGTTACCATTAAGAAGAGATAAAGAAAATGAAATCTGTCCCCAAGTGCAATCGTTTCTTCCACTGTTCGGACCACTAGAATTAACGTCAAGAGAACTGAATGAATCGGGGTTGGAAGTCTCTCTCGCTCTGTGTGTCCATGAGCAAATTATTTCTCTCTCTGAGGCTCCGTTTCGCTCATGTATCAAAGGGGATCGAAAACCCTAACCACACCTATTTCAAGGACTGCTATAAAGACCAAATGAGGAAACGTGTGTGGAAACATCGAGATCACGTCTGCCACGTGAGCGCGCTTGCTAGATCCCCAGTGTCTTGTCAAAGGAACAGCGGAAAGAGGAAAGGAGTGAGAATCAGAAAAAAAACTAAAGGCGTTTCCTCACTCACTGTCTAGCTGGGCAACTATGGCCATTCCCCGTCACCACTGGCGGACTTCATGTCTCCATCTATCGAAGAAGCTGGTGATAAGGTCTGATGACCTTTTCTGGTGCTTTATTTTAATATTTATGGCAAAGCCCCACTCTCAAATTTACAGTTCTAGAAATGTTTTTTACAGATGTGTAAATTTGTATTTCTTTGGGGGGAGGGAAGAATTCTTAACTTCTCTAAAAATCCCCATAAAGCTAAGTGTCATTTTAACTGGATGCACTTCATGCACAGAAAGGCACCAGGACTATTTAGAAGCAAACAGTAATGAAAAGTATTTCACAAGGTCCAGATAACAAATGGAGACAAATGTTTCTATAAACCTCATTCCATAAAAGTATACAATCTTCACTTGTCTTCAGGGGTGACATCTGTTCCTTTAAAAATATTTCCTTTATTAGATGCATTTTAGTGTCTGACTGTGCCTCTTCGAGATTCTTACATCTGCTATAAACTGTCCAGCCCTCCAGTCTCTCAGGAGAGACCGGCGCTGCTGACCTCCTGCGTTCTTCCTGCTGATGGATGGGCCTCTTTCCCACGGAGCTGCCCACAGAGCTGCCCACAGAGCAAAGCGCACAAATCATGCCTCGCCCCGAATGTGATGGAGGTCCAACCGAACACTACGCTCGTCAAATACTGTACTGCACTTCTGCCTCTACTCACAGAAGTGCACGATTTTATCATTAAAAGTGTGTTTTTAAATGAACGTAAGTAAAGCACACTTGCATTCAAACTAACTGTTGAGGTTTGATGTTAATTAACTCAACATCTTTCTTGACACAGGTGTTGTCTATATATCACTCATCTGCCCCACATAGCCCAGGGCTCAGCTCAGATCAGACACCTCTGATGTGGTTAACTTTAGGCGTCAACTTCACTGGTCCATGGGGTACCCAGATATTTGGTCCAAAATTGTTCTGGGTGTGTATGAGGACTTCTCTGGATGAGATTAACATTTGCATCGGTAGGCCGAGGAAAGAAGATTGGCCGTCCCCACGAGGGTGGGCCTCTTTTGGTCCATTGAAGACGTGACCAGAACACAAAGGCTCAGTAAGAGGAAACTTCGCAGGCCTGGCTGTGGTGTGAGGGGGACGTGGTCTTCTCCTGGCCTGAGTCTGGAATTTAAAGCTTCGGCCCTCCTGGGGCTCCAGCACACCAACCTCAGATCTCAGGACCCGCAGCCTCACAGTCACGTGAGCCAGTTCCTTGTAATGATCTCTCTCTCTCTCTCTCTCTCTCTCTCTCTCTCTCTCTCTCTGTGTGTGTGTGTGTGTGTGTGTGTGTGTGTGTGTGTATTTAGCACAGGGCACAGTCACCTGGAGGGCATGTATAGGTGGATAAATAGATAGATAGATAGATAGATATAGATACAGATATCTGTGTATATATATTTACATATACTTTATATTTTTAGGAGAGATCCAGCTGGTTCAGGGTAGTAGGGACATAGACTATACTTAATTTACTGACAAAGACATCTTATTGGTTCTCTCTCTCTGGAGAACTCTGACTAATACAACCTCCATATAACCTGAAACTTTCAATGTCTTTCTTAATTTGACCCCACCCGAACATCCAGTCTCATTTCAGAAGGACATTCTATTACTATAATCACAGCATTACAGCATGCCAAGCACTGTGCTAAGAACTTTGAATGCTTTACCTCCATCTTTGTAACAATGCCTTGAGGGAGGCCTATTTTTATTTTCACTTTACAGGTAAGGACGCTTAGATTCATAGCAATTCTTGGAAGTCAGCCCTAGCCTGCCTGATGCTTAGATCCATACTCTCGGTCTGGGTGTATACTGTCTCTACAACTTGGTAAATGGGCATTTCTACAATGAGGCCACATCTTTCCATTCATTTTGGCCTCATTGTCTTAGAAACATAATCATTTTTAAACTTTAACGCTTAACAGAATCACCTGGTAATTTTTTTTAAAATCTGAATTGCTCAGCTCTAACCCTCTGAGCTACAGAGGCTGTGGCGTGGTTTCGGAGTCCATCCTTTAAAGTTTCCAGGTGACACTAGTAGGTCAAAGCACTGTGACGTTTGGGAATAGAGGCCTCAGGCTGTGCCTGGGGCTCTCGAGCTTTCGCGCACATCACAGTCACCTGGAGGGCACAGTAAGCTGCCAGCTGCTGGGCCCCATCCCCAGTGTTTCTAATTCGGTGGGTTCAGGGCAGGATCCAACAATCTGCACTTTTACCAAGTTCCCCGGTTATGCTTCTGCTGTCCGAGTCCTGCCCTTTGAGAGCCTTTGCATTAGGCAATTCCCCTTGCCTTGAATAGTCTCCTCTGCACCTTCCTCTGACCCAAATTTCTCCTTATTCTCGGTAACACCTGCCTGCCTCAGCTGTTCACCTCCTTCCCGTTCTGCTTCCGGCGGCACCCAAGCTTGCAGAACCTGGCAGCCCTGGTCCAGCCGGGAGAGGGAAAGCATTCTGTGTGTCTCCGTCTGGGCTGCAGCCCGTCGAGGCCTGGCAGGCCCACTCTAGATTCGGGCAGACGGAAGAATGTTCACAGAGCCGTGGGGATGCTTGACATGCCTTTATTCACGGGTGGGCGAGCCATGCACGCGGCAAGGTGCGTGTCTCCCTGCATGTCCCTGTGTGGCACACTGCATGTCACCTGTCCCCTTGCCTGGCACATGTCATGGCACCCGGCAGGGAGTCCCTGCCTGTTTAAGTACTGGAGGCAAACAAAGCTGACTCCAAGCCAGAAAACTATGTAACAGCATAATTCTGCACATGTGAGCCCACTTCATGTTATGGGAACCGTTTATCCGACCCAGTCTCAAGGCTATGAGGATACTACTCATCAGGCCCATTCTAAAGGTTATGGGAAACTGCTTCCCTTAGCTGCCCAGACACCTGGGTGAGGAAGCCAGACCGCCTCTGTTTACCTTACACTGTCCTTTCCTGCAACTGTAGGACTTCCAACCTCCCTTTCAAAAAAGCCCAAAAGATACGTTTAGGGGTCACCTTGCCTGTCCACCTGTGCACATGCTCTCTGTCACTGACCACACCCCTTCCAGCCCTCAGCCCGTGCATCTGTCCCAGTTCCCTTTGATGACGCTTACTGTGAGACTGTCCACTGTGATGTGAGTGTCCACTGTGTGACTGTACACTGTGAGAGTGTCCACTGTGTGACTGTACACTGTGAGAGTGTCCACTGTGAGTGTCCACCATGAGAATGTCCACCATGAGACTGTCCACCACGAGTGTCTACCCGAGACTGTCCATGGAAGGCAGGAGAAGCTGGTGTGAATTTATCATGGCCCCTGGCCTGTCAGGGTTCCCACAGCTGCCTGTGCCACCCAGCTGGCAGGCTGGCCCTCTGCTGGCCACACCTGGTGTCTGCACTTCTCAGAGGTTTCCCCTAGACGGCCCTTGCATCAGACAGAGCCCTCGCCCTGGGACCCAGATGTGAGGCCTGAACACTCGGTGGGGCATGAAGTTGCATGTTCTGACCCACCACCCTGAGTTTCCAGGCTGTGACTGATTCTTCATTCAGGATAAGTTCCTTGTTACATGGCGCCCTGGTCTCTCTTGCTGACACGACCCCTGCCGGAAATACATTCCTCATCTTCCAAAGTCCTAACTGTGTTTGAAGCCGAGCATGCCTGCAGCTTAGGCTCACAATGGGACTGAACCACACATGTAATACTTAATATTATTTTAAAGGGAAAACTTCCAAAAGAATAGGATTATTCCATACAGTATAAAGTTTGTGCTACTTACACTTGGCCCACAATGCCTGGAATAGTGTTAAAATACATGTGGTCACTCACAGCACATCCCCAGCTCATCCTCAGCAGCCTCCCCAGCCTTTTCCAGCCAGGTCCCTCCTCCCCTCACCATACACTATGCACTTTTCCACTCCTCCTCCAGCACCTGGTTTGCACCCAGTCCAGTCCTGTCCCCTTCTCTCCACCCAACTCCCGGCTGGGAGCTGGTTGATCCAGACTGGTTGCCCCCCCGCCCCTCCCTCTTTGCCCAACAGGCTGAGCTAGGCTGGTCCCTGGCCTGAGGGCAGCCCCTCCCTTCCCCAAATCCACCCCTGGACTCCACACCCTAGGGACTGGGCCTGAAGCACATGACTGGAAGGTGTTGGCCGGGCCAGGGAGCCAGAGCCGTCACTCCAGACCAGGCAGACCCTTCAGACCCTTCTTTGGTCCCATGGCTACTGGCACTTCCACTTCTGCTGGGTCAGAACCCCAAGTCCCCAAACCAAGGGTCTGTCCACTTTGCCAGCTCTGTGCCCCTCGCCACCCAGCTCAACGCACATTTATAACTTTAACTTTGCTTCATAATGAAATTTGAAATTGTTTTTGCTCTATTCTTACCAACTCAGTTGGGCGCAGATTCTGTGTTTGTACACAGACAGCGCATGCGGAGATGTAGATGTATAAGTATCTCCCACAGCCAAGAGTTTGGTGCGTTGGCTACTCATGTTAGCAGCAGGGAGAACAGTCATTCTTTCTTTCATAAAACCGGATTTGCTTCACTTAACTCGTGAACTTCCTTCCTTTAACATCGTCCTTCTCGACAGAACTAGTGCCATTTTTGTTTTGGGGCCTCGTAACTGGATCCAGTCATGAGCCTTAAGTTGTGTATTTTTCTGTTGCCCTTTCTGCTTCATTGTCAAGCTTGGGTGTCTCTTCAGATTTTAGACTTCTAAATGTTTTGTAATTATTTTAAATTCACAGTTCCATTATTTGCAATAGGACTCAGATTTAAAAAGTACCATCACACTCAGGACCCTGAACTTGGACTCTAAAACTTACCAAAGAACACTTAAAACATACCCATCCAAGGGGTTCTTTTGTTTCTTTTTTCTTTGCCCTGATTTCACTTGACTGTATGAGAGATGGGATGAAGGGTGACGATAGACCTCACTCATAAAACGGGTTGGAAATTCAGAGACTGAACTCTGGCTATGGCTTTGACGTTCGCATATTTATAACCCCAGGGAAACTATTTAAGCTTTTTCTCTGGTCCATGACACACTTGTCAAATCATGGAGGATTAATGGTGAATGTCATGTGTGATCTATAGTAGATGCTGAAAACTGAACACGGGCTTATCTCTTTAGCAGAATAGAATAATTAGCAAACTCATTTACTACAACCGTGGTTTCTAAACCCTAACAATGAACAGAATCACCTTCTGGACCTTGGAGAAATTCAGATATGAGTCCCACCCCAAACCCGCAGCATCTGATGTTCTAAGTATGTCTCCTGATGCCCGGTCAGGCTGGAGCAGCCTGGAAGACAGGCTGGAGAATGTCTTTGGCAAGGGGCTCTTATCGTCCATCTTTTGGGGAGGTTAGTCCAAACTTTCGCCATCCTGCCTAATTCATCAGTAACTAGTGAAAGATGGCCGTGTTCGGGTAACTGCAGACAGGCCACGTCCCCCACCCATGCTGCTCCCAGGAGGTTTATGCTGAGAGTGTGTTTGTGCACGCTGTTATGAAACCAGGCACGGGGATTTTACCTAATGATTGGTCTTTATTAGAGGAAAACTCGCAATAAATGAAAAGAGGAGCATGAAGTCAGTCTTTTCTACTGTGTAATTTTCTGTTGTATATTTTAAGACTTTAAATATGTTGAATGAAGTGAAATTTAGCCAAGTGATTACACCACCCGGAGGGAGAACCTTTAAGGAGGAATCACCAGTGTGGAAGTGTGTTTCCGGGGATGAGAACATAATGTGGCTATTCAGCAAACTCACCACCTCTTAGAAAACTTTCTACCAGAAAAAAAGTCAGTCCCCAAAAGCAAAACATTTTCCCGAAAAGATGGGTTCTTAAAATTTTTCTCAGGAACATATGCCCTCCTCTATCCCACCTTTTTGTATATTCTCTTTTTTCCCCTCCCACGTCAAAATAATTCTGAGTCAGTGGCTCACATTGCACCAGGGATTTAATCTCTTCCAATACGATAGAATCATGGGTTGTAAAGGATATTTGTAACAGGCTAATTTAGCTGGATAAATCTCGCTGTCCTTCTAACCCCCCTTCCAAAATCAAAGGTTTACCTCGCAGAAACCGATCCTCTAATAACTTTGTCAGTTAAGGCTGGACATTCCATGTGTCGGCTTTCAGAGCTGGGCCAAAGTAGGTTCGCAGTTGTGAATACCGCTGTGAGCGTTTATTCTTGTATTAGTTATCATTGTATCATTTATTTGTCTTGTCATTGTTATTATTTCATATCCTTACTTATGATTTATCTTTTAGCTAATGATGGCTAGCAATTTAATCTGCTTTTGCCCAACCCCGCATAGGCGAAACTGTTTTCAGAGCCTTAGGAGTTTTCATTGCAATGTTTCTGTGTGCTCTGTTTCACGGGTTGCTTCCTAAACATCCCTACAAGTTACCCCTTCATCTCCTTTCCCAAAATACCTGCTCTGCTTCTGACTCCCCACCTGGCTTACAATGGCAGCTTTCTCAAATCTCACTGTTATATCTGGTCATCCTGCATTTAACAGCCAAAGTGATCGAGCACCTTCTATGCAGGCTGGCTAGTCCTTCCTTAAAATCATCTCAGGAACTAACTCCCCAGTCTCCACAAAAAAGATGTTCGATAGCTTTTATATTCCAACACATCTAAGGAAACCATGTACCCTTGCTAGTAACAGTCACACGTTTTCAGTGACAATGATCAGAAGGATGTGCCCCGAGGCAGAGCAAGTGGGGCTGGAAAAGCTCCACGCATCTCAGGAATTCAGAAGAACAACAGGATCCCTGTTAGGCCTCGCTGCCCTCCTCCCTGTAACCCTACCCCCTCCACCAGGGTAAATGCACATTCAGTATTTACTAGTAATTTCCTGGCAAAAAGCAGGCGCTTCCGCACCTCTGGGCCCCTGTTCCTGAAGGGCATTAGTTCCACAGGACACCCTGTGGGGACTCCATGGTCCGCAGAGCAGAGCAGGGTCTGCAAGCTGTCCCGGGGAGGGTGTCTGTCCCCACGGCCCTCCTCTGCAGTCCTCCAGAGGACCGATGTAGCCACACCCTCACCAGGTCTCAGGCCTCAGGACTGGGTTTGCTGCTGGACCAGGGTCTGCAGGGAAATGGACTTGGGTTTGAGGCTGGGACTCTTTCCCGCAGAGACTTCTTTAAGGCCAAGGGAGTCATTCGGGACAGGGCTGGAAGGTTTATTTTGGGGTCTGGAGAGGGTGTTGATGGAGCTAACGGAGTGGGGACTGGGAAGGGCACGCAGACTCTACTTGGTGGTTGTTCATTTTATACCAACTTGCCATCAAAATAAGGGATTTAGAAATAAGATAAAACACTAAAATGAGAAATGAAAGACAAATATAGCAAAAGATAAATAAGATACAATGTTTATACAGAAAATAAAAGAGTGTATATGTAAGTCCAGATACAGGAGATGACGACAAGCAACCTATACCCTGACTAAAATAGCTTGAAGTCACTGGTAAGTGCTCCGAGGCACGGAGGTCAACCAGCTGGGTGGCTATTTTCAGGGAGAGCTTGTTTAGTCTGGTGTGGGGCCGCTCTCGTGAGGATACCCACCTAGTCTCAGGAAACGGAGGGCCTGAGTTCATTCCCTCTTCCTCCCTGGGGCAGCCTGAGGAGGCAGGACCAGGGTCCATGTTGTGCGACTATTGGAAGCCACTGGAGGGGTTCCTGGGCCTCCCCAGACCAGGCACGAGCTCAACTTCTCAGGCCCCACAGGCCCCTGGGAGTAAACCCACGTCACCACCGTCAGTGAGCGCCATCTACCCAAGGGGTGTGAAATGAAGCCTTTACTCCCCCTCCACCCGACCAAGCCTGGGGAGTGTGGCAGGCAGCCTTCAAGGTCACCTCAGCCCTGTGCATGCCTTGTGAGTCAACCGTCTCATTGTGAAGGCCCACTGTGCGTGATGTAAAACAAAATCTGTACTCAGTTCCACTTTTGGAACTAGGAGATTAATCTTTAATCAGACTAAAAACAAAGGTGCAAGGTCTGATGCCACAGAGGCTTACTAACAGCAGTCATAAGGAGACCACACTTTTCACAGTGAACCAGATGAACCAGACCAAAAGGTGGAAAAAAAAATCTGAGTCATTTGGGATCTAACAACATTCTCCAGGCCTAAAAATGGCCTTGGATGGCCTGTATTTATATAATGACTTTATTTTTTTCTCCTATTTGTCCCCAGCTAATTACTTTAGGATATCACCTTTATTCTGCTCTTTACAATCTCCTGTAACCTCGACAGATCCCAGCCCTGCGACCTGTAAACAGGATCTGTAAGGTGCTCTGTAGAAAGCAAGGCCAAGCCCGGCTGTGGGCAGAGGGAGGCCCAGCGTCTGGAGGACACGACCAGGCGAACACCAGGGATTTTCCATTTAGACCTTTCTGGTTAACATCCCGAGGGAAGGAGTTGAGGGGCTTCGGAAGGAACTGGGACTGGAACATTGCCCTCCTCTCCGTGAACATGCTCTCCTCCTCACCAAACATTCACCCGCCATTTCTAACATCCACTGATGCTTTTTACCCGAATCCATTTTTACGGTGGTGGGTGTCCAATGGTGAGCCTCTGCACAGCCTTCACGGGAAAATTCTAGGCTCTAAGAGAAAGAACAAGCTGATCCAAGAATATTACACACAGTCAACTTTTCCTGAAAATAAGAGGACAATAGATGCCTGGAAATAGGGTGTCTATGGAGTCTTCATAAAAACAAAAACAAAATAAAACAACTAAGTCAAAAACAAAAAGCTGACCACATTCGGCTTATTTATGCTTTCCGACTCCCTTTCGGGGGGTCCTGGTTGTCTGTGCCGTACCGTGAACCCCCGCAGCCCACCACCCCCAGGCATCCGGAACACAGTGGATGGGCCCCGGGGAGCAGAAGCTCTCTGAAGCCCTGACACAGCCTCACGGCTTCAGGGTCATTAAGAAATCATTAGCGAGGAAGGATTGCTGGTTTAAATTAGAATGACGCTGATAGACCCGCAATTAGCAGAAATGAAAATTGTTAATTAAAACTCTAGCTTATTTCCGCCCCCACCCCACACCGTCCTGTGTGATGTCTATTTACCATTTGGTTTTCATGAAAATCAAACCATCTGATAGAATTTGTCAACCTAAAACCAACATCTAAAAAGTAGAAACAAATTTTAAAAGCCTCACTTCCTAAAGCTGCCAGACTATCTCACTCAGAGCTCGTGTTGAAATTAGATTGCTGTGCATTGATTTTTTAAAAACTTATTTCAACTTTTCCCACCAATAAGTATAGATCGCAATGAGTTGTTGGCGATGCCCACCATGGATACACAGCATCTTTGCGGGGGGCTTCATGGCACAGCACACAGCACCGATAGCAGAACGTGATTGGGAGCCTCAGCACGTGGCCCCTCTGTGTGCTGCACAATGACGGCTGTGCCTCCAGAGATGCGTCAGGAGGGCTCATGCTGTTACAACCAAGAGATAAACAGACAAGAGCACCTGCTACAGACCTGGCGAATGACAAGCCCATTGTGCACAGGTCATATTCTGAAATGACCAAGGATTAACTTCTGATCTTGATGGAAATCAAGGAAATTAATTGATTCACATAACTGGGCCTGCCAGGTTGGAGTATATAGTACAGAGGGTGGCTGCACCCAGTGGATTCAGCTCCATGTCCCTGTAATTTCTTTGGCTTTCTCCAGCTTTGTGTTTTGGCCATCCAGCTGGGAGCCAGATGACCTTGGCGTTTCCCAGGCTCATATCTGTTCACATGCACCCCCAGGAGCATCAGGAGGTGCTCCCCAGAATCGTGGAGAACTTTCCTAGTCTCAGCAAACACCTCATCCCATCTCACTGAGCCATGCCTATTCCCGAACTGAACTCTCTAATGGGGGATGGTTTGTTCTCAGACCAAGCGGGTCCATCCCAGTGGGCGAAGTCAGCCTTCCCTAAGGAAACATGGTATGAGATATAGTAAAACCAAAGCCTCCGAAAGAAATGTTCAATTCCTTTTCCCAAACAACAACCAAAGCCCATTTCTTAAGAAGTTCATATTTTATCTACTCTATTGTTAGCTGCCTAAAATCTCAGGTTTCTGTGGAGAAAACCCCCATAAGTTCCAGAGCTTCTAAATTCAAGATCCAGTATTCTTTTTGTCATACTTCTAAGGCAACGTAATCTAATTATTTTATCTGGGGTAAACTGCAAATTACTTCCTAAAAGTAGTGATTCCCTAATTTTCATCAGCCTCAAATTTTACAGTGGATTTGTGCCTGTGCTATCTCACTCCACTTTGAACAAACCCATAATGTGGATCGCTGTTATGCCAGTTTACAGCTGAGAAAAACGAAGCTCAGACAGTCGAGCAGCTGCTTGCCCCAGATTACTTAGCCTGGAAATGTCAGGGCTACACTGGGGCCCAGGGTTTGGGCTCAGCCCACTGCTCAGGACATCACCGTTGCCTCCGAATGCTTCATCCCCAAATAAATGGGAAAGACTGAATTCTGAACAAGTCGATCCACCTCGACTCACAGAACAGGATTTGTTTCTAATCGCTGAGTAAGGCTCCAACGACAACCCATCGTCTTCTCCCCAGTGCGGTTTCTGGCTCCTTCCCATTAAATCCTGCCATTTTCGTCTGGCACTGTCATGGCTGCTCCTGCTTTTCATCTCGTCTCTGCAGCGATGTAAGGGAGTTACTCCAGATCTCATCAAACAGAGTAGTTGGCTTCTGCAGGACATTCCAGCCTGGGACGCTCATCTTCCAGTTTGGGAAGCCCTCGCAGAAAACTAAACCATTTGAGAAAAATCTGTTTAGCTGGAAAACTCTTTTCTTTATCCAACCCCTTCCTCTGAAACTCTTATTGTAATGGAACTTGACAGACTCAAAGATTCATGCACGAAGGTTTGTTTTGATTGTTTCCAAAACAAAAGACAGGGTGCAGGGGTATAGCGTCTCTTTGGCAATATACGTTAGTCTGGTCAGTTTGTGGTACTATTAACCTTGAGGACTTAGTGTATTTCCAACGGATTATCTGCTCAGAATTACTTAGCATGTTTGCTTTAAGTGCAATTCTTGGGCTCCATTCAAGACTTTCGAAATCAAAATATCTGGGAGAGAAGCTGTGGAATCTGCACTTTAAACACAGACCTGGGTTGCTCCCCAGTGAGAGTCTGAGAAGAAGCCGGGGTCACCAGGGCACGTAGAGCAGCCCCACAGAGTTCTCACAGAACTTGGGAATCTCCGCACTGAGAGTCAGACCTTCTGAGACAGGCCACTGAGACGTTAGAGCATCCGTCAAACTTACTCTGGCTGGAGGGACCTGGGGCGTTGCAGTTCAGATCCAACAGGCAGATGAGGAAACTAGGCTGGGGAGGGGAGGGAATCCAGGAAAATTACTCTTGGGTGTTATTCACACTACCAAACGGAGCAATGGATTGACCGTTTCTGCAGTTTCCGATCTCTGAGGACCACGGGCACTCCTCCAGCTCCCCACACACACCCTGTACATTGTGTCTTCACAAGTGTTGACTTTAGATGCTCATGATTAGTTGGCGTAATTTTATATCCTCTAGGTAGTTAGCCAAACATTCGCTAACATTTATTAATTTGACTCGGCAGTTTTCCTTCAAAATATGACATCTGTCTTTTTTAAATCACAAACATTTCATGGTACTCTGAACAGGCCCCGGACAATATGCTTATAGTGTCCAATGGGTTAAAGAACGCTAGCATCCAGTACGACCTTGCAAAACTATGGTTTCGTTCAGGATAACTGGCAGTCAGGCTGTGCCTTACAGAGCAGTGCTCAAATTGTCCGTTTTGGAAATGGCTTAATCAGTTCATCCAAAAGTAATCAGGCAAACGGTACTGACCAGAGATAACGCAGTAAGCTGGAAATATGATGGGATAATTTACAATGAAAAACACAGTAATCAATAATTTCCAATACTCATGTCATCACTGTAGCATATACCGTATGTTTTGGACTATAAGATCCATTCCCCACTCCCCCAAGTTTGGGAGGAATAATGGTTGTTAATGCTGCTGTTGAGTTCTGTTTACATTTACATTGGTGAAATATTATGTTATTTATGTTATTAAATATTTTACCATACTTTTTGCTTCAAATTTTTTTCCTATTTTCCTCCTCTAAAACCTAGATGCATCTTATGGTCCGAAAAATATGGTAATTGTTTCTGGGAGACAAATGACTTGAGTAAATCCAATTGGAAAGTAGGCCTGTAAGTCATTCCTATGCCTCTGAGACAGAAGGAGCTTTGTGTCTTGGTTACTTTTCTTTACTAGGGAGCACCTGGCTCTTGGGATATTTGTGTTGTCATATAGCGCAGCGCTTTCCAACATTTCGTTGGCATTGCCGGGCTGTATAATAAGCATATATTTAATTTTGCAAAAACCTGCTAAGTTGTTTTCCAAAGCGGCTATAAAATTTTGCATGACTCTCAGCAATGCATGAGAGTTCCAGTTGCTCCACGTCTGTGCCAGCAGTTGCTATTGTCAGTTAGAGCTCTTCTAGTAAGTGTGTGATGGCATCTAATTTTTATTTGATTGGCATGTCCCAATTACTGAGATTGAATCTGTTTCTATGTGTTTATTTGCCATTTGTGCCTCTTCTACCCTGAAGTCAAATTTTTTGCCCATATTTACCTAGTGTTTTGTGGTCAGCAGCTCCCAAATTCTGAGTAAGTTTTGTAAGATCTATAAGCTAAATTTTCTTTTTTGCTTTTTATAGTTATTGTAAGTGGTACTTTAAAAAAGTTTTCAGTACATTGCTACATATATAAATATGAATCAATTGTATGTGTTGACCTTGTATACAATCCTATGACTTGCTAAATCTCCCATATTAGTATTAGAAGTGTCTTTATACATTTCTTGGGATTTTTTAAAATGTAGACAGTTATGCCTTTTGCAAATAGGGGCAGTTTTATTTCTATCTATCTATCATCTATCTATCTGGTTTTATTCTACTGGCTAAAACTTTCAGGACTGTGGCCAATAGGAATGGCAAGAGTGGACATCCTTGTGTTCTTCCTGATCTTAGTTATTTTATTTTTGAGTTTTAAAATATAAGTTTGGTTCTTCTTTATATCTTCTGTTTCTTTGCTGAGAATTTCCATTTCTCCATTAGTTTCCAGAATGTTCCCACCTGCTGGATGGGATATTTGCGTAGCAGCAGGTCGAGTGTTTGTCCGATCCTTCCAACACTGGTACCATCTCAACATTGGCCTCTGCTGGTTCTCCTTTCCTGTGACAGTTGAAATCATTCTGGCTTTTCATATCCCGAGCAAGTCTAGGTTGCATCCTGAACATCTTCAGTTTTATGTTATGAGATTTTGGGTCTCATTTAAATCCTATGGAGCATGCTGATATGTTTGGTTTGGGAGGTAGTTGACCTCGTTAGGTTCAGGCCACAAGGTCCACTTGCCAATGTGAGTTATACTTTCAAAGAATTTGCAGTTTTATGCACACCAGTCTCATATGTATGCCATCTGATTGTCAGTTTGGGACATGAATGTGATTGCATAACGTCAACACAAAGCAACAGAAATGTCGGCGCTCCTTCTGCTCCTCAAGGCAGAAAGAAGTAGAAGGCTTCTCCTGAGGCTTCTCTGTCTGACCTTCAGTTCCCAATTCTGGGTGTCAGGGTGCATTGCGTTCAGACTGGAAGATAACAGAGGAGAAAAATAGTAAACTGTTAGTTTGGTGGTAACTTGATTTCTGGTCTTTCTCTCCAATCTGCCTGGTACTCTTTACTTTTCACAGTCTTCAGATAGAGTCTCCATGCATGTGTCTGGTTTTTTTAGTTGCATTTAGTTAGGGAGAGAGAGTGGCATGTGCTTACTCCATCTTCTCTGCAACTGGAATCCTTTTTGCCTTTCTGTAATAGTCATTGAATTTTTGACAGCTTTATTGATAGATAAGTTGTATACCATAAAACTCACCTATTTAAAGTGTGCCATTCAGTGGTTTTTAAAAAATATTCACGGAGTTGTGAACTACCATTGTGATCACTTTTAGAATATACTCACCATCTCCTAAAGAAACCCCATACCCTTTAGCAATCACTTCCCATTTCCTCCTACCTTTCCTGCATCCCTTCTCCCAGGAAACCATCCATCTTTATGTTTCTATACATTTCCCTATTTTGAACACTTAATCTGAATAGAATCATACAATATGTTCTCTTGTTATTGGCTTCTTTCAATGGTCATAACATTTTCAAGAGTCACGCAAGTCGTAGCATGTATCATTACATCATCCTTTCATTGTGCAGTGATTTTCCATTGTACGGATATAATGATATTATTTATCCAGTCATCACTTGGTGGACATTCAGGTTGTTTCTACTTATCAGCTAATATGAATAATGCTGCTATGAACATTCCTGTATGATATTTTCTGTGAATATATGTTTTTACTTCTCTTGGTATATATATATACGAAAGGAGTTACTGGGTCCTACAGTAACCCCATGCTAACATTTTGAGGAAATTCCAAAGCCAGTGAATTATTTCACAATCTCATCAGCACTGTATAAGTATTACAATTTCATTCCTTTGCATTGGTTATCCCATTGTTCTGCCCCTATTTGTTGACAAGACTATTCTTTTCCCTCTGAATGGTCTTGGCATCTGTGCCAAAGATCAGCTGACTTTCAATGTGATGTTTTATTTCTGGACTCTCAAGTCTATCCCATTGATTTCTGTGTCTGCCTTTATGCCAGTACTGTCTTGTCTTTATTACTGTAGCTCTGGATTAAGTTTTGGAATCAGAAGAGTTCTCCAATATTTTTTAATTTATTTTTTGCCTTTTCTAGGTTCCCTGAATTTATGTACAAATTATAGGGCCATCTTGTTAATTCATTCAAAGATGCCAGCCATATTTTTGATTGTGTTGAACCTGTAGATCAATTTGGGAGATATTGCTACCTTAACCAGTCTTCTGAAGCAGAACATGGGACGTCTTTCCACTTATTTAGATCTTTTTAAATCTTTCACAATGTTCTATCATTTTCATGTATAAGTTTTACACTTCTTTGTTAAATTTGTTCCTAAGTATTCTATTTTTATGCTGTTATAAATGGAACCTTTTTTCCTAATTTTATTTTTGCATTGCTTATGGAATCTATTAAGTTTTAACACTAAGCACTATTAATTCCCGAAGTCCTGTTTGTATCTCTTATTGGCCTAGCCATTGCTGTTTTAATGTCATTTTTAACATAAAATCTGATCCAGAACCACCAGATACAGGACTTATTCTATCTTACTATTTCAGTACTTGAAGTCACCACAGGTATGTTTTTCTTACTTGTTCTCTCCTATGTCTCACTCACGGGGATTTCTCTCCTCCTTTGCTTAGTTCCTTGGAACATTAATCATGGAAAGGAGGTAAGGCTTTGTCTGAAGGTGTTCAGAAAGCGTGTGGGTTTGCCTTGCCCAGTCCTTGGAGATACTGTCAACCCCCAAAGCAATTTTCAGGTGGAGTTTCACTCCATAGGAAGTACGTATTTCTGTTCCTAAAATACTTGAATGTTAGGAATCTTCCAGGGAAACCTGTTTTTCTTGTACCACTCAGAGCCAAATTTGAGATGTTCTCTAACTCTCCCTTCAGGTGGCACTAATTTTCTATTTTATCCTACTGCAGAAAACATCATCCTTTGTAATTTCCAGCTGTATGTGGGATTCCACTGTCCAAAGCTCCACTCTGATCAAGCTTCATATTTCGTATGTAGCTCTTTAAATCCCACGTGCCCCCAGGGATTGGCAAATACCATGGACAAATGCCACTAGAGCACTTATATGCCATTCTAAATTTATACTTTCTTATCATTTTGCCCATATTACTTGTACTTTCTCTTGCCAGCTCAACCATGCATTGTAAAATGCTTGAAATTATTTTGCAATTTTCCTTTCTTCTGAACATTTAGTCAGCAATGTTGCCTGCAATGGAACCTAATTAATGTCTTTTTAATTTCACTCCGATTGAAGTTTCAAGGTGTGGAATTCGATTCTAGTTCTAGCAGCATAATCTTTGGTGAGTCTTTGATTCTCTCTCTGCGCCTTAGTTACTCCATCTGTGAAAAATGAGGAGATTGGACTAAATTATCTTTATGGATCCTTTCAGCTGTAAATGTTCATGACTCTCAGATGCAATAATTCCTAGCTGAACAGGAACTTTGATAGTTATTAATCACATTCAGGGAGTTGTTTTATATTGTCAGGGATGAGGTATTTCCACTCAGATGTATAGCTTTTCTCTGACCTGAGTGGCTCATTTATTTTCACTGAGATAGTGGGAGTTCTTCTTATTTTGTGGCCTGCACACCTGATTGATGGCTATGGTGATTCCACTAAAAAATAACGTAAAATATAAAAGTAACTATAACTACAACTATGAAAGTAACACAAAATATACCAAAGTAGAAGTTTGGTTTTTTTCTTCACATAGATTTTAATAGCACTCCAAAACGTAAAATAACAATATTATATCCTTCAAAGATATTCCATAACTACTGCTAATGTCTTTTTTTGTTTTTAAGATACGGTTTGGATTTCCTTTAAAATGGCATTGGCCGTAAAAATTCTCCTAAAATTTCTAATGACATTCAGAGGGAACTATATTTTTAGCAGAATCAACACTTTCAAAGCCCTTCAAAAAACAAACCATAAATCAGCAGCAGGTATCGAAAAGGAAAAACCTGTTAAAGCAAACACTCTGTTTACTGCTGAGAAGCCGTGAATCATAGAGGACAATATAGCCCCAAAGTGTGTTTTCCTGATATTTAAGGTTGCAGGAGCAAATCTGTGGCCTTGAAGTAATGAAATGCACTGAGACAGTACGGAAATACATTATTTAGTCGATTGCTAGAGAATGTGATTTAAATTGTCTTTTGCCCCATTATCTTTGGCTCTTGGGCACTTAAGTTGAAGCAGAAGTATGAGTCTTTCATAATTAACAAATGTTCCTCTCTGACAAAGGAAGTAGCCTAATTTGGGGGGAGGATGGGAGGCTTGTTCTCTGTCCCCTCTCTGTCCCTATAACTCCCCCTCCACAGCTCTGCTTCCCACAGTCCGAGCCCATGACTCCATAGACTTTAAAAGCAAATTAGAATCTGGCTTCTTTAACTGTGCTCACTTTGCTGAAACCAAAAGCCACTTAATTAGTTTGCTGCTAGGGTATATTAGTACGATGACTGCATCCAATATAAAGCAGTATAACTGGATTGTCTAAGTCGACGTGGGTTCAGAAAAAGATTTTGAACCTGAATTACGGCCAATGCCTCCAGGACATCCCAGATAATGCCTATGACTTTACCCTACATTTGCAAGATCTCCCCCTATCTGTAAAGCCTTGAAAGACCCATTTCATGCTGTTTGGTGTGGCAATGTGCCCCTTGACAAAAGTAAGAGATTAGAAGTTTTTTTTCCAGGGTGGTTTCTGCAGAGCCTGTTTACTCTAAGCAAATGTGAGGGCCTCCAGAAGGAAAGTGACTTAATCCACTTCCCCTACCCAGACTGCTCTGCTAGGCACCCAGTACTCCAGGCATTGAGGTCGCCCTGGCAGGGCCACTCTCTTATTCCTTAAGCTACTCAAGAGCTGGCACAGCCCTCAAAATGTGAGAATGAGATATGGAAGGCTCTGACCTTCAGAACGTTGATGTGCTCTGTTCCTACACCACGTGATCACTTGCGGAAGCCCCTGGGCACTGCCTAAAGTCCACCCCTCTTTTTGCTCAGATTTAGAAAGCAGAATATAAATCCTGCTGTGTGTATCCCAAGATGGTTAAATGATTCAGAAGCCAAGAAAGTACTTCCGGGAAAAGGAGTGGTTCACTGCATTGAGTACTGCAATAGGACACAGAAGAGCCTTGGGATTTGAGACCAGGAAGACATCGGTCATCGGTGACCTTTGGGGAAAGTAGAGAGGAAAGAGGTTTGATTGGGAGGGGCTCAGGAGAGATGACAAAGTACAGGTTGTGTATAAAGATAATTGGTAATTTCGCTGTAAAGAGCAACAGGAAATCACGATGTACCTAGAGAAGGGTCTCGGGGTTCAGGAAGTGTTCTTAGAAAGGGGAATATCAGAGCAGTTTCTGTGCAGATGACAGTAATCCAGTGGGCTTGGAGAAACGGATAAGGGAGGGAGGAGGGGAAATGGCACACGCAGCAATTGCCGGAGCAGCGTCGTGGAGAAGGTGGAGGAGAGAAACCCAAGGCTCCGGTGAGCAGGTGGGTGGGGTTCTGGGCATGAATACTTCTACTGAACTAGAAGGGCAAGCAGACAGGAATGTAAATACTATTGCGTGGGAAGTTGTCAGCTAATTGTATCTTTTCACAAGGAATTTAGGGGAGCAAGGAGGACACGTACCCTATTTCTATACGTTAGTACTTGAGGCTTATATTAGAAAAAAGTTTCTACTTAAAAAGGGTGCAATGAGACAATATGAACAGGGAGGATTAAAAATATTAAGTGCTATGGTTAGTTTAATAGAAAATAAGTCCTTTTCTCTATGCACATAATTGGAGGAAACAAGTGAATGAATTTGAGATAAAATCATCCGATAAAGAAAGAAATGGCATAAAACCTTGCAAAGAGTATGTCTTCCATAATTATCTTAAAGAAAGAAGTTGAGATGCAGAAAGTAAACTAATGGTCAGTGTCAAAAATCAAAAGAAATTTCAAAATAAAGTAAAAAGTGGAGACACCACAGAAAGAAACAAAGATAATAAGAGTGGAAATACCAGTAAATGGCCTTTGCGTGTACTGTCAGCATTTCTGTGGAGCTTGTGAACCAGAAGTTCTATCAGGCTGAAGAACCCCCAGACACTAAAAAATGATTATAATTATTATTAAAGGCATAAGAAAGAGCTTAAAGTTCAATGAGACCCTCTATGTGGTTGATTGTTGAGCAGTCTTTATTTTATTGATTTTAGGCAGGAAGAGAGAGAGAAAAATATCAGTTTGTTGTTCCACTTATTTATGCATTCATTGGTGGCTTCTTATATGTGCCCTCACTGGAGATCAAACCAACAACTCTTGGTGTATCAGGACCACACTCTAACCAACTGAGCTACCGGGCCAGGGCTGTTGAGCTGTCTTAATGATGTCATAATCTATCGTGCTATTTCCTTATAGCAGTCTTATGAAATAGTTCAAATTTTTTCTTGCATTGTAAAGATATTTGCTTGTTTTTTGGCTACCATACTCAAAATCAATGCTCAGAAAAACAATGGACACATGTTATAAATTTGGACATAACTAGAATTTTTTTAAAAAGCTACTGCTTTGAAGATCTGAGAACAATTCCATTAATGAATTGAGTGCCTTGTGAATTTTTTGAAGTATAAGAGAATAAATATCTTATGAAAAATAAAGTAGCAGATTCTGCTGTTGTACTAAGTTATATACCCAGTATGACATCTTGCTTCTTTAATATTTCAGGGGAGAAAAACAGTTACTCTAGAAGATAATGATGAAAGTCAAATCATTGTGTTGTTTGTGAAACCATTTATAATCAAAATAAGTTTTTGAGATCTATTGGGTTTATTTCAAATTTTTCAAAACAGAGTATATCATAAATTAATTATACACAAGGATAAATTATACATTTATGAGTATATTCTTAGGCATCTACTTTTTCATCTGGTTGACTAGATCCTCATGAGTTTTAAGCTGGACAAATGGCGTATAATAGAGCTATTGGGTTGGTGAAAAAGTCTGTATGGCATTATTTGTAAAATAAAAGACACATTTTTCATTTTTACCAACACCTTTATTGATTTGGATGTTTTGAGTATTTTGGCTATCTCCTATGTGGTATAACATTGATACTTCTCAATTAAGGTCTCAGTTTGATTGCTATCAACTCCAACTGGTCTACCCGACTGGAGCATCGTCCAGCTAGAAATCTCCAGCATGAAACTTCGAAAACCACTTCTGACACGTTCGATCAGCCATAGCACTTTCTCTGTACACTGCACAAATCTTTTGTGTGTGTGTTTCAGATGCATTTTTACCTTTCTTGAAATAATAAAGCATAATATGCTGAAAGTGTTGCATATTTTCTTCCATCTTCAATATTAAAATGGTTACACAAAAATTCACCAATTTTGATAAGTTTTTTTTAAATGCACACTGATATGACAGCTGTCACAATACAATCTAACAAAACTGTTACAAAGGAAGTTAAAGATGACTAAGCACCACTAGAACCATCTTATGGAAAAAAAACAAACAAACTTTTTGGTCAACCCAGTATTACATTTCAAAAGAAGTATTTCTTAAACATTTGGTTTATACACTTAAATAACCATGAGGCATTTTACGTGATCATAATGCATATACCTAATGTAAATATACACAAATCCATTTAATTGAATTGTGTTTTCATATGTCATGCTTCTAGGTCTAGTAGTAAGGTTACTTTTTAATTTTTTAAAAAATAAATGTGGCCTGCAAACTTTATTTTTCAATCTTTAAAACTGTATACTAGCTTTTGGACTAAATATTTTTGCCTTAAGACAGTGAATATAAAAAATTGAAATTCTTTTACACACATGCCTTTGGAATGTTTTAAAAATCAGTTTATTTCAGATAATTTGATAATTTTTGATCAAGGATCAATTAGCATGTTAACCTAATGCGGTGAAAAGAACATATCATGTAGAGCTGTGAGACATGGGGTTGATAATCCTTCCTCATTCCCTTACTAGTTATGTGACTACAAATGACCCACAGCCTCTCTGAGCCCTGGTCGGCACATCTTCCAGTGATTAAAATACTTACCACAAGGCCTATAGTGAGTGAGGTAAAGTTCTCGACAGTGCTTTGTACACAGAAATACTGACACTATTATTTTAAAACTGAAATGTTTCTGACTTTGTCTTCCCCTCCTCCTAGGGTCTCTGAGGTTTTCTGCATCTATAATTGACTCTGGTATTTTTACTTTGTTAATATTATAAGTTCATGCTAAAACCCAAACGCCACCGTGCCCGGGAGCCCACACAGTAGTACCTCATTCTTCCCCGTTTACCTATCGGGCGCAGGCTCAGCGCCAGGCAGAGGAGCGTGCAGTGTGGCGCACTGAACTTTAACCAATGGAATGACAGAAAAATTAGAAGCATTGTAGGAAGAGCTGGTATGAATGAGACCGATTCTCATTTTATTGCAAAGTTCTTTGTGGCTGCTATAATCGTTCTGCTATACATCTATAAACACAATAGACACTGTTACAAAGTAAAATAAGTCAGAAGAGTAGCCCAAATAATAAAACCGTAGTTATGTACATTACCCCAATAATGTTACTCCAATTAATGCATATAATGAGAGTATTTTCCTTACCAATAATTTGCAGAAATGAGGCAAACTCTTTGACATAAGTTTGCCAAGTCTGTAAGTGCCTTGTGGCTTTTTCCACAGAGCATGTCTTTACTGATCTTTTTAAGAACATCAAGCACTATCATTCTGTCATCCACTGCAAAAATATTCATTAAACACCTACCACGTACCAAGCAGCATTCTAGGCAATGAGTGTGAGCAGTGCACAAAAACAGTCACTCCCCCCTCCGCCTCCATCTCTGCTCTCGTTGAACTTACTTTCAATATTCTGTTAAATTATACTAAGTTCTAGGGTGAAAAATAAAATCAGGGAATGGTGCAGGCTGTGTGTGAGAGGGAAAGTTTTTGTTTATTTATTGGCTTGTTCGTTGGATACTGTAATTAGAGTGGTCAGAGAAAGCCCATTTGAGCGAACACAGACGCCACAGGGAAGAGCATTCCAGGTAGAGGGAGCAGCAAGTGTGCGGGTTATGAGCGCGGAGAGTGTGCGTCCATCCCGCTGGAGCGTCAGCAAGGAGACTGCGCTCCTGGACTGGAGGGAGGCAGTGGGAAAGTTGTCCGAACTGTGGATGCAGTGGGATCCCGTAGGGCTGGCAGAGCAGCGTAAGACATTGGCTCCTCCCCCTCCTCCGAGAGAAAGGATGAGCCAGAATGGAGGGCCCTGAGCAGAAGGGTGACATGGCCTGGCTTACGTCTTAACAGCGTCCCTCTGTCTGCTGTGTGGGAACAGATGGTAAGGGGAGCAGGACAGAAGCAAGGAGACCCATTAAGAGGCGACTGCAGTCTGCCTGGCAAGAGGTGATGGAAAGATGGCAGTGATTCTGAGATCATGTGAAAGTGTTAAAAACTATGCCTAAGGTTAATTAACGTCACCATCATTAGGAGTGGTGGACAGAAAGGATAGTAAACATACAGTTCAGAAGTGCCTATATTTGTAAGGTAGGAAGAGGAAGAGTAGTCTAAAAACCAAATAGTTTCTGAGTTCTGGGAGATCTATAGTCTCTGGTAGATTTCTCAAGCAGGAAGAAAGACGGAGAAGTTGCTGTATTCTCATGAGGCAGCAAGACAAGGGTATGTGTTCTCATCACACACGTCCAGCACTGTCCTGGGCGCCCTGCCCAGAGTCTAATACCAGAATAAAAACACAGAAGGCATGGCTGGAACATAAAAAGTAAAGCTTTCTTGATTCTGAAATAATATGATCATTTATGTAAAAATCCTCGAGAACATACAAAAAAAGCCTATTAGAACTAATGAGTTGAGCAAGGTTATAGGACACAAAATTACTGTAAAAGAAATCAACTGCATTTCTTTATAACATCAGTAAGTGATTAGAAATTAGAATTTTAAAAATAGCATTTACAGTAACAACACAAATATGGAATTCTTAGGGTAAGACCTGCTCATCGAAAACTACAAAGACATTGATAATGAAGAATAAAGAAAATCTACATAAAACACCCTGCTCATGAACTGAAAATCTCAAAATTGTTAAAATGTCAACTTTCCCCACATTTAATCTATAGATTCAATGTGACCCAGCAGGCATTATTATTATTACTATTTATTATTATTATTATTTTGTAGAAGCTAGCAAGCTTATTCTAACATTTACATGGAATTGCAAAGGCCTAGAATACCTGTATCGACTTTCAAAAAGAAGAACAAAATTGGGAGATTTGCACTATCTGACTTCAAGACCCAATTACTGCAGCAACAGTAATCAAGACAGTTTGAAGTCGGTCTAGATGTAGACATGTAAGTCAATGGAATAGCATAGATAGTGCAGAAGTCAATCCACACATACTTGGCCAACTGATTTTCAGGAAATCAAAAGGGAAAGGACAATCTTTTCAATAAATGGTATCAGAAAAATTGGATGTCCACATGTAAGCATATCAACTTTGTAGAAGACAATCTGACTTTGGGTAGTGGGCAAACAAATAAAAAATATATAAATTTTGACCTTTACCTCACTATATACAAAAATTAATTTGAGATGAGTCACAGACCTAAGTTCAAAAATAATAACCACAAAATTCCTGGAAGAAAACACAGGAGAAAACCTTAGAGACCCTGAATCTTGCAAAAACTCTTAAAAAGACACAGAGAGTATGAACCCTTGAAGAATAAATTGATAAAACAGACAAAACTAAAACATTTTTGTCCTTCCAAAAACAAAGTGAAGGAAATAAAAGCCAGGCATTAGGGGAATACAGAACAAGATGTTTCTGCTGTTGCAGCTCCTCTAAAAAAGCGGGAGGGACTCCCCCTCCCCAATTTAGATTCCACTGTCAAGACTTCCCAGACACACCCCAGCAGGACTTGGCAACGTTTCTTTCTTGTGTATTGAAGGTCTCTTGAAAAGTAACTTGGGAGAACAAGGAGAAGACACAGGCTTTTATGGAGGTTGAGGGGAGGGGCCATGGGACAACTCTTGCCAGTGGGCAGCACCTGGTGTAGGTTGGATCCCCTGCGAGATCCAAAGGGGGGAGCACCTGCTCTTTTCGGTCAGCTCGCCCCATGTGACACACAAGGCAAGGAGGGGTGAGGCTTACAGCTGTGGGCAGTGCCGTCAAACCTGGAGGCCGACCCTTGCTTATAGTCCCCAGTCCAGTTTTAGAGGCGGAGGGTCCCCTAAAGCTTAGGAAGTTTCCTAGAGAAGGTGATGCCTGACATAACATGAATATTAAGAAAGGAATATTAGTTTATTCATTTCTTATTTTTGTTTGCATTTGCCTATAAATATAATTGCCACATATTGAAAAAACACCGAGTGGTATAAAACAGAAATTAAAATTCATTCCTAGCTGAGAAAAGTGATCTCCCATCCTGAGATAATAATCTTGGTTAACATTTTTGTGCAGTTCCTTCCTGTCTAGACTCATTTGATAATTAGAAAAAAATGAATTTTTCAAAAAATAAAAAATTTTATTATGCTATATGTTTTGGTACATTTACTCTTTTCTCAATGAAGTCTTGGTATAATTGTTATTTTCCAACTTTTTAATATAGGAAAGTTAACATTTATATTCAGTCTTGCTCACTGTCTCTGGTGAGGTGATTAATTTGAAACATGGCAGATGTTTCAAAATTAAAACATGTTTAAAAATCAAAACTGCTATACTTTTAAGAAGTTTGCAGATATACATAAAGCCTGTCCAGAAGGAATCTAGCCATGTAATCTGAAAAACAGAGGTGTTGACTGAAGAAGATACAAGAAACATTGTACACAGGACACTGATGCCTCAGTCCCCTTCAAAGTAGGCACCTTGGGACCTCACACAGTTCTCCCAGTCACCATCAGCTGCCCCATCGTATTTCCCTGAATCTCATCAACAGTCTGATACCTCTTCCCTTTCAAAGGTGATTTTAGTTTGGGGAAAAGCCAGATGTCACAGGGTACCAAATCTAGTCTGGAGAGGGGCTGAGTCACCTGGGTGATTTGATGTTTCGCCAAAAAACTCTCCATGAGATGTGATGCATGAGCAGGCACATTGTTGTGACGAAGCTGCCAAGCACCAGTTGCCACAGCTGCAGTCTTCTGAATCATCTCAATAGTGTCCGTGGAGGAATGTTCAAGCTTAATGCAAAACTTGATGCAGATTCGTTGCCCTACTTGCTCAGTCATTTTGAATGTGACAGCCACACAGTACACATGCTCACTCAATGGTGTCTACCGCCCACTCTGACTAGTGTAGTGAGGGCCTCATTGTTCACACATGTGCATTCCAGTCCACTGTCCTTGGCTGCCAGGTTACATCGATGTCATGCAAACCATTCTCGTTACATCAACAATGGCTGGACTTTTTCCAGACCACATATATATATATAAAGTGTTATTTTTACCATGTCTATTTTCATTTTACTGTCAAGAAACTGCTGGAATTCGAGCTTGACCTTTCCCTTTTAACGCCTCTAGCAGAGCTAAGAATTGCCAAAGGACTAAACATCTCTAACCTGCTCCACGAAGAATACAATGCACATTTGGAAATCCACATTCCTTTACCACTTCAGCTTTCAGGTGCTTAAAGAACTTGTCAAATTCAAAGGGACAAGCACAACCTTTCATGTTTAAAAAATATCGAGGAGGGTTGGCAATGATGCTTCTAAAGACGGATAGAGTGGGTTTTCTTTATTCCTGTAACTCTCGCTTATTCCTCACTGCTCTACCTCAAATTATTTTTCATTGCCACCACTCAGGGGCAAATGGGAAAGGAATTCTCTGTCAAGTCTTGCCTGTCACCTGTTCTCCCTAGCATATCTAGTTTGCTGTATCCTGTTAGTGAGTATCAACCCACATGGTCAACTGTAAAATGCAGTTAGCCCTGTCCTAAGGCAAAGGTGGTGGCATTGGCCTTGTGCTTTACAAAGAAAAACAAATGTGCAAGGACCTCTGAAAGGCCTTGGTCCTCAGTAAATCCTCATGGCTTCTGGAAAGAA
>CM052541.1:178332152-178441993 GCA_028533065.1 Trachops cirrhosus
TTGTCAAACACCATTCTAAGCACTTGACCGGATTTATCTAATTCAATTCTCCCAGCAGCCTTCGGGCATAGGCATTTTGAAAAGGAGATACTGCCATAGCTTCCAGAGAGGAAATAACTTGCCCCAGGCCACGCAACTGTAGAGATTCAGACTCAGGACACTGAACCAGGCAGTGTAGCTGAAAGACCAGACACCTAACCATTTTGTACGCCACCTCCCCTAAGGTGCCAGTCCTCTGTGGTAGGTGGTCTGATGAGGGATCCATAGTAAAAAAATGTGGGGAGGGGAGGGTTACAGGAGAGGGGCCCCCAGAGAGCAGTGTCTGGAAAGGCAGGACTTGGTGGTGGCAGTGGGAGGGTACATTTCAATTGTCCCAAGTATGTAATTCTCAGCTACCGATGCTGACGATATCTGCCCTCAGGCTTGCCTGTGCCTAGTTCCTGAACGAATCTTGTTCAAGTTCCAGGATAAATCGTGAGCACAGAAGTTTCCATCTCCTCACCCCGTCTGTACCAAGCCCATGGCAGAGATGCCGAGCTGGAGTTTCCTCTGCCTCCCCCTCCCCAATCCTCATGTGCACCTTCCATTTGGAGTGGTCGGGCTGCATTCCGAGTTCCTTGTTTTGTGCTTGCTCCATGCTGCATCATGCATTTAAACGGCTGGATGCTACCCCATGCTGTGCACCTGCAGTACTTTACCTATCCACCCTCCCAGTGATGGACAACAGGCTGCCTCCAAGGCCCTATCACTACAAATAACATTGCTAGGAACATTCTTAGAGAGCTTTTGAGAATTTTTAAGATACGTACACAGGAATGGGATTGCTGAATCTTTGAGCCAGTCTGTACCCTACCCCCCAGCCATAAAAGTCGTCTATATACCAATATAAACATACCTCATATGAATACATTGTGTGGGTATTGTATTTGGCAAGGTAAGGCTTGGTTGGCATTTCCAGCTTATTCTTCACATCAATATCAGCATCTAAAACCACACTTCACATAGCTCATTACTATCTCCAGGTTGCAGGCCCGGCTGCTCAGCGTGAAACTGACTAGGAACGTCCAGCTCTCCTTCTACGACTGACCAGCCTAGCACTTACTCATGGGGTTACCATCAGCATAAAGCCTCTGTGCTACCTGCTGTGCCAAAGGCCGTCCAGGACGAGGGGTGAGTGTCCTTCATGCCGAGAGGGCCTCTCACAGTGCCTGGCACAGGGGCACCCAGTGCAAGGGTGTTGGCTCAAATAAACAGAAAACAGGGGACAAGGAACCAATTTGGGAAGGAAGGTGACTGATTCTATTTGGGGCAGGTGAAATGAAATGATCAGTTTAGTTGGTAGTGAGACATTCATGTACATTTGTCCTTCAGGTAGTCTAGAACTTTGGGTTCAAAGCACAAGAGAGAGAGTTGAGAAACAGTTGTAGTTATGGCTTTTGAGTGATGGTAGGTGAATCAGTGAACCACATGGGAAGGAAGAACGATATGGAAAAGAGTTATGGAAAACAGGCTTATTTAGCTAAACAGGCTTATTTAGCTAACAGAAGGGTGATTGCTCACCAAATTGGGCCCAGAGCACGAAGCTCAGTAAGAAGAATTTAGCAACAGGAAGGGAATCAGTGTGGTGTCACCAAGGCCATCAGAGGTTTGGATGACAGGAGGGACCGGTGTCCCATACTACAACGCAGTAGGGTCAGCATGAGATGAAGCAGGGGCTGCTGAGTCAGAAAATTTATATTTCAACAGTGTCTTTGATGGAGCCCAGGAATTTGTGTCGATATTAAGAAATGAATGACCTCCTTTCTGCTGATCTACAGGTCATATTTTGAACTTCCTTTGACCTTAACCTGATTGTAGGACACAAAATATCTCTATGAAAGGGAAATTCAGAATCCAATATACTATTATAAAGAAAAATGAAATTTACCAAAAAGTCATGCTAAAACATTTTGCTTATAGATTACTTTAGACTATGGAAGACTTTTTTTTTTTTAAACCATTAGGGAACTTCCTAGGCTCATGGTATCACATAAAAGTTCCTTTGAACTCGTGTGTTGGAGCTCTGTACTTAAAGAAAGGCCCAACCCTGTATCTTTGACCACATCCAACATTGACATGATTTGTGTCAAAGAAATCCACCCTTACCTAGAAATTTCACAAGGATCTAAAAGATATATGGACATAAGTTCTACAGGGTTACACCATTGGTCCCTGTGGTCTTATTTATCATCCAGTATGTTCCTCATAGGGTTTCCATTTTAATGAACACCTTAAGATTATTGTCAAAAAAAGTTAAACACTTTCTCCATTAATCTCATAGAACTTTGTAGGAAACATAGTTTCTTCAAAGATCTTAAATTTAAACTTCTTCAGAAAGTCTACTTTATAGCTTTCCTATTTTATAAGTATTTCATGGTGATTTTTCTAAGTTATATCTGCCTTCCTTCTACCAATCCAAAACATAATATTTCAGAATTTTCTGGAAACAAAAAAATTGCCTTAAGTCATTTTCCATTATTTCTGGGTATAGAATTAATGCAATAAAATTTAAAGGAGAAACTCATCCTTTCATGTAGCTTTTGTGCTCATTTATTTTATTTCCTTTGCACCTGAATTTTATGTCTCCCTGTGCTCACCCTGGCTTGTAAATCATCTTTTTCCATCTCTACCACTGGTTTCAGGGCCTGGGAAAATATTTCTGAGTCCTGTGATTTCCTTTCCTGTAGCGCTTTCAAGATGGTTGGGTTATATTAAGGTGATTTCAATTAGAATTTAAGTCGGGTTATCTGGAATTCCATCAAGTACAACTATACCACTCTGGGTCTCTCTAATATCAAGACTGGTACTCCTTTCGCTAGTACAGTAATTGATGCTCATAATAATAACCACATTGTCTTCTGATTCAAGAAGGTTGCCAGTACGGTATTAGTAAGTATTTCATTTATACTAATCCTTTAAAAATTTGTAATCCTATATGAATAAATTTCAATTAGATTATTTGATTAACTAGATCAGTTCTTTCTGTGGTTTATACTGTTTATCAGAAAGACGGTCACACTTCTAAGTTTGATTATTTCAGTTTTCCATTTCTTATATGTCAGCCTTCCCTTGCATTTTACTCTGGCTTCTTTCCTAAGTCAAGGTTCAGTTAAAGTGAACCCTCAGCCAGCTCTGCATCTGCACCTGCACCTGAGCATCTCGATGCTACTGAAGGAGAACGCAGTCCCGCTGACTGGTCTTATTAAATTTATGACCATAAGCCTCCAAGGTGACCCCAGGCTTCCTGGCATCCCTGATCTATTTCTCTAGTCAATTTACTCTCCCACTCTCTAGGATGATTATTTCTGCACCATCTCACATCTCTCCTGCCCTCTTCCTCTTTCTCAGCAGATGACCCCACCTTCTGTTATCAATCAGAACAGAACTTCCAGTGATCCTCCCATCTCTAAATTCACTGATGTACTTGTGTGTGGCCCCACAAACTTGGCCAGTTACAAATGAAATGAGCCCACTGGGCTTCTAACCAAGACCAGACCCTCTATTTATGCCTGGATTCTATCCCCTCCCTGCCACCCAAGCTCTGTTCCTGCATCACCTCCTTCCCACTGTGCCTGGATCATCTCTCTCTGTAGCCCCACATGCAGTAGTTTCTTCCACTGCTAAAAAACACCCTTCCTTTACCACTTATCCTTCTCTAGCCCTTGTCCCACTTTTCTGATTCCTTATAGTTACATTCCTTAAAGCAATTGCTTATATTGTCACCTTCAGTTTCCCCACAGTCCACCACACTGACACTGGTCCTGGAGAGGCCAGGAACTGGCTTCCCTATTGCCCAATCCAAAGTCAGACCCCATCTCTTCCAATGCCTTGGCAACAATGGACACAGTTACTCATTCCCTCCTTCAGACGACTTTATCCTCAGTCCCTGGATCCCTACCCACTGGCTGCTCCTTTCCATTTCCTCCTGGGGCTTCTCAGAGTCCCTTCCAGGCTGTTCATTCCATTGCTCATGCCAGGAATTTAGCAGTCAACCTTGATTCCTCTCTTCTCAGTCCATACCCAGCAAGAATTATAACTAGTACTTCATCAAATCTGAATGCTTCTCACCACTTTATCGAATATAGTGCCCACGTCCAAGGCCTTGCAAGACCTACTGCAGCAGCTTCTACTCACTGCTTCTACTCTTGGTCCCTGGCCTCTGCTCCATGGACCAGGCAGTGGAGTCCTGTTAAATTATGAGTCAGCTCATGTTCCCTGGTCAGAACCCTCCAGGGGCTGTCTGCCACATTTGGAACAAGCTCCAATGTCCTTAAGGCAACTCGGCCCTGCCCCGCTCCCCCGCTCTCCCTTTGCCTTAGCGCACAGGCCTTCTTGCTTCTCTCCACACTGGGTGCTGCCTAGTTCCTTTGCATTTGGGCTTCCTTTCCTCACTCCTTCTCCCCAACATTTCATGACATTTGTTACCTTCTACACTTTCTGTTTTTCATATTTTTATCTTCTCTTAAAGTAAGAGTTATTTATTTAAGTTCCATGAGGACAAAAACTTTGTATCTCTGGGGTACTGCTGTGCTTCCATGCTTGGAACAAGGACTGAGACATAATAGGCGCTCAATAAATATTAAATGACCAAAAAAAAGTCAATCAGTGACACACGGCGCTTCCGAGTTTCTCAAACCTAGTTCTATCCTACTGTGTGCTGGACGCTGAGCGTGTTCTTTGACATAGTGCTCCATCCAAAGTTCTGGTCTAGCCCTCTGTGACCTGTACATAGTATCTCTAATCTATGCCATTGTCAGTCTCCTTCTGAGACACGAGTCGTCTGTTTTAATTACAATGGGCCATCTGGTGTCCGTCTACAGGGCTGCGAGTCACCCCACAGAGCGCTGGGTAGTTTGCATCACCTATGCCTTCCTTTCACTTGTTATGATGGAAATTCGCAAACATACAAAATAGTGAGAACAGTACAATAAACCCGATTTAATATCACTCAGTTTCAACATTTAACTCATGGCTTTCAATGTTCCATACATTACCACCCGTTACTCTCACAGGTTATTGTGAAGCAAATTCTAGGTGTTATAATAATTCATCTGTAAAAATTTCACCTCTAAAACATAGAATAGCAACATCAAAATAGTAAAACACTCATAACTACAATACCATTATCACACCTAAAAATTATTGATAATACTATAATATCAACACATTTCTAGTGATTACTCATATTTGTCTCATTTTCTTATAATGGTTTTCAACAACGTTTGCTTGAATCAGGTTCCAGAAAAGATCTGTGTTTTCAAACTGATTGATCTGCCTTTTATGTCTCTTGTCAAAGTTCTCCCTCCTTCTCTCTCTCTCTTCTGCCCTTCACCAATTTTGTTCAAGAAACCAGGTCATTTTTTTTTCCTGCACAGTCTTCCTCAGCCTGAATTTTGCTGCTTGTTTCTCCCCCTTGTTCATCTGTTGTATTTTCTGTAACTCGGTAGTCAGATGTAGAGCTTTGATCAGATGCAGGCTCAATATAATTTGTGACAAAACTACTTCATAGGTAGTGTCTACTTCCAATAACAAGTAACGATGTCTGAATTTCTCTCTTCTTTGTGAGGTTGTCACTCATTGATATTAAGTAGATCAGCAGTTATCAAACTTTTTGTCTTACGAGGGTGTTACACATTTAAAAATGATTGAGGATCTTGCAGAGATTATCATTATTTAATAACAGATTAATATTATCTATTAATATTTATTTTATTAGATGTCAAAGGTAGGAAAACTTGAAAATAGTTATTTGTTTAAAATAATAACAACCTTTTACATGTTGACATAAATAACATATTTTATGATATAACTATATTTTCAAAATAAAAATTCATAAGAAGAGAAACATTGCTTCATATTTTTACAAATCTCTTTAATGTCTGGTTTAATAGACTGTAAGACAGCTAGATTCATCTTTCTGCTCCTGTTGCTGTATTCGATCTGTTGCTTTAACTGAAGTACATCAAGAAATACAATATCACAAAGATGTGTGGTTGGAGATGGAAGGATTATTTTGATACCTTTTTCAGATAATTGTAGATAATCTTATTTGATCCTATATCAAAACTTGGCATGGTAGTTTCTTAAAAGTTAGTTGCAGTATGAAATCTGAAACCACATCAATAAACTTTTTCTATTCTGTTACATTAAATTCCATTGGCTTATTTTGTTGTTTTAATCGATCTCTTACCAATGCATGATTTTGTGATATTATTTGGAAAATATTGAATCATTAATATGTGTAGATCTTCCAAATGTGAACAATTTCATTATTCATCTTCAGAAAAACATCCATTAATAACCATGATCCTATTTTTTTGAAGCCTGTAAGTTATTGGCAAACTGTCATGCTCAAGGTGGCAAATTCAAATTTTCCAAATTTCAAATTTTTATTTGACAACTTGAATTTTACTACTGGCAACAGATACTGTCAGTTGTTCTCCTGAAGTTTCAGATTTACTTCGTGGATTTTCAAGAAAATACCTGCCAAATACACAAATTACAATAACTATAATTTTTCTGTCAGAAATGCCTTCAAATGAAAATTGTGTTCCATAAAAAAGTGGCTAGTTTAGCTGGCAACTCAATCCTACAGTTGTTTTTAAGGCGATGACCTGCAGAGGTCAGTATTCAGCATAAGTGCTTTACATAGATTCCCATTTTATCACATAGAATATGTGTTAAAGTACTCAAAGGTCAATATTTAATACAATTAGTAATTTTTACTGCATCATTGGGGCACTTTTAGGTGGAACTTTTCTTGCCGTATGTGCTGGTTGAGAATGCAATGACCGTGACTGCCGGTGGCACAGTTGGTGCCACTGCCTTGACTGGTGCTGAAGCACCAGCCGTTTCGCTCACAATTACTTTCGCAACATCTTCATATCGCCATGAAAATAATGTTAAACTTGTCCCCCTGAAAGTCTTAGGGAATCTCACTTTGAGATCTATCCATAGATTCATTACTTTGTTAGGAGTTGTTAGTGATATTCTAATTCCCCATCTGGGATGCTTCTATCAAAAAATTTCTACTCATCAATGATTTTGATTTCTGAGGTAAAAATAAATTAGGAAAAGCAGAAAAAGTACAAGTTTTTAAAATAATGAAGTGGTTCTCTAAAATTTTCTAAAGGTCACCAATTAGCATTCTATTAAAATGTCATAGAGACTTGTGTGTTTAAACACATTTGATTAACTCATTAAGTGATTAAATTTGATCAACTCATTATTAATAAATGTTCAAATTGCTCCATCTTTATCTGATGGGGGCTTGTTCATGTTGGCTCCTGAGTCCTTTTGACATGTCGAGCAGTCTTTGATAGATGCCTTACCTTTTGGTATGACAAAAACTTCTCAATTGATCTAATTAATTTCCTCCATTACATCTAGAATCAGACATTTCTTTAAGGAACTGTTTAGTGGTAAATGATTAGAGAACACAATTTGGGTGCTAGAGGTTATATTAGTTTTGGGTAAATCATTTTTTCTAATCCTTTTTGTAGAGACATAAGAAAATGCTTGTTTTTTTAAGAGATAAAATACATAAATTCTTATTGACGTTTTAAATCAAAATTTTGGACTACAGAGTTTTGTTTTTAAACCTCATTGATTTTACAACTCTATCTCCTTGCAATTATGCCAAAAATCTTATATCTCAATGAAACCAATTCATTTGATTTATATCACATTACATACATAATTGCTGCATAATAGTTCAAATACTACCACCAACAGTGTTATTACTGAGAACAGTTTACTATTCATACTCTTCCTCCTTAAGTGAAGAGTAATACACACAAGTACTTTTCTCCATCTTGCTTTTTTTCCCAAGTATGTAGTGATATGTGCCAGAGCTCACCCCATGCTAGTGTGTAGAGATTGTCTTCATTTCTTTTACCAGTTGCCAAGTACATCCTTGTGTTGATTAATCACAGCCTATTCCATCAGTCCCATATTGATGGATATTTGGGCTGGTTTCAATGTCCAGCTATCACAAACAGTGGTGTGATGCAGCACTTCAGGTCTTCTGCGTACCTAAAAATTCTTTAAATTTTGCTAGTATATTTTAGAAATACATTCCTAGAAGTGGGATTGCCAAATCAAAGACTCGCAAACATTAAATTTGCTGGGTCTTATCAAATACCCTCCATAGGGGTTATGCTGGTTATTCATTTATTTTTGTTCTCATCTCTGCAGCCTCCATTTTCCTCCACTTTGAGACGCTGGTGCTGGGATTCACGTCACATTTATGCTTTGCCAGCTGCCTGCCTGTGAAGTTGTGGCAAAAGTGCGCTTGACATGAACTGCAAGGCCAGCAAAGGAATGAGGGACTTGCTTTCTGCTTTGTTCCCTCTTCCCATCAGGGTCACCCCTAAAACAGTTTTTATCCAGTAAGAGGAAGCACAGTTTCTAACATTCTTCTCTCCTAGGACCCTCTTAGGGGTACCGGCCCCAGCTGGGCAGCAACCCTCCCTAGAAAGCTCTGCTCTGTGGGCTTCCTCCTTGGAGCTTCTCCTTGGAACTTCCTCCTTGGAACTTCTGAGGGACCTCTACCATCGGATGGTGCCCCTTCCTCAGAGGTGTGATCTCAACGTCCTGGTGTCCTTGGTCCTAACCAACCCAACAGCTTGCCCTTGGCAGAGTTCTGGATCCACACTCAGCAAGGCTCCTCCTCCAAGTTTCTATATTCCAATAATCCCAACCTCTTTCCTTTGTTCCCTCCCTTTATTTCCTCTGTTAACAGCTACTTCCTGAAGTTACTACACCTGAAATACTGAGTGTGGGGAGGGGCTACTTTTGTCCTCCACATTCTTCAAAACCTGGTTAACAAACTCTCTGTCGATTAAATAATGTGAACTTTATTTTTTCTCACTAACTCTGAATAACACAGAGTTTGTATCATCTTGCATTTTTACTCCCCGTCTATGAGAATGTTTGATTTTCTACAGCCTGACCAATAGGTTTGTTGCTAAACTTTTGGATTTTTGCTAATATGATAGGTAAGAAATGGTCTTTCATTATAGTTTGAATGTGCATTTCTTTATTTTCAGGAATGTAGAGAGTGTTTTAAAATTAATATTTATTTGAATTTTTACTGGAAACTCTTTGGCCCATTTTCCTATAGGGTTGTGGACTATTTCCTTCTCTATTTTTAGATGCATTCTTTGGCATTAGCCACATCGGTCCTTGATTGTCATATACGTTCTAAAAATGTTCCCACAGGGTGCCTGTCATTTGTCTTTTTCCTTTGCTAATGGCAGTTCATGTTTTAACTTTTATTTTATTTGTTTGCCATGTAAAGGTTTATCATATTTACGTAATCAAAGATATCGCTCTTTATTTTCCATTGCTTCTGGAATTGAATCAAAATTAAGAAATTCTTCCTCACAGATTTACAGAGAAATATACCTATGTTTTCTTTTGATAAGAATATTGTTTCTTTATCTTTACATTTCTGATCCATTTGGGATTCATCCTGCTCTCCAGTATAAGAGATGTATCATTTCTATCTTTTTCTGGGCTGGTCCTAAAGACCTCCTTTCCTCGCCCATGACCAGCAAGTCCTCTGAGGTCAGAACACACTGACCGTGAGCAGGGTCCTGAGGTCATGGCCGTGGTCGTAGCTGTGGGGGTCTGGCTCACTCAGGCAGGCAGCAGCACAACCCCAGTAATGAGTGTAAAATGTGTCTCTAGTGAAACTGGTAAGCTGAAAATTTTAAAGATTTATTCAAAACATTTACTATTCTGGGTTCGTCAACCACACTTCTAGGAATGGGGCTTTGTTGGACTAAGGATCCGGTGTGCCACTCAGGCCTCGGGTTGATAAAAAAAAGGTCTGAGATTCCACATACACATCAACAGTGACGTCCAAGGTCAGAGAGAGTTCCAGAACTGTGACTGCTCCACCTGCCTTTCTCCAAAGCCAGAAAAGGGACAAACACGACCTCGGGCTTTCATAAGAGCTCTGACTACATGCAGATTTCTCATCATTTAAAGGCTCAAGAGTTATAGAGTGAATATTTCAATAGCAAATGCAAACCAAATAAGCAGGAATGAAAAGTTTTAACAAACACATAAAATTACTTAAACTCAAAAGAAACAACCTTTGACCTCATCAAGAAGTCATGAGGAGTTTGGGTCACTGAGAGCCAAATAGATCTCAGGAATTTTTCCTTACAACTAAATGGAAGTAAACTGTTAGATGGGAATATTTATTATTCAGTTTGGATACCTGGTCATAAATTGAGTGATGTCATAGTTCGGGTTATGCAAATAACTCTCACTTGTCTGAAATAGCTTTTGTCAATATCACCTTACTTGCATAAGGTTAAATAACCTGACATTTAGGTCCCAAGTTAACTTTGCTGCTTTAGATTTTTTACAAAAATGTACTCCTATGAGCTGCTTATTATTATTTAACAAAGTACCTGACCTATTGTTTTTACCTTGGGAAACACTGAACTAACCTTTACCTCCTTTTTGTGAGTGTATTTTACTTGTTTTTATTCTTGCCATAGGACATGCTTATTAATTTTACAGAAAGGGTAAGGGAGGGAGAAAAAAGGGGGAGAAACATCCTTGTGAGAGAGAAACATCAATCAGTTGCTGTTGACATGCCAGGGGAGGGCCTGAACTGTGTGACTAGCAGATGGGAAAGGTCCGGGAGTCTAAACCACATAACCAGCGATATGCCTCTCACACATGCCCTGAGCGGGGACTGAACCCACAACCTAGGCATGTGCCCTGACGTATGTGCCCTGACTGGGAACTGAACTCGTGACCTTTCTTTTAGTTGGTGCCCAACCAACTGAGCCACACCAGCCTGGACTGTGAATGAATTTTAAAATATAGAATGTTTGGGGGTTTACCAGAGATAAGAAGATAAGAATTTTTTTTAAATGCATCTCATTTTATTTTCGACCCCTAGTAGGCTCTTATTTGACTCTCTTTCAGTGACCTCCAGGTTTCTGACTTTTTGAACATTTTTTTTAAAACTCCCTTAAAGAAAGGCCTGTTATAATAGCAATGAATAATCTACAGGCATCCCGCGGCTACTCCCTACTGCCCCTTGTCTCTCCTTCTTTCGTATGCTGTTGTCACTCACAAGTCTGAAGTGCACCGCTCAGACGTGTTCCCAGATGCCCCACCCAGCGTGCCCCAGTGAGGCTGCCAGCCCAAGTCTTCGCCCCAGTCACCAGAGAACAGACTGTCTGTTCAACACTCAAGTCCATTGCGCTCATTTCTGCCTCTGGCATGTGTGCCTCCTAGATGCCTTTTTAGCTCACGGCTTATACAGAAGCAAGATGTATTCTGCATTGCAAGATGAATATTATATATCTTCGACTTTTACAAGGCCAGGTACTCTGGAGACTGATGCTTAATAGATGTTAATGGAATTTAATTTTTATACACACTACGTGTGAACATTTATCTTCAAAATAAAATGGTGTGAAACCTTACATGGCACCAAAAAAAATTCAAAACAAATTATTTTTCACTCTGAGTCCTTAAATCAAGTTACAGAGGCTGAGCAAAGTAGAAAAGCTGTTTTCTTTATATTTAGAATTTAAAACCTGAATATAATTACTAATAATTTATTACACTGAAAGTATCAACAGGCATTTTGCCAGAGTTATTACCATTATGAAATATTTCTAAAATGGTGCCTGAAAAGAATCTTTCTCCACAACCCATTTTTCCATTAATTTTCATTAGCCAAGAAGTCCTCTCTGGAAAAAAAGAAAATCTGGCCCCAAATATATTAAATAATAATCAGCAGGATAAATGTTTCAAAAATTGTTATAAAAAGAAACAACTCTAATAAAGCAATACCACTCAAAATACTTGTAATGTTGGAGGCACAACAGCACTGGAATATTACTGGCGAGTGGGCCTTGGTTCAGCAGCCTTGGTACCCAACTTCTGGCTAAGGAAGAAGTCAGAGCAAATAACTCAAATTGTAAGAGAAAGTTTATTTAGAAGGTCACAGAGGTAGAAGAAGTGAGCCAGCTGGGCTGCGTGGGCCCAGGAAACAAGTTAGAGAGGCAAAAGAAGGGCCCTGAAACTTAGGAGAGAGAAATCAAGGATATATACGGGGCGAGAGGGGCAGTGCGAAGGGAAGGGGGAGGGTCTGGGTGTGCTCCCGAGAGTCTTTCTTGAGGGTTTTTTTTTTTTTTTTAATCTGGAGGTCCCAGGGGAGGCTCAATATAGAACATTCATCAGCTTTCCAGGTGTGTCTCCTCAGGGCAGTGGTCTCCACTGATTGGTCAGCACCAGGGTTGGGGTCATTTGTCATCAAAGCTGATTCTGACGTCAGCCATGGCTTTGCCCACCTGGTTTTGTTGCTTTTCTGGGCCTGGCGCTGAAACACAACTGGGGCGAGATGTTATCTCTGGGGCTTAATGCTTAAGGGGTTGATCGTGCAAGGGCTGGCACGGAAGGCAGTGATGCTATTCTCTGGCTATCTTTTTCTTCCTCTAAGGGGGTCTACCACATGACTATTGACAAGCCAAGCCTTTCCTCTAAGGGGAGGAAAGGTTGGGGGAGGGCCTGAGCCTCATGACTAGCAGATGGGAAAGGTCAGGGAGTCTAAACCACACAACCAGTGATATGCTATGAGGGAAAGGTCACCCTGGGAGTGAGATCCCACCCTACAATTGTCTGTTGCTAGGCACCCAGGGCTTGCTGCCCTGGATGACCTTCTGTGCCTGGTTTATGGTCCCCACTCTGCTCATGCCTAACTGCCAACCACAGTAATACTACAGGTACTTGACAATGTGAGTTGAATGAGTTAATTTGTGTTCTAAGGCTGTGCTTAAAAGCATAATACAACTTGTTTTTTTCAATCCTCACTCACAGATAGCTTATTGATTTAGAGAGAGAGAGAGAGAGAAACATCAATGTGGGAGAGAAAAATTGACTGTCTCCATACACACCTCAGATGGGGAACTGAACCTGCAAACTAGGTATGTGCCTTGACCTGGGATCGAACCTGCAACCTTCTGGTGTATGGGATAATGCTCCAATCAACTGAGCCACCCAGCCAGGGTGCAACTTGCTTTTTTTAAAGTGCGTGGCTATCTGGATGTAAATGTAGTCTAATTATAAATTTTGCCTAATGTTATGTTTCACAGAATTTGGATAATTAATTGAAGGTAGAAGAAAATATCACCTTTGTAATCTTCCTAATTCATGAAACAACATATAAAGCAATCAATTTATTTTCTACATATGTAAAATACTGAGATTTCTCCAGTTCCGGTAATGAAGAAAAACTCTTCTTGCTTCAGGCCTGGCACCGAAGTGTCTAGTTAATAAACATTTGATGAGTAAATGAATGATTTTGACAGTCGCCAGGCACTTACAGCAAAAATGAGGTAATGCAGCGCTTTGTGAAGAACACGAGGACACAGATCTGGGTCGTTGTCCCCATTCTGTCATGAGGTAGCTGTGTGACCTTAGGTAAATAAAGCGACCTTCCTGAGCCCTGACTTCCTCTACATAGGGCGGATGTTCAGATCTCCAGCGGCCTTCTAGCTCTAACACACTAGCTCTGAACCTTAAGATTAGCCAATTGTTCTTGCCAGTTTTACCTGGGACTTTAACCATGGCTGGAGACACATCTTGGCTATAAAACTTCTGCATCTGAGATTACACGGAGTATCCCCTAGAACCAAATCTATTAAAAGGGTCAATATGTGAAAGCAAGCAGTAGAAAGATGGATGCCTGAGGGCCTGAACAAGTGCAGGAGACAGGGAGGTAGAGGGATATCTAGAAGAGTGTCTCCGTAGTTCACAGCAGTGAAGTCTCCCGGGAGTTTTCTCGGGATGTTGCAGCATCTGAGTTTTATTTATGGCTGATTAACAGTTGATGAATTTATAAAAGGCTTCTAAAGAGGGGACTGGGATGCTTTATTTCCTAATTGGATAGTGACACTGCACATAAATAAAGGAGCATCAGTGTTGCCTGTTGGGAGACCCTTGGCCGTGGCAGGTTGGTTCTCCTCTCTCTCTTGATTTACTGTATGACCTTGGGCAAGTCATTCATCTTCCCCCAAACCAGTTGCCCTAATTATAAAATGGAAATAAAAATACTGGCTGCTGTCACTGACGATTAATGAGACAAGGTGAATGTCTCAGCTCCCACAGGGGAAAAGCCTGCACGTAAGCAAGCGAAGAACTGGGAGGTAGTGCTGTTAGACTATTTGCACAACGTAGGAAGGAAAACCCCGCAGTAATAAAACCTGGAGCTGCAAGTTTCCTAGTCTAAAAAAAAAGGAGTCCCCTTCTTTTAAGCAGCCGGATTTCTCTGGCATGCTCCACAAAACCGGCCGCAGACAGGGGGGGTTAGTAACTGCAAGACAGGCACTGCATTCACTCCTCCAGAGTTCTAACCCTTGCTCCTCTGCGAACGGTGACATCTCGGGGCAATTCTTATTCTGTGTGACACTGGATAATACCACATACCACATAGGTAGGCATTGTATAGACACCTAACACATAGTAAGTTCCAAATAGACCTCTGCTACAATTTCTGTTTTCAGCAGCGTAATTCTAGCTGTTGGAATACGTACTCTCCAAAGTGAAAGGTCCTTAGGAAAGAGCGTGGGGTGTAAAGGTAAACGTGGTGTAAACATTCACAGGTGTTTAAAAAGGTGTGTGGGAGATGGAGCGGAAATGATGTAATGCCCTGAAGCACACTTTCTTGGGCTGAATTAAGTTTGTGGGTATTCAGACGCCTTTTAAAATTCTCCCACACGATCGCGAGGGGGCGCTGTGAGCCCGCTTTGGCCCGGGAGAGGCCGCGAGCTGAGTCCAGCAGAGAGGGCTGGGTGCTTCTCGCTTCCAAGCGCGGGGGAGAAAAACAACGTACCAGGCAGGGCCCGCGACCCTAGCTCGGGTTCCCCAAGGGGTGGCCTGGGTGGCAGGAGGAGGGAGGAGAGGGGAGGCCACTCCTAGCCTCACAACTCTTTGCCCACTTCCCCCCTCCCAGTCAGGTTCCTTTTGCCAGCTTTTCTGAATTTGGGATCCACGGTCCGGGGGGGCTTGGGAACCCAGGCGGCACCGCTCCTCCGCCCCGCCAGCCCCACTCCCTCCCATGAGAACTGTAGGGAATCTTTTTGGTGTGCCTATGTCTGGTGTTGTCCAGGGCAAAAGGACCAAAGCTGTCATCTGATTTTAAGGGGTCTGTGTCCCAAAAGGGGTTAAGCTTGGCTTTTCTGATTTAGGGAAAGAGGGACCTCCCGCCAAAAGCCAAATGCCCGCGTCTGGAAAAGACTGTAAAATCATTTGCCCACCTCCAAGGTCGGGGCTAGCTGCCGTCTGGCACGCCCCACGCGGACTCCTTCAGGAAAAGTCCAGTTCAGGTCCTGACATAGCTCAGGTGCGAACTTGAACGGCCTTTCTGCGAAAAGGGACCCGGAGACAGTGAATCTGCCTAACAGAGTACCTCACCCAAAAATCTCTTAGCCCAAAGAAGAGATGCTTAGAGAGATTTAGAAGAGGTACTGGGTCCGTTCCACCTGCCGCTCCTGTCCCCACACCCCCAGGCGCTTGCTCAGGCTTTGGGCATGATGAGAAAACTCAGCTGATTTTGTTATTCCCTGTAGAGAGAGTGACGCGGGCGGAGCTATCTGAGCATCCCCTGCAACTCGAGCTGGGTGTTGGGGTACCCACGTCAACGCGCCCTAGAGACAGGAGAAATCTGCCTCCCGGGCTCCAGGACTGAATGCCTCCAAGTGTCCCCGGGGGCAGAGCCACCCGGGGCGTTCGAGCAGAATGCAGAGCGGGGGGACCGGAGAGAAAGCACAGAGGGGTCGAGGACAAGAGGGCCCGGCAGAAAGTATGGTGGGGGGCCGTGCGGAATGCCAACCGCGGGGAGAGTACAACCCATCCCAAACTTTCACAGACCCTAGGGCCTAGGAAGGGAGAGCCAGCCAGAAGCACCACTGGCTACTGCTACCCAGCCTACAAGCTGCAGCGAGGAGGGGCCGCGCGCGCAGTGCGCGCTGGACGCGGGCGGTCCCCGCGTCGCGCCCACCCGCGGGGCCAAAGCCACGCCGCTCCGGGCACTGAGCGGCCGCCCACCGAAGCAGCCAGACCTCCAGGCTCTGGCCCGCACCTAGGCTACGAGGAAGCGTGATCCCACGCGGACTGGGAAAGAAGGGAACTTGACCTCATAGCCTCGCCCAGCCAGGTGGGACGGGCAGTACTTGCCCTTGGGCAGCCCGCGGGCGTGCAGGCTGGAGTCAGCGAGGCTGGGGACGAAGTGAGCACAGAGATTTCCACGGGCTAGAGAAATCGGATTAAAGAGAATTGTGAAGAGCAATCCAAGCAGCCGCAGGAGCGCGGCAGTTTAGAAGACACCCCCTCCCCACGAGGAGGACGACAGCGACACGCACTCGCGAAGACGAGGCGCTCGAGGGCTACCGCGGGTCTGCGCCGGAGCCTCCTCCCCAGCGTGGGGCGTGCGTTCAGACTCCAACGGCGGCGACCAGAAAGCGAGATGTGCCGTGCGGCCCCGGGACTGCCCCGGCCGGGGAAACTCCGGGGCTGCACCGCGCGCCACTGACCCCGAGCGGGTCCGAGGGGTGTGCCGCGCCCCGCCCGTCTCCGCCCTCCCGCGTCCGCGGCGTGCCCCTCCCCGCGGCGGCAGCCGCGCTTCCAGGGGCGGCGCGGAGCGGCTAGCCCAGCCGCCAGTGCCTGCGAGCTCCATCCAGGCTGCTTGGGGAATTCACTTCGCTGCTTTTCCGCTTCTCCGTCCTCAGGATTCTTCTGATGGCTTTCTGTCTTTGGCTCTATCCTTTCTTTTAAAAGGAAAACTTTACTGCCGTTTCGCTTTTCCCCTTGGGGGAGAGGATTAAAAGTTCCGAGAACTGGAGCTGCCCGTGCGGCTCGGGCGCTGGGACCGCGGGTGCTGGCGGGGCTCTAGTCTCACCATGTGCACCAACATAGTTTACGAGTGGCTGAGAGCGCTGCAGCTCCCGCAGTACGCGGAGTCCTTCGTGGATAACGGCTACGATGACCTGGAGGTGTGCAAGCAGATCGGGGACCCTGACCTGGACGCCATCGGGGTGCTGGCGCCCGCACACCGCCGCCGCATCCTGGAAGCCGTGCGCCGGCTGCGGGAGCAAGACGCCGCTGCCGCCGGCCTCTACTTCACGCTGGAGCCTCAGCCACAGCCACAGCCCGCGCCGCCCGGACCGCCCGCGGTCCCCCGCCCCACCGGCCGCCGGGGGGAGCCGTGCGGCGGCCCAGCCCAGGGCACCCGCGGGGTCCCCTGCAGCCAGACGACCGCCCCCCACAGCAGGGAGCTGGTGAGCTACCCCAAGCTGAAGCTGAAGATCATGATCAGGGATAAGCTCGTCCGCGACAGCATCCACCTGAGCAAACCCCCGTACTCCCGCAAGGTAAGGAGGCGCCGCCCGGGAGGGGACGCCCAGCAGCTACGTGTAGCCCAGGCTTGGCAGCCCCATCCCAGGTGACTGTGGGGAGGCTGGAACGCTTTGGGCATCTGGGGTTCTCTTCTGTGTTCTTTCTGTGCTCGCTCTCTGTTCCTTTCTGCCTGGTGTCACTAGCGGTTAGTACAACAAGATCTTGGACTCAGATGTTAATTCTAAACTCGCACTTAGTCTCTGTGTGGTCTCCTCCGCTCACCTGTCAGCAACTGGACTCCATCCAGAAGCAAAGGGCAATTGCTGATACCTCTGTGGTTGAGTCTGTGTCTGAAGGGTACCAGAAGGATGCTTAATATCTACATTATTTCCAGCCTTCCCTGTTTTAGTTCTTTTCCTTACCTTTTTGAGAAACTAAGGCAAAGAGAGGGAAATCATGCTCTCTGTTGTTCTCAATTCCATAAAGTCAAATCCCTGCTGCACGTTTGAAAAGTGGACCAGTGACCTGAACATTCTGGTGGAAAAGTTAACCAAACACATGTCAGTCCACTTGGGATAAGTTCCTTCGACTTAAGCATAGAATGGTAATAGGTGCTGAGGACTCTGGACGTAGTGGGGCCACTGAGGTGTGGCTGTCAGGTCTGTGCCCAGTCCCCGCTTTGGTCTAGTTTTCATCCTGAACAGACGAAGTAGGTACAGCTGTGACTTTTAGAAAGCCTGAGTGGCCTTGTGTTTGCAAGAGGGGGTCACAGCACGAGGAAGTGAGACGTTCAGGACCCGGTGAGGAGCTCCCTGCGCAGGAGCTTCGGGGAAGGAGCCTGAAGTTACCACAGCTGCTCCGTGAGGAAGGCTGACCTGTGCGCCTGGGCGTTGCATGATTACGTAGCAGAAAGTCTCATTTCACACAAGAGCTCTGCCTCCACCGGAACCAGTTCCGTGTAGGTTTCTCCAGCCCTCTAGGGAGGGGTCCAGACTGGAGGGGGAGGAAGGGAGACAGCACAGGTGATCCTCCAGCCTGCAGCCATTACCCCGGGGAAGGCGCATCTCAGCTGGACAATCAGGGCATGGAGAAGCCCGGGGCTGGGGGTGGGGGTGGGGGCTGATGACACGGGGAAGATGCTGCAGCTGGAGGGGGATGGTAACCAGTACCCTACAAGGGAAATGCCTCATAATATGTGGATATTATGAGTAAAGCTCATAATATCTGGATTGAAGGAAGTTCAAGAGAAAACTGCAAAAAGTAGATAACAGTATCTAGGTTGGACTCAAATAAAAGGTTTAATGTTATCCATATGTTAGTTTGAAAGACAGACAATTCAGATAACTTGCTTGAGTGTCTACATTTGCTTTCTGAAAACTATGTAGAGGACATGTCTGGAGGACAGTCCCCCTCAAATTAAACCCATGTTCCAGTCACACGCTGACTGCGTGGCTGATGTGTGCCCCAAACTGGGGGATGGAGAGGAGGGCATGCTCTTCCCAGGCTGGTGGACTTAGAGTTATGTCCAGGTGTGGACAGAGGGATGGGACCATCAGTGTAACAGCTCACTTCTGGAGTCAGCGGGTCAAAGGAGTTCAAGGTCAGACTTTTGTGACTTATAGCCCAGGGAGTGAGGTGGGCTGAGGTTGAGAGAATGTAAGAACCTGGGCACATGGTAAATTCAAGTCCTGGACAGAAAGGGAGGCAGAGAACAAGGGGTGTCATTAGGACCTACTTATTTTTTAGAAAAGAGGTTAATAATGGGGCTGAGAAGGCAGAGGCGGGGAGTCGAGGGAGGAGGGAGGGCTGGAGGTGAGAGTGGGGTACCAGAAGTAACACGTTTGGGTTCTGAGACTTAAAAAGACAAGACTAGATATCAACCTTAGAAGCTGAAAAAGATTCCTCAGTGCAAGAAAATTGATTCCAAGGACTTGAAATGCCTGGGCATAGACTTTGGACTGTGGGCTGCTGCCTAGATCAGTGCATGATACGGTAATGCATTTGAGGGAGTGCAATTTATAGAAGAAAATTTCACCTTACATGGTGATACCATCTACTCTCCGTGTAAATAATTGTTTCCATCAACTGCTGTATAAATCTCATAACAACAACGCTGGATAATAAAGATAGATCCCCACTCACTTTCTGTACATATTTAAGGGAGACCAAAAAATGGAGTTGACATATTAACTTTAAAAATAATTCTGTTATTGCATGTTTACATAGTTGTTACAAGTAAAACAAACACAGAGATTGAAACTAACATGTGATTAATGTAACCCGAACTGGGCTTGCATGTCTGCAGTGCCAGATCACATGAGTCATTCTGCATCTGCTTATATGTGCGTTGTCACTTAAGTTTTGCATTTTTAATTATTTCAGGATTTGTTTTCCGATGCAGCTTTTTTCTTTTCTTTGCAGACAGTGCCAGGAAAATATTATTTTTTTAATGTGATCTGTGTTTTAATTTGTCCAGATTCCTTGGCTCTGTCGCGATCAGAATGTGTTCATCATACACATTTCGAATTCTGCATGTGGGAACTGGCCTCACCTTTCCTTCGTAGTCATTTGCATCCTTGATCCTTGTGGTTTTCTGTACTGTGATGAGAATATCAGAAGGCATTGAAAGTGGATTATGTGGAGGGTGATCAAGGCAGAAATAGTGAAGCTGGCAGGGAAAAGAAAGTTGAGAGATTTCTCCTAAGAATCACCTGGGAGGACTGAACGATTTAGGATTTGCTACAGTGACATTTAACCTTCCTGGGTGCTGAGCTACAGTGGTGTGTTCATTACATCTTATCATCAGTTGTCACGCTGCCCACTCTGGTGAGTTAAAATGTAAGTTACAAGTAAGTTTCTCTTGTTTTACAAAGGAGGTCTGTAGCTTTGGAAAAGCAGCAGCTTGGAAAAAGAGCACCTGGACTCCAGTCCCTCTCCTCCTTGTACTGAGCGTCTCTGACTGCTGTGGTTTCTGCCTTAGTGAGGCGAGGGTCCACTGTTTTCACAGGGTAGGCACTGGGTAAAGCTTTCATACATCCTTGCGCTGCTTGCCCAAGTTACTTGCCAAAGCCTCCTGCTAGGCTCCAGGTTACTGCAGTTGGCAGCATGCAAAAGCCTTGCCCTCAAGGAGCTTGAGGTCGGGCCGGAAAGACATAACATGGCTGAGTGTGATGATGGCTTCGATAGGGAGCACATGCGATTGTGGACAGGTGCATCCAATCTAGTTTGCAGGGAGGTGGGGTCAAGGCCGGCTTTCCGGAACTGGAATTTTATCCGAGAACCAAAGGTTGGGGGCGTTTAGCCTGAAGAAGAGAGTCTAGGGTACGGGTGTCCTCGGCAGAGGGGACTGTGTGCAGAGGCCAGAAGGGGAGGAAGTTTTGCATGCAAAGGGATTTAATGGCATTTAGCCTGGCTGGAGCCCAGAACACTGGGAGGAAGTGGCGAGAGGCTGAGAGACAGACAGTGAGCGGTCCTGGGAGGCCTTGAAGTGGTATTTAGGAGTTTGGAGTGTATCTCCAGAGGGAAGCAACTGATGGGTCCTGGCCAGAGGCAGGGTAACAGTTAGGGGGTGGCCGCAGTGTCAGGAGAGATTTGCTGCTGGCCTGGACTGCTAGTGACAGTGGGAGTTGAACAGTGGGGGCAGTCGAGTGGCAGAATTGACAGAAGTTGATGACTGTTTAAATGGCAGGCCGAGAGGGGCGGGGGTGGGGATGACATGCAGATTTCTGATTTAAGATTCCAGTGCCATTCCTGGAGTTAGGGGACCCAGGAGAAGACAAGTCTGGGGAGAAAGATGTTGCTTCCAGGTTTAAACGTACACTATGCACCTGGGGAGTATATGGACATAGTTGGCAGTTGGAAATTTGGCAGTCGACAGAGGAAAGATTCTGGGGCAAAAGATCTATATTTGGGAGTCATCAGCACATAGACGCCATGGATATGAATGATGCCATGAATGAGCTGTTGAGGGAGGAGAGCGGAGGGACCCAGACGGGATGCTGGGAAACACCAGGACTAAGGAGATGAGCAGAGGAAGGAAACCTAAGGGAGGCAAAAGGGTGAGCGGGGAGGTACGGCAGAGGTGGGTAGCAAGTGACGTTTCACAAGCCGGTGGACACAGTGAGGCTTCAAGGAGGAGGGACTGGTCAGGAGAGCACATTCTGGTCAAGTAGGAAGCAGACCCATGCTGTGGTGTCTCTGAAATAGCAGGTTTAGGTTATGGGACCAGTGAGAGGAGGTAGGAACAGGGAACACGGACAACCTTTTTTTGGTGTGTGTAAGGCTTTTTTTTTAAGAGCAGTTTTAGGTTCACAGCAAATTGAGAGGAAGGTACAGAGATTTCCTGCGTACCTGCTGTCTCCACACACGCGTGGTCACCCCCATTGTCGGCATCCCCCATCAGTGGTGCACTGATGACCATGGATCAGCCTGCATGGCGGGGCCACAGTCACCTATAAAGCCCACAGCCTGCATTAGGGGCCTCTCCTGGGGTTGTGCATGCTGTGGATTTGGGAAAATGTGCAATGACACCTAGCTACCATTCTGGGGTCACACAGAGTATTTTCACTGCCCTAAAAATCCTCTTTGCTCTGCCCATTCATCCCCCCCCTCACCCACCAAGGATTTTTTCACCCTCTTCACGTATTTCCCTTTTCCAGAATGTCACATGGTTGGAATCGTGCAGTGTGGAGCCTTTCCAGAGTGGCTTCTCTTACACAGCAATACCCCTTTAGGTTTCCTCCATGTCTTTCCATGGCTTGATAGCTCGTTTCTTTTTTTAATTTTAATTTTTTTCAATTATAGTTGAATAGCCCCTTTCTCTTTAGCACTGAATAATATTCCACTTCCTGTATGCACCAGACAACGTTTCGGAGACTCTGGGGTCTGCAGAACCTTTCTCAGAGCATCGTCCAGGTGACTGCCTGCCTTCTCCGAAGGTGGCCCTGGCTTGGGGTAAACGGCTATAGTAATTTGGAAGCAAATCAGACAGTTAAGAGTCATGGCATTCAATAAAATGTGCGATGGCAACCAGAAACTAACAACAAAATGAGTTTGGCTTCAGAATTTACATTTGTAATCCTTTTCGTATTTTCAAACCCTTACAAATATGCCGTTGGGGTGTATCTGTGTTGCAAATACGGGAATTTCTCAACAAGGCTTTTCAAAACACAAAAGGCAATGAATTCCGTGTGGATTTGTGAAGAGCAAGGCACGAGTCATGGGCTCTCCAAATGGAGAATGGATGGGAAGGGGCCGTGGCCCTAAAGGAGATGAGTTAGATCAGTTGCGCCCAGATGTTAGTAAGCGGTGGCACTCGATGGGGTGATCTGGATCTGGGGAGTCTCGTGGTGTCCTTATGGCATGTCACTGGCTTGTCCTGTGACAAGAAGAAGGCTCTCTTCCCTGCAGTGGCATCTCAGGTCTTAACCAAGCCGTAGCCATGCCCATTCTTTCTTCTTCACTTTTGAGTGGAGAAGAAGCTAAAGGTAGCTGCGTGAAGGATGCCCTCACGACCCTCATCAGGTCTTAGATCGTTGTCTAAGGTATGCCATGAAAAATAAGAAAGAAAGAGATAACTTGATAAAAATCCAATTTTTGAAAGTTGATGTCAGTTTCCAGATTCTGGTTGACCAGAAATATGTTCTGAAGTGAATTTTCTTGAAGGTGACTCAGGTGACATGGACTTGACCAGGGCTGGTCCTTGAACTGTATAAGGGTATCTGAGGTATCTGGGAGGACCTGGCCTGTGGCGAGGGAGAGTTCACCCGGAACCATGGTGGTCGTGGCTTCTTAAGGTCATGGCCTGTGTAGAACTAGAAACAGCATCTAGTCCTTGGCTGTAACTCAGGCTTGCTGCTACGACTACTAGCACTTGAGTGGAAAGGCTTTTAATGACTGTTTTCTAAGTTTAACGGGAAAAAATGCTACTTCAGATCAAGCACTGATTTGAACCTGGAGAGGCCTGGGAGGAGCAGGAAGGGAATCCTTGTTTTCAGTGGATATAAAATTGATTAAGGGCAACTGACTAGACTGTGCCAAAAGGCCTTAGGACTCTCTTACATAGAGACTACGTGACATCTGATAGTTTAATAAGTTTTCATTACTGCTTCTAATTGAAATAAATGGTTTAATGAGCTAAAAAAACCTTACTGTTATGTTTCCATAAAGTTATAAATATAAAAAATAGGGCCTATTGCATTTGCACTATGTCAGAAAGATAAGGGAAATAATTAATATGTATATATTTTTTACCAAAATCATAATGAAAAGATTTTCCAAATTATAAGGTATTTTCCCTAGAACATTCCATAGTTTTATAATAAGAGCAGAAGTGTATCTACTGTATCTGACACCCAGAGTGTCTCATTATTTAACACCCCACCTCTACTTGACAAAATTATTTTAGGTAATAGTCCAGGAATAATTCGTTGTAATTATTTTCTCGGCATCTTCTTTAGATCTGAAGCAAATAACAATTAAAATAAAGAATACATTTCGACTTTAAAGTATTTAAATTTAGTAAAAGTATTTCACCTAGAAATAGAATTTACACTTAATCATGCACATGACATAACTTTATCACCTCCTTTATAGGAATTGTAGCTTTTATTTCTGTTTTAGTCTTATTGCTTTGGCTGCAATTTTATATAGCAGTGTTAAATAATAAGGATAATTATGTATTCTTGTCATATTCCAAATTTTAATGGAAATGCTTCTGCTATTAGCTGTCCACTTAAGACAGGCATGATGTTAAAAATGCATCTTTGTTCTCCTAATTTTGTAGGCCTTTTTATTGGGAATGGATATTTGATGCTACTAAATGTCTTTTTAGCAACTCAAAATACTGAAAGGCTTCTTCTTAATGGGCCTAGTGTGGTTATGTGTTACATTGAGAGATTTCCTGATACTAAACCATCCTTACGTAGCTGGGGTGAACTAAATAACGAAATGACGTCTTTTGAAGTAAGGGGAGGAATCTGTAATCTTACTCCGGGATCATTACGACGCTGTTTTACATCCCACACCCTTTCTTTCAGGAGTGACGTTTGACACTTACTCTCTGTTTGGTAACCACTCTGACAATCGTCGGCATGATATCATATATCCAGGGGTGGGCAAAAGTGGATTTACAGTTGTGAGTAGATGAAACACGGTTTATTCTCATATTATTATTTATTTATTATTATATTGTTTATTTGTATTACTTGTCTTAACATTCTTGTTATTATTTCATATCCTTACTTATGATTTATCTCGTGGGTAATGAGGGCTGGTGATCAACCTACTTTTGCCCATCTCTGTATGTGGGTATATTACAGTGGACATCCCATGGATAGCTTTCTGGAGGTTGCACACTCTTTCACCCCAAGCACAGAGGCAAGGACAGCTGCGAGATGGGGGGACGAGCACTGACCCTTGTTGCTCACAAGGAGACAGCCACGCAGTTGTGGGCAACAGTGTAGTTTTCTGGTTGGTGCTGGCGTTTTGTTTCTGAACCAGGGGGCAGGGGCTCTGAAGCAGGGGAGGGGGAATCCCTACCGATTCTACTGTTTTCACAGCTTCCTCCCCCTTTCCCACTCACTGCCTCTGGCCCCCCACTTCCCCTCAACCCTTCTGCTCCCTCCCTGCGCCCACCCCATCCCAGGCCCTTTAGTGGAACATGCAGATGGGGGCCGCTGGCCACGTGCTGTGTTAAATTCAAACTCTGGTAAAAGAAACTGAAGTGGCACTCCTCTTAATCTGAGTGTCTGGCTCTGCGTAGAAACAACAGCCCAATGTGTAACAAAAATAAAACTGAAAAGCTCTGTTGAAATACAATGATAACAAATCCTTGATTTACATTTACACATTTGTTAACAGGTCAAATAGAATGCTTGTTTAAAGGCCATTGAAGCAAGGATTAAAGATGGGGTACAGGAATGGTGCGTTTCTCCAGAAAATATCCCACAGCAGGTTCTGAGTTCAGCTGAGTTTGCAGAAATGGAGGCGCCCAAAGCTCCCCAAGCAAGCCATCCATCATGCAGTAAAGATATAACCCCTTTACAGGAACCATGTATCAACAAGAATGGAACATTGCTGGCTTATGAAGCGCTCCTCTGGGAAACTCTTGATTGACAAAAGTCGCACCGCATTAAGTAGCAGCAATGTTTTCATAGCCAGGAAGTCATAAAGCCATAGTTAATCTTCATGAAAAGAAAATATTTTACATTTAAGAAAAAAACCACTGAGTTAATTTTGAGACTTACTCCCTACAGGATCTGCTTAAGGTGAAAAGTCACTCTACCTAAATGTGAGAGAAAAAATCGGTGATTTGCTCAGTTGTTAACCGCGTCCAAGGTCTGTGCCCTAGTTGCTGTGGTTTATAAGGCGCTGTGGTTTATAAGGCGTCTGAAGAAAGGATGGAGTTAGTTGCTATTTGGGATCACACAAACTCACAGCTACGTCTGGCTTGTTTGGGCTTGTGCAGTCGGAAGAAATTCAAGATATGCATATTGTATCCACTTTAGATGAGAGTGGAGCCAGAGGCTATGCGCAGTAATTACTCTTTTGAAATCTACTTCATTACAGAGAGGTGATGGAAGAGTTGGAGTTAGGTTGGTGACATTAACTTGGGGTTTTATTGCTGTCATTTTAAATCAGAGATTTTACTGCCATTTCTTGGCACAGCAGCTTGGGCCAGCATATTTATCTGTTAATAAGATCCCTTATATTGGACATGGTGGTGGATCAGATGTCCTGGTGGTCTCGTGGTTGTGTATTAAACCACTGACAGTAACATGCTTGAACTTTGGAGCCATACTAGTTACCTCCTGTGGCAGGAAGTATGGTGTTTTTATCGCCCCCAACATGGCTGTTTTGAGGTTCACATGCTAAATAATATTTATATTGAAAGTGATTTGTGGGGGGAGGGGGGAAAGGGACTGTGTTCTTTTGCAGGCAGGCAGTTTGAAAAAGAGGGAGCTCCTAGAACAGTGAACTCAACCTGTATTCCGAACACCTTTCGTGGTGCTTCGATTTCATTAATTGTGAAAATTAGACTTATTCTTAATTCAACCAAACACTAATTACTTATGAATGTTTGATTCGCCTCCTCACAGCTGGAGGGGACTTCTCTGGTGCCTCAGCCACCTGCCTCACTCTCCCCGTAGAGTTTGCGAAGCTAAAGTCCTATTTTCCATCCCCATCTACTCTGACTTTCATTTCCAGCACAGAATTGCACAAGTTAGGGTAAGCGCCCTGCTGATGGAGGCCTCTCCAGGTACAGCATTTGAAAACAGCTTTGAAATACGCAGAATGATAATAGCGGTGATAGTTTATATTACTTATTAAGTGTGCTTTCCTGCGTTATTTCATTCAGTCCTCATAACAGCCCTCTGAGGGAGATGTCATTTTGGCCATCCCTATTTAATAGATGAGGAAAAGAAGCTTAGCGACCTTAAGTAACTTGTCCACAGTCACACAGTTAGCAAACCAGGTGTTCTGACCCCAGAGCCCATGGTCCTCACACTATGCAATTCTTCCTAAAAACATCGCTTAAAGGGATTTCTCTGTCTACTTGTGGGTTTGGGAGTGGATAAGTCCCAGACATTCATTACTTTAAAAAAAATTAATAATATACTAATTAGTATGAATTTCAAAGATGTTATGGTAGAATGAATTCATATTTTATATTCAATTTAAGACAAGGAGAATTCCTTCTTTCAGCATGTATTAATTACAAATACTGATTGACAAAAGGAGACTAGATAGTCATATATAAATTAAATCACACCAATTTGGTGACAAAATGGCCTGTTAATCTTGAGCATCCACAGATGAAGTGATTAGCAATCATGAAATATGTATGATTGCTACTATGTGACATACTGTGCAACACAGATATTGGTTCTCCTTGGTTCAACTTTTCAGGAGTTTTTGCTGTATTAATGTCTTTGCTAAATTCATACTTTGCTATTTTCGTTGATAATTTCTTAAGATCTAAGGCTTCCCTTCTTTTAGACAAGTGGAGAATAACATGGGAACCAAGCATTTAATCAAATGATCCTTTTCTTACTTGGAATAGTTCTTGAAGTTAATTTGAGTTGCTTTCGTAGCCTCCAGCCCAGCTTTTGAATACCCGTGATGGCATGTGGTGTTTGGGGTTTGGAAGCAGTCGAAAGTCATTCTGGTAGACAAGGTAGCTAGTGGTAGTCCTATTTTTAGTCTCAAATCCCAAACGATTAAATGGAAAACAAAACAAAACAAAAGTGATGTTACCAAGTGATAAGGCTGGTTTTCTCAGAAATGTGCATTTCAGCGGAGAAATGATTTATTCATATCTTGATCATGTAAGTAACCCAACTATTGTAATAAGCAGAGTCTCCCTACAGAAATTACTTTTAAAGATACTTTTTTTGCATATATGTCTTTGTTTGCTTTAAAAGATCTATTTAATCATTTGTCATAAGTATCCCCTTTGCTTAGATTCATTATTTGAATGGTCTTTTTTGCTGTTAAAATTAAGAATAAATACTTGAAATTCAGAGGGTAGCAATGATAAACTTACAGAAATAAGCTGTCTTCTAGACCTTAATTGAACGAAGTGGCCTTTTCTGAAGAATGAGTTGACGCGTTGTATTGTCCCAATAATGCTGGGCCCTGTGACATCTGCGAACCTCACAAACATCACGTGTGTCTGAGTTGGAATATGTCTAGGATACATTCAGGTCCTTCAAGTGTGAAAAAGACTCGCATACTAGATATGAGACTTCATTTTGTTGGAAGAAAAGAGGGGTTTAAAAACAATGAGAAAGCTTTGTTTATATTGTCATATCCTATAGGGTTAATAACTTGTTTTACGTAATATTAAACTCTGGAGCTTTGATTTTACTTTGGGTGTAGGAAGCTGTACGAAAATATTGTTCCCACTTTAATCATGAGAAAAAAGATGGATAACCTATGCTGTCACTCCTTTTTTTTCCATTCATCAGAAACCTGAGGTCTACAGGCAGCCAGGTGGTATGAATTCCAAGGAGAGAAGGGACACGTCATTGTTTGGTCTTTGGCAGAGTCCAGGCTGGAGGGTTAGTAGCCATCGGAGAAGATATAAATAAAACAACTAAAATTTTTCTAAAATCTGTTAAATCTTTAAAAGCTATTGTAGAATGGACTAGCATAATTTCAATTGCCAGGAGCCCCAGGCATAAAGAGGATCTGTATCTACTTGTCACTTTTTACCATTGGCCTCCACCCTACTCAGGGGAAAGATCGGGGATGGGGCAGGAAATGAGAGAGCCCCTCAATGGTGCCGGCATGTGGGTGACGATCAATGCCCCTGGGAGACAGACACAAAATCCCCCAGTTGTCATATAGACAGGGGATGGGCAGGAGAGCTGACGACACACTTGGATCCAGGCAAAGATTGGCAGTTGTTGGGATAAGGAGAGACAATATAATCTTCCAGCCCTGCACTGAGGTGAGATCAGTCCTATTCGCACCAAGGGAGGGGTGGGAAATTCACTCGTGCTCAGAATTTGAACTGATATTAAATAGAGGTCAGCCATAGCTGAAGAGGGTCAGGCATGGACCCAAGACACAGCGACAATACTGGGTAGCAATTGGCTATAACTCATGGGTGGAAGAGGCTGAGAAAGCCTCATCTCTGAAGCTCACGTTCACAGGGTCTGTCAGTGACCGAGGCTGCAGCAGGAGAATAAAGCACACATGTTCTGACCCCACCGTGAGACCTGCATGGAGTAACATGCCAGAATCTGGGGAAAGAACACGGGCACAGAGAGGCACTCTGTTGTGTGAGTGTGGAGCGGGAACACTAAGAAACATGCTCTGTCGCCCTGGCTGGTGTAGCTTAGTGGGTTAAGCGCGGGCCTGTGAACCAAGATATCACGGTTCGATTCCCAGTCAGGGCACATGCCTGGGTTGCAGGCCAGTTCCCAGCAGGGAATGCACAGGAAGCAACCATACATTGATATTTCTCTCCCTCTCTCCTTCCCTTCCCCTCTGAAGATAAATAAATAAAATCTTAAAAAAAAAAAAAGAAACACGCTCTGTCATTAAGAGATACAAGCTTCCAGTTATAAAATAAGTCAGAGAGATATAGTGTACAGGGAATATGGTCATTACTAACCTAGTAGCTTTGTACAGTGACAAGTGGTTACTAGACTTACCAGGCTTATCACTTTGTAAGGTATATAAATGTCTAATTACTATGTTGTACACCTGAAACAGATATAATATTGCACATCGGCTAAAATTTTATAAGTTCAAAAAAACCTCCTAAAACTCACACCCACTTGTCACTGGGGCCTCACACTAAACACAGGGCGGCTGGAATCTACCACTGGAGGAGATCAGAGTGTTTGTTGCGCTGAAGGTTACCATGGCAACGACAAAGCACAAACCCACCTCAACAACTTTCAGACGGACTCAGCTATGCACAACAGTCGCCTGACAACAGAAGAGATCGCCCATTCCAGAAGTAAGTGTCGGCAACCTCAGTCTCAGCTGTTCTTTCAGGTGCAATCTTTGCATTTAATCAAAAATTACAAGATATACCAAAAAAAAAAAAAGGAAAAAAAACTATTGCCTACCAAGGGAAAAAACAGTCACTAGCATTAAACCCAAGAATGGTCCTTACAACTGTCAGGTAAGAACTTTAAAAATGGTTATTAATTATAGAATATATACCATCCTAGTGTAAGCCGTTAATTATAGGGGAAACTGGGTGTGGGTTTATATGGGAACTCACAGTACTGTCTTTTTAATTTTTCTGTAAACCTAAAACTTTTCTAAAAATAATGTTTATTAAATATTACATTGTTAAGGAATACGTTTAAAATACATTGTTAAGGATATAAAAGTTTAAGCCAGAGACTGGGAGAAAGAATTTGCAAGTGCCTATCTGATAAAGGACTGATAAATAGAATATATAAGGAACTCTTACAACTCACTAATAAAAAGGAGAGCATTTCAACAGGAAATGAACAAACATTTATACCTTCACTGAAGAAGATCTATGGATTGCAGTTATGCACACGCAGAGATATTCAACATCGTTAGTCATTAGATAAATGCAAATTCAAACCACAAGGAGACACCATTAGGATGGCTAGAATTAAAAAGCCTGTCAAACCAAGTGCAGTTAAGAATATAAAGTAAGTAGGATGCAGCATGGTTCAGTCACTTCGAAAAACAGTTCGCCAGTTTCTTTTAACGGTGGACAGAAGCGGCCCTGGCCCGTGTGGCTCAGCGTTGGAGCACTGTCCTATAGCCCGAGCATTGTAGGTTTGATTCCCGGCCAGGGCACCACCTACTTAGGTGGCGGCTCAGATCCCCAGTCCAGGCGTGTACAGAAGGCAACGGACTGATGTTTCTCTTTCTCCCTTCCTCTCTGCCTTTCTCTCTCTCTAAAAGCAATGGAAAAAATTTTTTTTTCTTGGGTGAGGATAAAACAAAAATTTTTTTAAAAGGTGAACAGACACTTACCATAGCTTACCATAACTTACCATATCACCAAGCAGATCCACTCACAGCTCTCTGCCCAAGAGACTTCAAACATATGTCCATACAGTGACTGGGATATGAATAAACATAGAAGCTTTACTTAAAACAGCCCGAACTTGAAATAACCGAAATCTCCATCAACTTGTGAATGGATAAACAGATTGTCATATATTCATAATATAAAATACTACTGAGCAAGAAAATAGAACAAATAGCAGGAAAAGACTATAGCAGGAAAACAGTATAGTTTTTAAATAATTGCTGAATATAAAGTGTTTGAAAATTTTAATTTTCTCTTATGTATGCAGATTCAAAATATGAAATATGAGGGAGGTAGCATACAACAAATCCAAACTAATGTTTTTGTAGATAGCCATTACATTTCTTCAAACTGTTTCGATACCAATATGTATTCTACAAAAGAGAATGATTTTATAAATTAACTGATTTAAGGGTAGGTGCTGCTGTTATACATTTTTAATAAAAAATAAAATATAATAAATTTTACATAGTGAAATTCACTGGGCTGTATAGATAAGAATAGTAAATTATTGTATGCAAACTACATCTCTACAAATCTGTCAAAAATGCTATTCAACTCTATAAAAACATGGGGTAGTTTCTCAGAAAATGATTTAAAGTGTAACTAAAAAATGTTTGGCGATTTCTGTCTATGGTAACGCTCTCGGAGGGACCTCTAACCAATCCCTTCCCTCCTGGGGGCCTTAGTTTCCTTGACTATAAAGTGGAATAGGAATTGTACATATTGCATGTGATTTTCTGTGTGTGATCATTTAATTCAATAGAATGCATAAAGGGCTTAGAAAACCCCCAGAACATGGATGGTAAGTGCTCCAGGAATGGTGTCGTGATGATGTTGGTGTTGCTTTAGCTTCTACATTTACTGAGGGACGGAGGTGTGAGATCTCCAAGTATCATCGGTGTCCTTAAGTAAGAATTGACATTCATTTACTATTTTCCTTCAGAATTGATGTTTGATTATGCTATTGCATAGATGCATTTCTGCATTTATTCAAAATGTTTTTGTCGACCACTCTCTGTATCAGTCAGTGTGTGAGGTGGTAAAATTACCCTGAAGGATAAGACTCAGTCTGTGCCCTCACAAACTACTGTGAGCACAGACCAGTCAAGGGAGACTCCAGTGCACTCACTGTGGTGGGTGAGGGAGCCTCTGGCGGGGGTCTGCGGAATAGGTGTCTAATCTGAGGCGCAGGAAGATTTTGAGGAGGTGATGATATATGTGGCTGATGCTTGAAGGGGTGTGTGTTGGAGCACCCTTGAAGGGGCAAGCTGGTCATCAATTTTGCCTTTTTGAAATTTTTTGCAAAGTCTGTGGGACATTACTACAAAAGGAAAAAAAGAACTTGATCCGCGTGATAGTATATGATATTTTAGTAAGCTCAGCTGATATCCAGAGTATAGGTAGCTGGAGGTTACAAGGGATAGGATTCTAAGTTTTTCCCATTTTTGACATGGCGCTGTTTTTAGTCTCAGTGGAGTGGTCAAGCTTAAACCACAACCATCAACATACTAAAGAGAGCAGTTCAGATTTATTTTTTTATTTTTCTAGCGATTTAGTCTTTATTATATTTTTCCATTACCATTTAGTCCCCTCATACCTCCTCCCCCAGCAATCACCACACGCTTGTCCATGTCCATGAGCCCTGTTTCCTTTTTGCTCAGTCCCTCCACGCCCTAATCTCCCCCACACCACCACCTGCCATCTGCTCCCCATCTATGAGTCTGCATCTGTTTTGCTTGTTAGTTCAGTTTGTTTGTTAGATTCCACACATGGGTGAATCATACGGTATTTGTCTTTCTCTGACTGGCTTATTTCACTTAGCAGAATGCTCTGCAGGTCTGTCCATACTGTTGCAAAGGGTAAAATTCTGTTTTGGTATATGGGAGGACTCTCTGACCAACTGAGCCACCCAGCCAGAGCTGTTCAGATTTTTAATTGCAGTGTGAGCCATGGTGATTGGTTTCTTTTTTTTTTTAAAGATTTTTTTATTTATCTTCAGAGGGGAAGGGAAGGAGAGAGGGAGAGAAATATCAATGTATGGTTGCTTCCTGTGCATTCCCTGCTGGGAACTGGCCTGCAACCCAGGCATGTGCCCTGACTGGGAATCGAACCGTGATCTCTTGGTTCACAGGCCCGCGCTTAATCCACTAAGCTACACCAGCCAGGGCGGTGATTGGTTTCTTGAGGCAAAAATCAGTTGACACCTGTGTCACAAAGTTTGATGAAAAGAGAATCATCTGCCAGCCTCCGTCAGAGAAGCACCAGTGACTGTCGATGTTCCTGACTGTGCCTGACAAATTCTGCTTCTTCAGCAGGATCAGTCTGTTCATACACGTCCCAACAGGTAGAAAAACACACTGAGAAAGCAGCATACCTTCTGGAAAGCTAGGTGGTTTCAGGATGGTGGTAAGAGATCAGTCTGGATACCCATCGTAAAGCTCCATTGAGCAGATGTAGGTACAGCCTCTGGCCGGTATTCTTGGACACGCCGCAGAGACCACACCTGGCCGCTGGGCATTTCATTTGGCACCTACACACCACTCTCTTCGGACAGCCTGCTGAAACGAGTTCCCGTGGCAGAGGTCACCGATGATGAAACGGGCTTCTTGCCATTCGCTAAAAAGCACAAACATTTGCCAAGAGAATGGAGAGCAGTGTTTTGCAGGAAAAATACTTTAAACCTAGTAATTTTTAGGCATAGATTTGGTGAGTTTCATATTTTTGTTTAGTTCTGCACCATAGCATATCACTGATTATTATTAATTAATAGTATTAATTATATTAGGCAAGTATTTATTGAACACCAAGAATATGCAAAGCAATGTTGGGTGTTAAGTGGGGAATTCAAAGGTAAGTAAGATATCAATTGTGCCCTAGTGGCATTTATCACCTGGAGGAAGATCTTATCTCTATGTCTGTGTGTATCGCTGTCTCTACCTGTGTCTCTGTCTCTGTCCCCTGAGAATGTGCGTGTGTACTTGACCTTTGTCTCTGTATCTGTATATAACTGAACACATGTCCATGCACATGCACACACAAACACATCCACAAATTCATTCATAATAAATAATTATAACTAAGTACACGTAACATTTCAGTATGATCTGAATACCAAAATGAAGGATAAACCAAGTTGTATGGGAGCACCGCAGAGAGCACTACTTATTTTGATTGGGGCTTTGGAGGCTCTTTGGAGAGTAACTGGCATGGGAAGGCGGGCAGGATATCACTTGGTGGAGCCACACTGTGGACTAGGAGATGGAAACTGAGGGCACTAGACTGTGAGTTCTACAAGGATCTTGTCCATTTTACAGACTTTTGTACACTCGGTGCCTTGCTGCAAATCTTCGTTGAATGAGCAAGTGCATGCATCACAGAGCTGAACAAAATCTCTGCGTAAAGAAAGTGCCAGGAAAGGACTGTCGAGTGGTTCATGGCGGTAGTATAGGGTGGAGGCCACCGGTTATATGATGTAGCATGCAGCTCAGGATTGGGCTGGGATGTTGAGGGACTTGCCTGCTGAGGAGTTTAGAATGTGTTCCACCCACTGGGACCTGTCAGATATACTTGACCTGGAGAGTAACCTACACCTATTTATTTTATAACACTCCTTCATACTTCTTACCATATTTTGATTTCTTTCCCATTCTCTCCTCAGGGAGTTTTAATCTCTTTATCCACAGGTACCCCATTTATTTTGTGACCCCTTACCCTCTATCTTCTGAGCTTTGGTTTAAAAAACTTTGTGTGCTACATTGCTCTCATGGTGATCCATTAATTTGTCTATTTTTAGGGTTGGAAGCATAGAACTCATGTACAGGGCAACCCTGAAGGATTAAACGTGGACTTCATCACTGCCTGTTTTAGTTTACTAGGACCGCCATAACAAGTGCCACTGTCTGGGTAGCTTAAACAATGGACACTTATCTTCTAACATTTCTGGAGGCCAAGATCAAAGTGCGGACAGGTTTAGCTTCTTCCGGAGCATCCCTCCTTGCTTTGCAGATGACCGTCTTCTCACTGTGTCCTCACATGGTCACCCCTCAGTCCACGTGTTGTCTGTGCTCCAATCTCCTGAGTTCCCTTTCTTACAAAGGCACGGGCCATCATTTAGGACCCATCCAAATGCCCTTATTTTTCCATAATTACCTCTTTTAAGGCCCTGTCTTTAATGCAGTCCCGTTCCAAGATACGGGAGGGTAGCATTTTGACCTAGTGATTTTAAAGGGGGACACAATTCAGCCCACAGCACTGATCTGATGAGCTTTATCTGTGCTATACCGCCTGGCAAGGAGTCACGTTGGGGTTTACGTCTAACCGGGTCGCACATGGTGGGAACTTGAGTTTGAATCTAATGGCTCAGAAGCTGATGGGACTAGATTGTTCTCTAGTAAAAGTGATTCCTTCTGAAGAGCTCGGTCTCTAGCACATCCAGGAGCTGTCCTACTACCATCATTTTAAGTAAGTGTGGAAACCATGACCCTGAATCCATAGCATTGTTGCATGACATTTACTAGAGAATAATGAACAAAACAAATGCTAAACAGTACAGTTAATGGGACCCCAGGCCCTCAAGTCAGATGCACCAGGCTCGTCACTTCTGATCTGTATGACCTCAGGCAGGTGGCTTAACCTTTCTCTGCCACTCTTTCCTTATCTATACATGGAAGATAATATTGTTTCCTACCTCGTGAGATTGTTCTGAGGGTTAAATGAGAAAAATGTGTATCAAGCACTGAGTATAGTCCTTGATATGTAGTAAGCATTCAGTACGTTTACTAATCTAATATGTATTCAGTGTTAGCTATTATTAAAGGTGAAAATTGGCAGGCATATTAGCAATAGAACTATTAGCAAAACATTAGCTTTTATAGCCATATTTATGCAGATTGAAGAAATAAGTTCTCTTAAGTTGGCAATCATATGTTTCAAACGTAAAAACATTGTAAGTATTGTTTTGTAACCTTATCAAATAAAGTGGACCACTTATTCCTGTGTTAAACTATTATAATATCTTTTTCTTGGCCTTATTCCAGTAATTTGATGAATACCAACTTAAGTGCAACTTAGGTGGATTTATCTTCTGGAATTGAACATTTGATTCTGTTACTAGCGTCAACTTTAAGTGTCTCACGAGGCATACACACAAATAAGTTATTTCTTTATGTTGTTAAGATACACAGAAACATTGGATGTCGTTGTTGCTTCATTGTACGTATTGTCACAGGAAGCCCTCCAGGAGTTTTGCATGAGGTAGGGTAGCACTCAGAACACGCAGAATGCAGAATACGTTCGTCAGTACAGATTTTATCAGACCCTTTGTACTCGCTGCCTATTCATCTCCACCTTAGCAGTCAGTCTGTATTAATACTTCTCACATCACTTATGTTACTAGTACTATATGCATCTTAGAACATTTTGAAATATCCAACAAAAATAAGTTGGGAACTTGCAAATACCTTGTTATGTAAAATTGTTTTTGCATATTATCATAAAATAATTCTTTCAGGGTCTGCCCAGTTTATACAATGCAGTGGTAACTAAGATACTTATTATTTATATTGTGTGTTTAAAAGAAAAAGTTAATTTAAAAGATTTATTAATTTCAGAGATGGGTTGAGAGGACATTTTAAAATATATGCAGTTGGTGATATATACGGTTGGTGTTCTTGAGCATTTTTTCTTATGGTGGTCTTTTCTTAAAGTGGGTTAGTCTTTATCATATACAAGCAGATATTTTCTGAAATCTAGGGTCTCTTTAAAAAAAAAGAACCATCAAATGCAGTGAGAGTTTTTGCCAGAGGAAGGAATATAGTTCTTGTCTATGTTCAAGATTTCTCCTCAGTAATACTCCTAGATTTTTAACCACGGATCGAGGTGACACGGACAGGAATCGCATTAGGGTGAGCACGCACACAGTGCCCTGCACTTGTTGGCGTGCGCCTCGCGCGGGGCCTGTGTGTGGTGTGCAGGAAGCAGGTGCGGACAGCTTTCCTAAGTGATGGGCTTGTCAGTTCTCATTTCTCTTCGCAGAGAGTACAGAGTGAAGCAGCCCACGGGGCCCTCTGGAGCCCTCCGGCTCCTTCCGTGAGCCGGCGTCTTGGAGATGTGCCATCCAGCCTCACCCCTACCTCCTCAGCCTCAACTGGCTCGTGGTTTTGGTTTGGTTTTGTTTTTGAAATCTTTGTGGCTATTGTTGAGGATTGTGCAATTACCTTAATAGGCCGAGCAGCCAAGGAGATGCAAACCTTGCAGACAAAGGATTTGTTGTAAATGTTAAGAATCACCAATGGAAAGGGGAGTGTGAAGTGGCTTGGCCTGGGGTTGGAGAACGGGTGATGTGGGGGGCCAGACCCGTGGCCCCCAAACACTGGGAGAGGAGTCATGTTCTGGATCCTGAGAGCTGGTGTTTGTGTAATCAGCCTTCCTTGCAATTTCTGCTGTTTAACATCTTAACATGTTTTTCTGAGAATGACAAAATCATGGTGCACATACCCACATTAATCCAAGTTAACCTCTATATGAACTTGACCTACTCTCCTTCGCAATTAGCCTTATTTAAAATTGTAAATGACTGTCTTTGACTAAAGCACTGTTAAATAGTGTTCTGTTTATAAAACATATGCCTTTTTTTCTACCGTAGATCCTTCCTGGCTTGAGAAGGCTATGTAACGAAACCAGAATATATATTTCAATGATCCCAGGACATTTAAATGTTCATGGATTTAAAAATAATCATTTTTTCTGTTTTAAAAAATCTTAGGGATTAAAGAGGTTCTTTAGGCTTGAAAATGCTCAATTAATTTTTGTCCTCATATTTTAGAAAAACGCTGTAATTGTGTTTATGTGAGTAAAGTCCAGTCCATGTAGGAAATCTACAGTAAAGTCATAATAGTCCGTTAGGATTATGTAAATTGTAGGATTGAATTTGGCAACGCATTTAAAATGTTCGGCCCGAAATTGCAGTATTTAATTGTAATCTCATATTATTAGCAAGATAATTGCTGTTTTAAGTCTGCTTAGTTCCATAAGATATGGAGGCAGGCCAGTGCGCTCTTCAGTTCTGTAGCCCAAAGGCCCGGCACCCAGCAAACGCTGGGTGAATGGAATGTTCACTAAAAGGACACTTGATCCATTTGCATCTTATTCATTTATGTATACGGACCTGTCAACCAACTTTCATGTCAGAACTACACTCATTATTATAATGCAGGCTGTAGAGGTTGGCTTCCAGTAGACGAATTTAGCCCATGTCAATAGAAGTGTTCTGTGAGAGTCAGTTGGGTAAGTGGAATTTACAATAAGGGATATTTTAGAGTTTATCATCCTTTTGTAAATGGTGTGCTACACATCCTTTACGGTAGTAAAATTTAAAATGCATGAATGCGTATGTGTGCATACATTCCCCCCGCCACCCGGAGAGCCAGTTATTAAACGTTTAGCAGCACCCCACTGAGACCTTACTGGTGTAATTCCTATGACTTTCGGTGGTAAAGTTACCTGAGTTGTTCTGGGCTGGGATTTGAAGGACGACAGCTGTATTTCACTTCCTGCGGTGGATGTGCATGCAGTGCAGCGTGTCTCGGGGTTGGTCAGGCACTGGGAAGGGAAGGAGTCTGGCTGCACTGCCGTTGGCAAGGTCAGCACTTTCAGAGTTCAGACTCCAGTGTAACGTAGGGGCCCAGACTAATTCATTGAACCCAGGTGTAGAGCCAGGTTTTATGAGGCATGAAGCTTTTAAAATTGAGAGGCCCTTTTTAAGGAACAGAATACACAATTAAGTAAAAGGCCTGAGAAAACCCAGGTAAGAAGCCCTGAGGCTTCAACTGCAGGGCGGACTCGCCTTTGATCATTTAAGAGATCAAGCAAGCTTTCAGGCTGAGATTGGGAAGGTAGACTAAGGGATTCACAGGAACAACAGTGGTGGCAGATTAGAGTCACTGCAAGCCTACCAGGATGAAGAGCCCTGTGTTAGAGAAAAAGAATCAAAGGGTATGTGAGAGGGGAGGAGAGAGAGGAGAGGGGAGAGGGGAGAAAGAAAAGGGGAGAAAGGAGAAAGAAAGAGTGAGGAAGAGAGAGAGGAGAGGAGAAAAGGGAGGAGAGGAGAAGAGACGAGAAGAGAAAGCTAGGAAGAGAGATTGATTGATTGACTGATTTTAAGAAATTGGCTCACACAGTTGTGGGGGCTGACGAGTCTGAAATTCACAGGGCAGGCTGGCAGGCTGGAGACCTGGGGAAGAGTTGACGTTGCAGCCTCGTGTCCCCAAGCAGTCTGGAGGGAGAATCCTTCCTGATTCCTTCTCGGGGGCAGGGGTGGTGTGCTTCAGTCTTTCTATTAAGGCCTTCAACAGATTGGATGAGGCCCACCCACATTATGCAGGGTAGCCTACTTACTCAAAGTCTACTGATTTAAACATTAATCACATCTAAAAAATGCCTTGCAACAACCAAAAAACTGGGTATCATGGCCAAGCCAAGTAGACACACAAAATTAACTGTCGCAATCCCCAGAACAAGTTCTTGTCTGGGACCATGACACGGGGTTGGGAGGGCAGGGGACCTCCTGCTACAGTGTGGAGATGGCCTGCCACACCTGGAACAGGGAGAGTGACCATACGTGAAATAGGGTGGTCAGATCCCTGTTCTGCCATTGGCTACTTTCAGTTTGGGCCCTGAGGGAGCTGGGCCCTTCTGCTTTTCAGCCTGAGTTTTCTGCTATATAAAATGAGAGCATTTGTAGGTACATGCCATCTCACAGGTGAAAGGATGGGATTTCCAGTGTTTTTTTTTCTTGTAGAACCCTTTTTGAGGAAAAGTCTCATGAGAAATCTCAAAGCCAAAAACAGAGTCAAAGTAGCTTCTGCGAATGAGTGATTGGTGCAAGGAGTAGGAGCCCCACCCCCACCATCGGAGGCTGGGCCGCGCTGGGCGTCAGGGTTTGAGAATCACTGATCCGGTGTCAGTCTAACCCTGTTCCTCATCCTGGTTTGTTAAAACCACTGAACCAGTGTCTCAAGATCACAGGGTGACAAAAGTCAAGATTTGAAGTCTCATTCCTTCTAACCGCAGAGTTCTTTTTCTCTCTTGAAAAACAAGCCATTTGTTCTTTGCTTGCATTGATTTGCTCAAACACAGGAGTATGTTCTGACAATTTCACATGAGAGCATCCTCGCAGATAGGACTCCATTGTTGGAGAAAGTTCTAATGAGAACGAAGTCAGAATTATGTAACTTAACTTATATAGGAGAACAAAAATTTTAATTTTTTAAAAATTTACTAACTGAGCCTCTCTATTGGTGTTTATGTCCTTAATTTGCTAAATTGGATATAGTGATCAAAATATACAACATTTAGAACTAAATAACTTAAGAAAGGACACCTAGTTCTAAAATTATACACATGTTAAGTATTTAGAATTCTGGTCAGTTTTCTTTAATACTTCCAACACATAGCTATTGTCTCTCTTGATGAACATATAGTAGTTGATAAGAAGGGACAGAAATTTGTGAAATATTAAATGCATATGTTAAGCGATAGCTAAGGCAATAAAGATGGAAAATCAGGATGATTTTTAAATAAGGAGAATGAATTCTTCTGGATTGGCTGATCTGGGAATTTATAACCTAAACAATAGCACTCGAGTCAGGTCCAGATCTGAGTTGGGAGGAGGAGTAGAGGTGTTCTGGAAGAATGTAAAATATAAGGGGACGTATAGAGTGGGAGAGAATGTTTGAAGGAAAACAAGACCCTCTCTTTTTAAAGGTAGTAGAAAGGTATATTTAAGATTATAAAGATACCCAAAGGAGACTAACACCCGTGAGGTGCCAGGATATGAATAGACATGAATAGACATTTATAATGAGCATCACTTATAGGAAGACTCCCTATGGTGCACAACCTCTTCATAAGAAAGCTGTCGGTTTCGCAGTGCCGGAACCTCGGCTGTGGGCATCAGGCAAATTAGTCAGAGTCAATGTATAGAGTCCTTGATTGTAGTAGTGTGATTGCACAGCACGCTCAGCCATGTGGTGTAAACAGTACCTGCTGTATCTACGTACACACACTCATGTGAACTCCGGTAATTACGGAGCACGTCTAAGAGGCAGTTATAAATCATTCACCATTAAACATACTTGGAAAGTTATGTTCCTAGTACCACCATTCCTCAGAATGTCTTGGGGGCCCATCCTGTGTTTAATTCTCAGAGACACACAAGTAAAGCAGTTGTCTTTGTCCCCTTTGGTAAATTTATAGTAAGGAGATTTAACGCTGATGTTGCAGAGTCTGCTGTAGTCAGAATTACGGCACATCCGCCGGTGATTCGGGAAGCGATGCACTATGCAATAGCCTTTGTGGGTGGTATATTTGATTTGATTTTTTATTTCATTTTTTTGCATATTATAGTTTACTTTAGAAATGTAACATCCTGAGTGACTAAGAAACCATCCATAATTTTGCCCCAGAATCCACACCCCAAAGTTGGCAGTGTAAAATGTGCTTACTTTATTGCTCTGGACTGCGCAAGTGTTTTCAAAGGTAATTCTGAATAGCTGAAATTCTTTGGCAACAAAATAATTCTGAGTAGTAGTAGAAAATTTATGGATTTCAATTAGACTTTGTGGGGCACCATAATTCCAGTTTTATATTCCATGCAATTCAGTGTTTTGGATTTTTTAATGGGGCCAGAGCAGTAATAATAAAAGTGATTCAAAATGTACCCAGTAATTACAGAGATTTGCTGTTGCCTTTGCGTTAAAAATGATGATGATTTACACTTAGTGAAATTGCGATCTGTGGCTCTATTTAGGGTATTCTTGCTATTAAGCTGCTTATTAGATATGGTCAGTGATTTAAAGCTTAAAAGCTACATTAGAGGGCTGTAAAATAATTTATTCTTTAATAGATAATAGTAAATTTGAAACAGACATTAGGTTAATTATAATCTTGTACATTAAAGGATATGTATTAGCCTTTGTCTCTTCTTAGGTCTTTGGAAATTCATTTCAGATAAGTGGGAAAATGGGTGATGGGGTTAGACAGCCTGGTTTATAAATAGTTAACATCTTTTCTGAATATTCAGGAAAATAATTTCACTTCTCATTGTGAGTCCTTCTCCACATTAAACAAATGCTAGTTCTCATTTTAAATTCGTCTTTGTTCCAGGTTGCCATTGCTTAAATCAAGCTGAAAAGATTTGGGAGTGGGGGTGGTGGGGACAGGGATGGCGGTGATGGTAAGTCCACTTTAAATTGGCATTGCAGGAAGGAGTTTGTCATTATCCCTGTTATTAATAATTACATATGTATGTGTAAACTTACATGTATATATGTGTGTGCGTATTTTAGGATTTACATGCTTCTCATTGTAATTTTATGTAAGACACAAATCCAGTGTAAATATCAGATGTGTAAGAATATGAATTTCTTCTAACGGTAACTAAATTTGATATTCAAATTCCTATGTTAATGTTCTTGTGTAATGCTTGGATGTTATACTAAATCAAAAGAGTCAAAGATAAAGAAATTCTGCCTAAACCTGTTAAATCAAATCAAATGAGAATATATGTGTATATTATTCAGGATAATATATTACTAAGCTATGTTATAATAAGAACATAACACCCCCAATACACACCCCAACCTCAGAACCTCAGCATAGCAAAAACTCATTTCTGCAGCGTCCAGTGTGTGTCGGCAGAGGCTTTCTTCCACCCGGTGACGCGGGGACCCAGGCTCCCTCCCTCTACAGGCCTGTCTCCTCAGGGACAAGAGACCTGAAGACTGGCTCAGGATATTTTTTAAGAGTGTGCCCTGCAAACGACTTCTGTTATTTCTACTTACATCCCATTGACCAGAACTTCATCAAATCTCCCCAACCTGTTTATAGGAGCCTAAGAACTATAGTCTCCGCTGGTGCCGAGGAAAAGGACATAGAAGGATATTAGGTGAACAGTGTGTATGCTTCTGAACTCTCTGCGTGTAATCATGTGAATTTATAAACAGAAAAAGGCCACAGACGCATGGCATCTTTTAAACAATCTGATGCTCTCCCTACACTCTCCCCAGCCCCATGTACTAAGATTCAGAAAGAAAATTATATGGTTGTACCCATATTCCTCTCACTTGTGATTTGGCACCTCTTAGTTTTTATCCTGGACACTCTGCCTCTTTCCTTCCTTCTGTGAGGTTGGTGGCCCAGTGCAGATGTAACGCCACCACCCGGCAGGGTAAATGCTACAGTGTTTTTTGTCAGTCTGGCCTGCCTTGGGTCCTGCTTTTCCATCAGTGACCCTCGTCTTCTCTCCCTCTGTGGGAAGACCTTTCTTTTTTGTTCAGGTAATGTCATACATTCTGAAGGTTGAAAAGAATCATTATTTAGCTGTTTAACAGTAAAACATTTCAGCTGATACATCTGGTTATATGTTGTATTAGTTTTCTGTTGCTGCATGACAAATTACCATGAATGTAATGGCGAAAAATAACACCCATTTATTATCCTATCGTTCAGTAGGTCAATATTCTGGAAAAGCTGACCTGGGTTTTCTGCTCAGGATCTTATGAGGCCAAAATCAAGGTATCAGTCAGCCTGGTTTCAGTTCTGGAGGCTTTAGGGGGAGAATCTACTTCTAAGCTCATTTAGGCTTTGGGGGAATCCACCTCCTGAGAGCTGTCGATCCAGGGTCCCCATTTCTTTGTTGGCTGTTAGCCATGAGCTACTGCCAGCATCTAGAAGCTGACTGAGTCCCTTCTCATGCACGCCTCCCTCTTCTAACCAGCAGCGGTGGGTCAAGTCCTTCTCAAGTTCCCCATCTCTCTGACTTCCTGCCTACTAGCCAGAGAAACACTATGCTTTTAAAGGACTAGGTCTGGATTAGGCCCACCCAGAATCTGCTTTTTTGTCATGTAATTTAACCTAATCATGACAGTGACATCTCATCATATATTATCAACAGGTTCCACCCACACTCAGAAGAGAAGGGGTTGGACAAGGCAGGTAGTTGGGGTCATTCTTAGAATTCTGCCTCCTGTATGTTTCCACCCAGGGTAGGTTAGAAAGGAAGTTTTCATTCAGTGGAACCTGTATTTTTGCCCAAATACATAATTGAAAAGAAAGATTTCTTTGTGCACAAGAATTAGATGCAGATATGGGAAGAGAGGGTGGCTGGGATTGGTTAGGAGAGAGGATGAATTTTCTTTCAAAGGCTTCATGATGTACACAAAATATGTAAAAATCAACCCTTGGTTTTTCTCCCATGAAAATTAAGGCACAGTGTGATAGATGGTAGTAATGGACTCCAAATTGCTCTTCTTCATTGCCCCTCCCTGTAGGATTCTGTATCCTTGCCTTTTGAACTAAGAATAGGCAGATGGCATGCTTTGGTCCATAACAGGTGACTAGAATGATGCGGATCGCTTCCAGGCAAAAACTTTACAAAACTGTGCATCATTCACAAATTTAATATTTTCCCTGAAACCACAATGACTGGCAATGTTCCTGACAGAGACCATTTTGTCACCTTTGGTCCTGGAGTAAAGAAAATGGCACAGAACCACAGTGGACCCAGCTTAGATCTGCAGCACAAGAAGAAAAAAAATAAAACCTTCGTTATGAGGCAGTGAAATTGTGGGGTCATTAGTTACTGCAGCCTAACTGGCCTATCCTGACTGATACACCTGCCTGGTACCTCTGTGCGCCATGTTAAGTAATCTTGGCCTTAATCAGTTCCAGCCCCTGCTAAGCAAGCAGTTCTACATAGGCTTCAATTAGCAGCCTGAATCTCATTGACTTAAGCCCCTGCCTCTTGCTTTGTGTCCTGGTACTCCTCTGATTTTGCCATGCAGTCCCGTGAGCGCTGACTGGGCACTCACAGGTAGGTAAACAGGAAGCGGGGGGAGACTGACACCCGTGAAGTAAACCTTGACATATGGGTAATAGATGCTGAGGAATGAATGTTTCCCTCTTTCTTCCCTCACATGCATGGTTCTGAGATGCATTTCTTAAGGCTCTTTGGAAAGTCTTGCAGACTTGAACAACACATCACCACGTGGTCAACTCCATAAACATTCTCGTGTTGGTGTTCCCTCCTTTATTTTACTTTCCTGGCCCACCCTTCTGCCCTCTGGGATCACCTTTCTGAATAAACCGCCTGCACATAAATCTTTGTTTCAGGCTCTGTTTGATGGGGGAATATGACTCGTCACCAGTTAGACCCTCCTTTAATTGATCCAATCAAGGATCAATGCAAGGTATTAGCCACCACCAGAGTGAATTATGTACGTAATTCAGCAGCGTAAAGAATTATACTGTGCATTTTTAGAAACTTGCAAGCATAAACACTTTGCCACTCAGCCCGGAAGTTATTGTTAGATTTGCTGATCCAGGAAGAATAAGACCTTCCTCCTCCTACACACACAGATTAATCTGTCATTAGTTTCAGTCCATCCTGATGCGCAAACACACAGCTGCTGGTTGGGAGGAGTTAGTGTTTGCAAGATTTGGTGATTTGTTGAATGGCGGGTTGTTAAGCAAGTGTTTACATGTTACAGTGCAGCTGAGGCTGTGGTAAACCTGTGTGTTGCCCTTCAACTCGGAGTTGCCATCCGCTGACTGTGTCACGTGGGCCATTTGTCCGGCAGCGTGGGAAATAATTGCCTTGTTTAGGGATTGAATTGGTCAAGTTTCCACAGCATCTTAGCTCTGTTTTCTCGCTGCCTCCTCGTCAGTCTACTCCCTAGTATTCTTAAAATCACAGCATGATAGCACTGGAGGGTGTCTTAAAACCCTCAAGCCTAACTCCCTATTTCATATGTCAGAAAACAAATCCATGGACATTAAGGAACGTGATCCATTTTGGGGCGGGGGCAGGGAATAAATTGAAGGGGATGTAATCTTGGCTGTTAAGATATTTTTCTTTTTTGACATAATTAAATTCTTGATTGGGATGCTCTGAAATGAACCATAAAATTCTAAGCACTTACAAGGCAAGTGTGATTTTTAACTAAGGCTACCCCCTCCCCCTAAACTGAATGTTAAGGTGGCAGATGCATAACTAATCTTAGCTGAATCTATATTGAGAAATCAGCAAGGTGTCTTTTATTTAACTTGCATAATCTGTGAATATAATGTAGTGCTAAATAGCATGACTTTGCACATTATGTTCCCAAAATAAAAACAACTCCTTCTTCAAAGTGATAGTAAAATGCAATAATGTGAAAGGTTATTTTGCATTTGTTCTCAAAGGAAATGAGAAGAACAGAAGGAGAGAACTGAGTAACCTGGCTCTAAATGTGATTTCAACAGATGTATATATTTATTTAAAATTCTATTTTATCTGAGGGACAAAAGCCAGCTCTTAGGACTGTGTTCTATGCCATACAGGGGACACTCCTGTCAACAGAAGGGGGAGGGTTTAAAATTCCTTGTTACTTCTGGTTTTGAATTTTCTGAAAACTATCCAATCCATCGAACTTCTGCGTTTTTGCGTGGGGATGTGTCCATGGACCTGTGTTAGTTCCAGCCCTTCCTGTTATCTCTGGAGCCAGACATGGGTCCTGCAGAAACTACACGGGATTATCTGTTTCCCCGTTTGCCGTCTTTGCTGCAGTGTGTCAGACCCTTGAAGGCAAAAAACCATGGAAAATTGTAAGGCCCAGCTGTGGAAGATTGCATGGAAAGGAAAGCCAGCTATTCTGATTTAAGACAGAAAAGATGTTGGCCTTTAGTTTCTTGAACTACTGCTCTAACCAATGCAAGAGTGTAGCGTCTGGATTCTAGGGTCTGACTTTCACTTGGTAAACCAATTTTTATTTTAATGTATTCGAATTTCTTCAAGTACAGCTTCTGTATTCTCGATTTCAGCTTCTGTTGATTCTCGTCCTCTGGGAAAGTGACTCCTAATCCTAGAAACACAGACCCTTGAAAAATGAATACAAGAATTCTGGAAACTATTTGGGTATCAGCCATTGTTAGTAGATATCTAATATGTCTTGTCTAAGTTTATTTGAAGGCATTCTTAAATTCTTGGTCACTTTCAAAGTAATAAGTTTTCTCAGGCAAAGGGCAGTAAGAACGTAAAAAAAATGAATAGTGGAGTTGCTCCTTTAATACATGTGTATGTACACACACATGCACTGTGTGTGTGTGGACGGTCTGTGTTACGAACAGTTACAGAGGTCTTCATGCTTGGACAAGCCAAGAACTACTGCTGTGGTAGCTATGTTCTACAGGGCATGCTTCACAGAGCTAAGTGAAAGTTTTCAAAGTTAATGGTTAGGCAGTGCTCAACGCTTACACATTATTCGTGATTTATTCTAATAACATTTGTGGATGATTAACTTAATGCTGCTGCACATTTGTTATGTTTCTTTCTGAAGACGTGACTAAGTATCTCTGCCTCTGTAGTGGTGGGTTTATATCACTCAGTGATTGAACCAGGAAATAGAACTCCATGCCTTTTATGGGGCAGGGGTTAGAAAAAACATCCGGACACTTATCTGTAGATGTGCACTGTGCCTGATACTGTTCTAAACAGTTTTACAAATATTAGGTGGTTTGATCCTTAGAACAACCCTGTGAGATGTAGGCACTATTGTTCCAGTTTTTTGTTTGTTTTGTTTTGATGGGAAACTGATTTTTTTTTTGGTTTGATTGGGTAAAGAAATGTGCCCAAGTCTAGCTGTCCAGGAAGTAGGAAACCTAGGGGTTCATTCCAGTCTGAGCCTCTGCAGTGCATGACCCAGGGGACTTCTATCCCGGCCAGAAGGGATTTGGTGACCACTGTCACTACCTGGAGGATAGGCTGGCTTGGATTGAGGTACAGTATACACATGTGCCCTCCACTCCCCACCCCTTAACTTCACACACGCACACACACACACACACACACACACACAAACACACAGCTACCCTGGGCTTACTCTGGACACAGACATTAGGCTACCTTGGACTATAACTGCAGTGCCCTTTGATCTGGACTTTGCTCCTAAACCTTCTGAAACTGTCACTTCATAACAGCAAGTGTGTGTGGTAAAGACCTCCAGCGTGTGATGGAACTCAGTCCTGTTTACCTATTTTGCTTCTTTAGGTAACCCTCCTACATGTCCTCAGAATCCATATGGACAAGGCCAGCATCTTGAGGATTATTCGGATGACTTTATACGTACTGTGCCTTTAAAGAAATTAGCTCGTGGTCCTTGAGACCCAGGATGATGGTATCAGAATATGTCACTTTCATGAGACATTTAAAAGTGTCCCACCTTCCCCTGCCAAAACCAGAGAAGAGCTGGAATGATAGAAACCAACACAGACGCCCAGATAGTTCCTCACTCTGGCTGCCAATAAACATGCTAATGAGCTTTCCAAGGGACTCCTGAAGAGGACTGTGGCCATTGTCTTGCTCCCCTGCCCATTCCAATTTGGCAGGTGAGGCCAAAGCCCAGTGGGGGCCATGCTTCACGGCTCAGGGAGCTGGGACTGGACACCAGGAGACCAAAGGTTATATTGATGCGATGGGCTAACTGTTCTTAGAATTGCCCAAGTCACTTCAAAAGCTGTGCGTGCTATTGTCAAGGTTGGCAAGTAGAGTCCCTGAGAGAAGCATTTTTCTGGCCAGCTCTACTGTCTTTTGCAAACCTGCTTACCAGACTGGTAAGGAAAATCAACTCCCCTCCTGGCGGAAGCCCTCAGTCTTCTTAGTTACATGTGGCAGAGCCAGGTCGGGGGCCAGGAGGGTGAATCCCCAGCAGTTGTTAGGAAGGAGCTCCCGTTTTGAAGGGTGTGCTTACACTGCAGACTGACGAGTTGGCCCGGGCTTGCCGGTGCTGATTGTGTGACTTCTACTTTGACTCTCCAGAAGTGGGATAGAGCAGGGGTTCTCAAAGTGTGGTCCTCAGGCCACTGGGGGTCTCTGAGACCCTTGTAGGGCATCTGTGAGGTAACAGTTGTTTCACAGTCATACTCTGACATTATTTGCCCTTCTCACCATATATTTGCACTGGGAGCACCGGAGCAGCAGGGGGTGAAAGTGCTGGCACATTAGTGCCCATGAAGGCAGTGGCACCAAACCGTATCAGTGCCTGCTGTACTCTTCACCTGTACACATGCCAGAAAGAGCTGTTTTCCTTAAAATATCTTGGACAAAGCAGTAGAAATTAGTGCTTATTAAAGTTCAACCTTTGAGTACATTTTAAAAAATATTTTGTGTGATAAAATGGAACCATTTACAACATAAAGACTTCTGTTGCAAATGGAAGTCTGTATGAATCTTGTCTCCTTGCAAACTGGTTAGGCTATTGTTTGAGTTGTCAGCTGAACTAGCAGCTTTATTTGTAGAACTTCCCTTTCTCTTGAAAGAACAACTGAAGAAAAAGCCATGGTTAGTTAGACTTGGATACGTGGCAGATAATTTCTCCATCAAGTGGACCTAATATTTCAAGGAAAACAATTGACAATAGTTACTGTTAAAAATTTGAATATCCTAGAAAAATTACATTTTTGAAAAATTTGTATGTGCGATAATGAGCTGGACAATTAATAATATTTGAAGGCTTTTTTGATGAAATGGGTGGTGATATTAACAAATGTTACTTTTTTGATATTGTATAATGATGTGTGTTAACATTTGGAAGACCTGCATAACTCAGCAACCTGATATGATCCAAATGACCAGTGCATGATGTTACCAAATCACATATGGGAAGAGATCCATTAAGAATAGAAGATGGACTGATGATTTTTACATAGTAGACTGTATAAAAAGTTCACTGGTGGGCTTTCACCTTTCACATTGCAACTGACTTTTAAGAAAGGATCTGTTGTCCAGTTTTGGCGTGGTGTCAAAAAGTATATCTACAATTACCTCCCGTAAAAAACTATTCAAATACTTTCTTCTTCCGAATGCTACATCTATGTGAGGCCATATGTTCTTCCTATATTTCAGCTGAAACATATTGCTATAGATCAAAGGTGGAAGGTGTGAAAATCCAGTTGTCTATCAAGTAAAGAGATATGCAAAAATGTGGAACAATGCCATGTTTCTTGCTCATTTTTGGGGAGAGGAATATATTTATTTTTCATAAAAGTATGTTATTTATGTTAACATGTAAGGCAGTTACTATTTTGCATTTTTAAATGAAGTAAATATTTTAAACACTTCTTAGCTGTAATTTCAAACCATCTAAACAAAAGCTCTTTGGAATCTTCAATGATTTTAAAAATGCAAATGGCCCCTGGAGTCAAGAGTTCGAGAATGGCTAACATAGAACAGTGTGGTACTTGCTAGATGGGGCTTTCTGAACTGTCAGAGGAGTCCAAAAAGTTGTCCAGGCTGGGAACGGTGAATTTAATGATGTATCTTTAAATAACTCAATACAAATTGTTTAAATATTTTCCTCTTTAAAATGAAACCCTCCTGGAGCTCAAATATGCTTATGGTGCATATTAAACTCTTTCTCATTCTTAACTGATATTAAAACAGGAAAATGCTGGCAATTATATTCATTCTAGTTTATTGGAAATAAACATAGTGTGTTATTAGTAGAGAAATGCTTGTAAGTAGCCACAGAGGCCTTCTCTCATCTTGCAATTTAAAATGAATCATAAATATTTAAGTAAATAAATAGATCAGTGGACAATAAGCAAAAGAAAAATAATTGTTTCAAATGCTGATTTTCTATTTTTGATGCTGTAGTAAGTAGTTAAATATCAGTCTGCATTTTAATATGCGTGGTGTACATGTATAAACACAGTGTGTAGTTTTTAATGTATTTAATTAATTTAAATTGTTTGCATCATTTATTTAAAAGGTAGTAGTCAAATTTTTCCTTACATATTATGAATTACATTTAATGTAATACTATATCTAAATAGGCACTATGCACAACATTTAATGTTCTCAATAAAAACAAAATATCTTTGCTTAAAATCACATGAGCGTATGCTGCGAAAAACAATGAAGGAGTCAAAAATATTCCTAAGAGAATTTGAGAAATGCTGTGTTTATGTGAAAGGGTTCTGTATTAGTTTCTGAGGGTGGCTGTAACAAAGTACAATAAAATGAGTGGCTTAGAACAACAGAAATTCATTCTCTCATAATTCAGGAGTCCAGAAATACGAAATCAGGTTTTGGCGGGGCCATGCCCCCCCCAGAGGCTTTGGGGGAGAACCCTTCCCTGCCTGCTCTCACTTCAGGTGGTTCCTGGCTTTACTGGGCTTGTGGATGCATCACTGTTCTCCATCCGTCTTCACATGCCCACCTTTTCTATGTGTGTCTATCTGGGTCCTTTCCTCTTCTTATAAGAACACCAGTGACTGGATTTAGGGCTGATTTTATCCCCAGAACCTGAACCACCTGCAAAGACCGTGTTTCCAAAGTCACATTCTGAGGTTCCAGGTAGATGTGATTTGGGGGGAGACAGTATTCAACTAAAATGTTCCCAATCAAAAATGACTGGGAGTGCAGACATATTTTTACAAGATTGGACTTTGCTGTTGGATATAACCACTCTACCACTGATTAGCACTCTGACCCTGCCAGGTTATCTGCACTTGAAAGCTTCAGATTTCCCATCTGTAAAACTGGGTCCAGGATAACCATCACGTTGGCTTGTGAGAAGTTAGGGGATTATGTATAATTATATAATGGTCTCCGCACAGTGTGTGACACAGAGATGGTCACTCAACAAATGTTAGTAGTTGTTATTCTTGCCAGGTTAGGCAGGTAATGATAGTCACAACATGCACTGTAAATATACTGTTGATGGCAAGTTTATTGCTCATAATCATAATAAGAGATAAGTGTTAATGGTGATTTAAAAGACCACTAGTACTTAATAATGGGTGATTTTACTGTGAGCAGGTGGAAGAGAGAGAGGCAGGGAAGGACAGAGAGATGAGAACCCTTGAGTCAGTAGCCAGTAAGCCTGGTTAGAGAGAGATATTGCTATAGACTAAATGACTGTGTCCTCCCAAAGTTCACGTGTTGAAACCTAATCTTCAGTGCGCTGGTGTTAGGAGGTGGGGCCTTTGGGAGGTGACCGGGTCATGAGGGTGGAGCCCTCATGAATGGGATTAGTGCCCTTAGAAAAGAGGCCCCAGGGAGCTTCCTTCTGCCATTTGAAGACACATCCAGGAGGTGGTATCCATGAACCAGGAAGAGGGCCCTCACCAGACACTGCATCTGTGGCCACCTTGATGTTAGACTTCCCAGCCTCCAGAACTGTAAGAAATATGTTCCTGTCGTCTGTTGTCCACCCAGTCTGTGGTATTTGACTAGAGCACCCCAGACAGACACAGAGAGTCATCAACAGGATGTGTTCCTCAAAAGACTGACCAAATATATTTTAAGGAGCTGCACTGGAGGACAGAACCCTGGTGTTCAGCATGCTCTAGCATTTATCGTGATCTCTGTTCTGGATTGGAGTTGTGCATTTATAGGCCTGTGTCTTGATCTCTGTTTGGGGTGGTATTTGGAGACCTTGGGGCATAATATGGAGAAACTCGAATGTCCTGTATCACCATAATTCCATGCGGTCCAGTCCAGCTGAATCCACCCTCCTGCAGCTGTCAAACTGACTTCCTTTGGTGGCTGTTTCAGACTCCATCCACCAGCCCCAACCTGCGCCTCTCACCTCCCTCTCTGTCTTCAGATGGCGTTGGTTCATTATGACTGAGAACCAGAGGTCCCTTGTCATGAGCTCCCGCCCTCACTCTTCTTCACCTCAGAATATGTTGGCATCTTCATCTACCTGCTCTTCTTTGCCTCTCTTTCCATGAGGAATTACCCCTCTGCCCTCTAAGACTGATCCCACCTGTGGTATCTACTCTTGGCCAAAGTCCATAATTATCCCTTTGTTTTCTTGCATTGAGTCTCTCTCCACCGAATCCTTTCTCTCCATCTATAAACATGTCCACACTCCCTCTTTTTTCTTGAAGTTACTGGCCCCTCCAGCTAATGTTTTGTCTCTTTAACTGTGCTTTAAATTTCAGGAAAGAATAGTGACCTGGCCCCAGCTTCATGTTGTGACAAGCTGTTAATTATTATAAAATTGTTGAAAGAACAATCTAGAAATCCCAACAGTTAAATCCTGGTAATTTCTTCCTGGTAGAGATAAGACATGGCGGTAACTCTGGGCAGGGAGGTAGTTCTGGCTTGCAGACCATAACCCCTGGGTGGGGATTTAGCATATTCAGAGTATTCAGTGATGAGTACAACACAATGATTTTAAGAAATTGGGATTTACATAGTTATTCAGTTGGAAAAAATTATAAAATTGGTTAATGCCCTGAGGATTGCATAAACAAAGGCGCTTTTATCTTTTAACCCCTGAATTCATTTCTGTGAGTTTTCTGAATAATAAGCAGGTGGGATAATTTCCAGCCTCTTTAGTGTACTTTGCATTTGCTGAAAAGCTGCAGATAAGACCTGCGTGAAGACGGGAGCCATGTCGGTCACGAGGAGGCAGTGAGAAGCAGTGCCGTTTGTTAAGACCCACTTAGTTTGTTCGGGAGCCAGGCAGTAACTCAGTGTTTTGCAAGGACACACTGTGGCTGATGGCAGGATGGTGGCCCACAATATGTATGCAGCATTTGGGGATTTGTGTTCAAAGTAAAAAAATATACACGTGTGTAGAATATTCTGGAGGAGTTTGGACAGTTTTCTCTTCTGTAGCGTCCCTAAGCCGTGGCTGATTGCTCAGTTGGTTTGAGCGTCCTCCCCATACGCCAGGGTTGCAGGTTCCATCCCCGGTCAGGGCACATACAAGAATCAACCAAGGAATGCATCAATAAATGGAACAACAAATCAACGTTCTCTCTCTCCCTTCCTCCCTCTCTTTTATTTTCTCTCTAAAACCAATCAATCAATCTAAAGAAATCTACCCTGTAAGTCTCCTCCAGCAGAGACAGGACCCGTGTGCCAGCTTGCTGTCTAACACAGGGCGGCCTCCAGCCTGGGGTCTGGGCGGCAGCCTGGGCCTCCGCAACACAGCTGCTGGGACAAGACCCCCTGAGGCCTTCAAAGACGGCGAGTTGGCCGTTCAGATACATCTGGGTTTAGTGAACATACACACAGATGGATAACTTTTTCTCCCTTGTAGAGGCAAAGGAATTTATACTCCTATCTGATGTGCTTGACTAAAATTTCCTAGTAGGAACTTAGTTTACTGAGAAATGATGTGTGAAAATTATAGTGTGGAAGGTTCAATCAACCAGCAGCAGTAGTAGTGTGTGACATTGTAGATAATGTTCCCGCTGGAGATAAAAGAAGTGTAAAACGTGTTCCTGCCCTTGGAGAAGTACACAGTTACAATGAGGTGGTGTGGCAGCCCCTGTCCCTCTGAGCAGATCCCCAGCCACGCTTGGCCCCATACTGGTAGGCACTGTGACGTGGCTGAATGCTGGTAAACTGAGCTTGAGAAAGTCGTGTAGTGAGCACGTCTCGTGTCCTGTCGCCAAGGGCCCAGGGGTTCAGCTCTGTGTCCCTTTAGCCACCCAGGAGGGGTGGCAACATTTGCCCTGTCATTCCTCACTCATGTTTTCCTATGACACAGTTGCCCCTCGGTTATAAACGAATTGCATGGACTCTCAATGTATAGTAATCAGTTTTATTATTATTTTTTTCTCCCAGTGACCAAGTGTGGGAAATTTATATCTATTGGGTCTATATCTGTATTGGAGCTAATACATCATTAGAATAATATGACAATAGAGAAGTAACTTCTAAGTGGGTTAGCCTGCCTGGGGCTCCGATTGCCTTTAATTAGGGGATATCACATGTAAGAAGAGTAACAGACTTGAAATCAGTTAAAAATCAGAGTAATCAATGGAACAAAAATGTAATCTCACAAGTCATAATTTTTAGCCATGGGATTATAGTTTCTTTATTCATTATATAATGTTTCCTACCCCTCCATGCTTCTCAGATCAGGGGAATTGCCAAAGATCTTGAAATGTGAGGCTCCCTGCCACCTTTCCCATGCCCTGTAATAGCCTAGAACAGATTAGGAAGTTACACAGTTCGGCCCAAGGATTAGGTCTGTGTGGCCCTAACACACGAGCTCTGTGATTGAAAAGTGGTCTCAAAGACAGGTAAGGGGAGACCGGCCAACCTGAGCACAAACCTCTCAGCAATGGTTCCTAGAAACAGGCAGATAACATACAAACTGCTGGCATTCGTGTTCTACAAACTCTGTTTATTAAAATAGCAAAACTTCAGGAGCATCAATGGAACCCAAAATATAACTTGCTATTTATTGTTCCAGAGGTTGGCTGTCATGAGAAAGGACCAGATGTGAGGCCATTCCTTTCACCATGTTTAAGTCAGCCTAGCACTACACACAGAGACAACTGTACACATGTGTGAGCAGATTACTGTTTTTCTTGGTGGCATGAAGAAAGAGCTTTTCTCCGTAAGGAGCATGACGGGCGGTTTAGGGGAAAACGCACCGTGACTGTGTGCGTGGGGGGCCGCTGTGTGGAACGAGCCTGGACTGGCCATGCCTGTTCGCCCAGAAGAATTCCTTCCAGCAGTTAGCTCCGTAAAGTTGGTCAGAATTCTAAAAATCTGCTCCCTTCTCTTGCACTTGGATAGAAACAGGATCTCGCAGGAGCAGGAGCTGGGATGTCACTCACGCGCCGTCAGCCTCCAGAGCGCGGCGGAGCCCTCGCACTGGGGAAGTTTCTGGCGTTTCCCATGGTTGTGAAGCAACGTGTGCTCGGCTAATTACTGTTCTCTGCGCTGCTCTCACATCTTGGAGCTCTCCATGACCCAACTGCGGAAATCCTGTTTGTCTGCCTCCCACCCGCTCCCCCAAAGAATGAAACACAGCAACTTGCAAGGCTGGGCTTGTTTAATGAATGCGGTTTGTTTTCTGTTGAACCAAAGACACGAGAGGTTTCGGAGGCTGTGAGCTGGATGCTGGATTTGAATGACCCTATAATCCTCATCTTTAGAAAAGTTTAGTATGGAGGGTGTCTGCACTTGCTAGATGATGACCTCTCTGAAATCATTTTCTTTATTTTCATTGTTTCTACAATAAAATGACCTTTCATGGTAGGCGAGGCCCTCTTCCTGGCTGCAGGCAGAGCTAGATGTAGTATGGCGACATCTGTGAAGGTTTTGTTTTAATAAGGATGTCCTCAAGATGCTGCCTCCCTGCTTGGCAGCCCCATCCTGTCCCTTAGTAACTGCTAATGCTGTAACGTGAGGCTCTTTCTGGTTTTTCTGATAGAAATGGCGAGTTATCTGGCACTACAGAGTAACTAGATTTTAGTGTAATGTCTTTTCATTTATTCACATAGTAAAGCGTTAAAAAACAAACAGTATTGCCTTCCTTATGTTCAGGTGAACTTCTCCTCACTCTCCACAAAAGAAAGGTTGAATATCACTCTTTCAAAGTTTGTAACAGAAGGCGATTTTAATAGATACATTGAGTCGATGGTTTCTTTGAGTGACTATTTGAATATATCAATTATAAGTTATTATTACTTAGAATTACACACACACACACAAAGGCCTGGAAATAGCTAGATTCTCTGAAGATAGAAATTTTTGGAGCATGGAGAGTAATACTTTCTTTCCATACGAAAGCAACTGCTGGAAGTAGTTACCCAAACTAATTAGTAATGACATGTTAGTTAGCATACTGCCATCAGCAGGTGGCTCTCTGAGCAGGGGTGCAAATGGCATGTGCTCCAACAAATTGTCGCACCCTAGAGAAGTGTGTACGATTGGTTTTCAAGAGCGTATTTTTAATGATGCCTATAATAGGAATTATTTTGTAAGGCATAAAATTGGGGGCCGGTAGGGAGAGATACAGACTAGAAAAACAAAACAAAAGAAAGCAAAATAGATTCCCCCTTTTCTAAAAACGTTTCCAATTAAAAGCAAAAACAAAAACAAGTAAACAGCTGAATCCTCCTTGTCATGTCAGAAACCTTGAGGAAGACGGGTGTCCTCTCTTCCCCGCACTGCCCTTTCTCCCTCTCCTTTGTCCGTTTCAGATCTGTCGAGGGAGTCTCGGCACACGGCGAGGCCGTGACAGATGGGCAGGGAACTGTAATCTGTTGCTGCCTTTCAATTTCGTAAGACTCCTTGTGACAATGAAGGAGTTAAATCTGTCGACACCTCTCAGAGCTTGGAGATCCTTAGTGTGATGCCCACCCCAGACACTAACGCAGATGACCACACAACTGCACGTGAATTCTACTCACTTACTGCTTTGTGAGAAGTCCTCACCAACCTCTTTCTCGCTCTTATACAGCCATGCTTTTTAAATGTGTGTATGTGGAAAAGTTACTGTCTCTGCATACCCACGGTTAGGATGGAAAGTGACTGTGCGTCGGTTTTAGTTCGGAAGGTGCGTTTTGAAGGAGCACTTGCAGATGCAAGTTTACTGAATGTGCACCCTGCGAGCATGGATATGGAACATTTAGAATGTTCCGCAGTGTGCTGACTGGTACTCTGTTAGGACGGATGCTGAAGTATAGTATTGAGTGATGTGGTTTAGGAAGGCAAACTATTACAGAATGCACATTTAATTTTGTGTTACTATCTTGTCTTATAAGAAACATCAGAGCCTCTCTAAAACAAAACTTTAGAAGAGCAGGCTTAAGAAGAATGAAGTATACTTTTGTTTATTAGCTTCAAGGACAAAATAAATAAAAAAGCAGAACTTAAACCTGTTTCTCAAAAGTCCAGGCAATATCCAGAAAGGGACAACTCTGACTTAAAAAACGAGGAGCAGGAACCCATGCTGAACTAGGGGAAGAACGGGTAAAGGAGAACCTCAGTAACACCCCTATGTTCAAATCCACAGGTCCCCATGGCTGGCATCCTAGCGTACTTAATGAATTGGCCGAAGTCATCACAGAACCGCTAGATATCATTTTTGAGAACTCGTGGAGGACTGGTGAGGTGCCTGAAGACGGGAAAAGGGCATATGTAGGACCTTCTTTCAAAAAGGGAAATGGATGGTGACCCTGGAAATACTCGTCAACTTAACTTTTTGCTTGGAAAAATGTACACATTAACAAGTGCTGGGTTCATTTTTAAAGGACACATCATTGTGAGATACAGTCTTATGCATATTTTGGGATTCTTCCTTCTAGTCTATGAGTTCTTGAGGAAAATAAATGGGGTTAGCTAAGGTTTTGGGATTTAATGAATTTTAAGTATAATATCAGACAAATAGTAGGTTTCTGGCATTAGCTGGTAATTACATTATTTTTTAATTAACCTTCAACTTGATAAGAGTAGCTTTAATTTTGTATTTCAACCTGTTTCTTTCACTTTATATGGGACTGTGTTTTCATAGGTTGAGATAGTTTCTATAATTTTATATTGAATAGTTTGGTGAGGGAATTCTTATTTTAAGGTACTTTATATAGTCATTTCGTATATAGGTCCATTTATAAAGCTGGTACATTAAGGAACATGACCAAAGGAAGCTATTTTTTTTCTAACTTTTCTTTTTAAATTGGATCTGGCTGAAGTTCGGTGTTAGGACCAATCGGACTGCCTTGTGCTGATACACACTGTGCAGTAGTCGGCTGTGGCTCTTGGGGCCGGTTCTCCTCGCCACGGGCACTGCCAGAAAGGTGCAGAGCCTCACCCCACCTCATCCTGGCGTCTGGTTTCAGGTTCGTGGGGCAGGGAGGTGGGCAGCCGCGGTGAACTTTCAGGTGGCCGCAGCTGATCTGAGAGATACAAACACTTTTCATAAATAATGTTGCACATTGCCTTTGTAGTAACTAATATTAAGTCATAACATCCAAGCTAGTCATGACCTTGAACCTGTATACCCAATAGATGTAACAATAACTAAGGAAAGAGTCTGTTTGTATCTCTCAGGTCAACCGCCACCTCTGCCGGGTTAAGAACCCTGTCTAACCACAGCCAAAAAGGAGAGTAGAATAAGGTGGAAGGAGGAAATGAAGATGACTGGAGTTTTTCTGATTCCTGTTGTTCTTGCTTTTGGATATTGGCAGTTTTATTTTCTGCTGAGAAAAAGCAACCATGTTGATGGGACTAAAAATTGAGTTACAAGGAGATCATCAGAAAAGATACGAGATATGCAACAAGCTCCTGAGTCAGGCAGCTTCTGAGAGTAGCTGAGCGGTGTTGTATCGCAGAATCTTTCCTGTGCTGCGAAGTGCGTGAGAGATGTAAGTTTACCGCAGGGCAGTGAAGCTCGAGAGCTGGGAACACTCAAAAGGAAAGACATCTACATGCGTTTCTTCCTGGTGCACGCTGGTCCCTGGGAAGGGGGAGGCAGGTCAGGTCTCCAAGGGCGATTTGATTACAACACTGCCTTAAAAATCCAAGATTTATAGGGTTCAGCTACTTCTAGAGGTTAATTTAGATACTAGATAAACTCAGTCTCATTCTTAACATAAATGCAAGGAAATTAAGCTCTAAAAGCATGTACATGTTGTCCATTAAATATACGTAGCTTGCAGTTTTGTAAGGATTATCCTCCAATCAAACTTTAGCTTTTTTGGTGAACTACAGTCTTTAAAATTAACAAGCCATATTTTGTAAGGAGTGTGGGGGAGGGTCTGTATAGATTACATATATAATTTATTATGAAAATAAATGGGTTCCGTTAGAGACCTCATTTCCAGGTGCGGCTTCTGTGGCAGATGTATTTCACAGATGTACACTTACATGCATTTGCCGAACTGTTGCTAGAAGGGACCCCGCTTCTGAAAAATCTATTACTGTCATTGTGGGCATTAGGATGCAATCTAATGCAATCAGGGTGAAGTAAGAGCTAGACTGTAAGAGAAAAGCATAGTCTTGACGTGAATTGTATCTGGCGATAATTACTCTTAAAAAGAGTCATTTTTTCAGTGTCTTCTTTTATCAAGCATTCATGATATTTTTAATTTTTTAATGTAAAGGAAGTAGTTGAGGGACAAATACATTATCAAAACTAGAGGATTATCTTGATGTGTTTTTCCTAGAACATCAGAGAGATTGATTACAAATGTTTATTTCCTAATATTGAAGAATTTGGAGGATTATAGCAAAATTTACTTCAAATTCATTTTAAAAGAAAGTTTGCGGGGGTGAGGAAAGAAAGATTTTATTCCCAGAAAATATTTCTTGGCATAGGGAATGCATAGTCACCAAAGAACTTTCTTTACGTCCACCTAGAATAGTTTCTGTTCTTCATCTGCACACTCAAGCAGTTTCTAACACCTTGGGGTTGCAAAGTCAACAACAAAACAATACGAATTGAGCTTTTACTTTGGAGTTTGTCAGATCTTAGGTCAAAATAATACTCCTATTGTTCTTAAGAGGCTTAGGAGTTCTGTATCCTACAGCCACACGGTTCTTGGCCCAGTGCACGGCACATAGTAGGTGCTCAGTGTCTCTCTCCCTTTCCTTCTTTACTGTCAGTTACCATCTTTATTTTTCCAAAGATTACCCAAAAACTGACAAGAAAACTCAGGCATAAACTGCCACGTTCTTATTGCTGCCTTAAGCCCCCTGAATAAGGCCCCTCTTGCTTTCGTTTAGGAAGAAGAGGAAAAGTTACAGTGGCTGCTCATAGTAGCCGCTGAGTAAATGTGTACTGACTGAGCGCAAGAGTGGGCGAATTCGTGAGGCCAGCACTTGACCAGTCTGGGAATAGTCACGCAGACACGTATGAAAGTACTTCTCTAATTTTCCTCTTATATAAAGGCTTTAGATGTATAAGTTTGATGTGCAAATTAGTGAGTGGCATATGTGCATTTTCCTGTAATTTTTATGACTTGACTTAGAAACTAGGAGTGCAAAGGGGCGTTCCCCCAAAGCCGCTTCTGGGGTAAAGTCGGCCAAGGTAGGAAGCAAGTGGCGGGAAATCAGCAAACCGTTGTCTGTGAAGAGAAACCAGGTGTGCCCGTGACTGGGAAACACCTGCTGGGAAATTGAGACTGTTCTCGGTGAAGGGTCGCAGTGCTGTAAACAGGTCCCTTGCCTGGGTGTTGAGGAATAACAGAAGGACAGGTTAAAGGAAATTAAATTTTTGGACAGACTATTTGATTTATATAACTTTGTACATTCAGTACTTAATTAGGTGTCCAAATACTTTGTTCTGGCAGGTGGAAAAATTCTGAATTTCCAAGTAAATAAGGAACAGAGAGTGGAATATAATATCCAGACATATAAACCAGAAATGATCTAGATCCCGAGCTTAAATTACAAGTTCTCCATTCAGACCAAGAGTCAAGTAACAGGGAATTCTTAGAAGGGATTTGCTGACAACGTGAGTGTAGAATGAAGCCATAATAGATGCTGTATTAAATGACACAAAATTGATTGTACAGAGCACAGCAAATCAGCTAGGCTTTCTCTCTCTCTCTTAGAATTTCTGATTTTACTCTTATAACAGCCTCAATGATCATCAATTAGATATTCCTACATCAGATGTTTTACACTATTCAGATTCTTTGATTAGAAATTCCTATTCAATTTTATTTTATTAATCTCCAAGGAGAAAAAAAATCAAGTTAAGTTTCTACTCCATGATCACTATTTTAGATATTTCCTTAAAAGACAAAAAAAAAAAGAAAAGAAAAAGAAACATAGTTTAGAAAAATGAACAACATAGCCATTTTCACTTATCAAAATAGATGTTTTCTTTTAAGTAGTTTAAATTCCTGAAGATGAACTTTAAATTTTTTATGATTATTGTAAGATAATTTTTAGAGGAAAATGGGAGGTTAAATTTCACAGTAAGAGCTGGGTGCTATTTTTTTTTGACAATTAGACCAACATTTCTCCCACTGGAACCAAAAAAAGTCAAGTTTTCATATTATTTAAGATGACAAATGTCTTTTCTAGATGTCCTCTGTAACGTGCCCTCTGCCAGACATATTCGCCCTTACTGTTCCAAAAGCGACATGCTGTGTCACGTGTGTTGAGGGCAGGGCGGTGTACTGACTGGGGCAAATGTTAGGGCTTCTGGGGTTCGTTGCAGTTTCTCCCTGTTCCCTAAGCGTGACAGTGTTCTGAGGTGCCATTTGGGTCAGTGGGGCCACTATTCACCGAACATTTCTGCCTATGCAGAAATGCGTGCGTGCCCCCAAATAATCAGCACGTGCACATCTAAGTCGGTGGGCACAGAGTCATTCTACGTGTAAGCTGCAGGTTTGGGTTTGTAAATGTAACTGCAATGGACACAATCTTGCCCTTTCGGTTATTGTTTTAAAAAGAGATTGTATGAGAAGGCGTAACGAAACAGCATTGTGAACCGCAGACTGGATGCCCGTGCCGCCTGTGATTTGCAAACATGTCCGTTCTTCAATAAATGTGGTGACTTTCACAGTGGTTCCACCTTGGCTTCTTGTGTAATCATTTACGTTTGATGAATGGAATAGAGTGTGTGCGTTGCTTAAACTGACAATATATAAATGTTTACAGTACTATAGCATTATGGTTAGCATGGGAAATCAGACTTCTAACTCGAAAGAAAGGAAACAACAAGGCTTCCCCCCTTGCACACACAGTTCAAATAAAGCATTATGATATATACTTAGGTGCTTGTACGGATTGTTACGTATGTGTATGTTGTGGCTTTCTCCCTGTTCCAAGTAAAATATTCCTGAGGGTGAGCGCATGCGATTCTGTGCTCGTGATGGTGGCCCGCCACAGAGGGAGGTGGGATGTGTTAGGTGGTAGGCAGGGTATGCGGAGTTTCTCCTGCGGTGGTGCCCACCACCCTCGAATCTCCGTCACCAGAAGAGTGTTGTGATTCAGCCACAGAGAAGTGGCATCGCAGGGGTCATTAGGTCAAGGGTCTACTGGGCTCAGTCCCAGCCTTACCACTTTCTGGTTAGGACCTTCAGCAAATGGAATGATTGTTGCAAATGCTTAGCAAAGTAATGAGCACATGGTAAACTGCCCCCAGATACTAAGTTCTGTCGTAGTATTTTGGTTATGTACAAATGGCATTGGGGTATGTTTTGGGGACTGTGAATGGCTGTTTTTATTCCCACTGCATACACGAGGAAAGTAAATTTAAAGCAGGGAGATAGAGAATAAATATTAGAAAGAAGTATGTAAAAACTTAAATTTTAGAAATGAAAAAGAGCCTTAGGATAAGCTAATCCGCTTCGGAAATCGTGCCTTTACGACACCAAGTTGCCAGGAGTTGGTGACGTGCTCGTGCTGCCCTGGGATTGGTGGCAGACAATGGAGATTTCCCCTGACCTCTGACCTTCTGTCTGAGGTCAGACCCTCGGAAGCACACCTGAAGTCATCTGTGGCATCCCCAGAAACACCCTTCTTTCTACCCTGCTGTTAACTCCGACTTCGATCAGTGTTTTCCGAGCTGTAGCAGCAGAACAGGTTTGCTCATAAACAGAAGCTCCCAGCAGCCCCAGGGCTCTGCAGGCGCTGACAACCTGACCTTCCAGCTCTAAGACCGTGGGCTTCAAGTCTTCCTTGGCCTACAGAATATGGGCAGAGGACCCGAAGAGACTCTTCTCCAAAAAAGATCACACAGACAGTCAATAGACATGTGAAAAGACGTTCAACATCGCTAACCGTCGAGGAAATGCAGCACCACCGCACACCAGTAGGAATGGCTGTCCTCAGAAGGACGAGAAGTAAGTGCTGGTGAGGATGTGGAGAAAAGGGAACCTCACACACTGCTGGTGGGAACGTAAATTGGTGCAGCTACTATTGGAAAGCAGCATGGAGGGAGATTCCTCAAAAACTACAACTAGAGCTACCATACCACCCAGCAGTCCCACTCTGGGTATTTATCTAAAAACGAATAAACAGAAAAGAAAACACTAATTCAAAAAAGGTATATGTATTCCTATGTTCATTGCAGCATTACTGATATTTATAATAGCCAAGATATGGAAGCAACGCAAGTGTCTGTGGATGGATGAAGATGTATATGTAAAATGAATATTATTCAGCAATAAAAAATGAAATCTTGCTATTTGTGACAACATGGGTGGACTTAGAGGGTATTATGTTAAATGAAATAAGACAGAGAAAGTCAAATACCATGTGGTTTAATTTATATGCGGAATCTAAAAAAAAAATCTAATGAACAAACAACAGAAACAAGCTTATAGAAAGAGATTAATGGTTTCCAGAGGGAAGAGGGGTGGGGAGGGGTGGGTGATAAAGCTGGATATAGTGAATGGCATCGTCACAAGCTTGCACAGTGACAGATGATTAGGACACTGATTAGCGTGCAATCACATTGCACAATCTATAAATGTTGAATCATTATGTTGTACACCTGAAACTAATACAATATTGTGTACCAACTATACCTGAATAAAAAAATTTTTAAGTATTCTTTGATCAAGTATATTTAGAAAAGTCAACGATATTGGTGGGCAGCACTAAAGTGTGTTTTTTAAAACCTAATAAGTGTTCATTTAATAAAGAATAGGATGATAAAATATCATTAATAAAATCACTTCACAGAAGGCAGCTTTTAAAGTATCTCAGCTGAACCTGGAAAATGAATACTTTCTAGTCTCCAGGCCATATACTTCCCCACTGAGGATTTTTTTTTAATTTAAAAGAGGAATCTTGAACAAATTTAAATGAAAAAAAGTTACTCTTTTCCTCCTGCTAGAATTACCCTGAGGACAGAGTGCATTCACATAGTTACAGACACTTTTTTGGCCAACCTCCACTGCTTGAAAATAAATCCGTGTGTCTTTAACAGAACGTCAGTGGAATCTCGTCTGTTTCTTGGTTGGATAATGAGCACTGATTGTGAATTGTATATATTCAGTGTGCATTCTTTTACATCCATTGTGCTCAATCAATTTAACTTTATTTTAGAAATTAACCTATGTAACAGCATTTGCAAAAATAGCCATTTTGAGTGAAGAATATCCATTTGATTTTTTCTAAATCCTGACCTCTCCATCAGAAGCCCTGAATTTGATCTTGATTTTCCTGGTGAGTAGCCAAGTCACTTTTTTTTACACCTTCACTGTCTCATCTATAAAAGTGGCCAGTGGACAGCATTACCTAACAGGGCCCATGAAAGGTTTGGGAAACAGACAGTACCTGAATAACCTCACGTGGTTTCGAAGAAAGTTAGTGACCTGGTCCAGCTTTTTACTGTGACCTGCACGGAGCTGTGAACCTACCTGGTTTGTCCCTACTGGTGGTGGTCCCCACTTTGTCTTCTGTAGTTCCTGGGGAACTATGGCAAAATGCCATATTTTCTGGCATTTTGCAGGGGCTCAATAATTCGGGCAGGGTAGGGCAAACGCAGGTTTACAGTTGTGAGTACATGAAACATGGAGTTTATTCCTATTATTAATTATTGTGTTATTTTCCATATGAACAACTGTAAACCCGCCTTCGCCTCACCCTGGACTACTGATGCATGAATGAGGGACTGGATGGACCTTCTCATGCCGCTAAGGAAACTAACCACTGAGGCTGTGTGAGTTGGTTCCCCCAGCGTATTTCCTGGTTTCGGGGAGCTTGCAGGGACACTGTGACCTTTGTGTTAGAAGGAGACACTTTGCCTTTCACCCCGAGTCCCAGGAAGCCAAGTTTTTCTTTATCAGAAGTTCACCTTGGGGTGTGGTTTCCTTGTTATGTAGGTCCTCTTACTTTCCTGTGTTATTGTGTATAGAACCATAAATATAAGTAATTTATGAACTGAATTTACATACTCATTTAGGTTTTCTTTTGCTGAAATGTATTAAACATTGCAATTTGTGAAGGCACACACAAATACTCAAATGACACACTATTTGAATTATGATTTTATTTTGGTCCTATTTTCTTAATCTGAATTGTAAGAGGGTTATCATCACTTCCTGTGATAAAGCTAAGAAAATATCGACCTATTTCTGCAATTAAAACTAATCAAACTATGATTAATATACTTATCACATATATGCTAGCATATGGAGTACTGCTAGACAAAATTAGAAATATTTTGATCAACTGACCTACACAAACATTAACTTCCCTCTTAGATTGCATTTTAGATACACTTCCTTATAGAAATATTTAATATAAATTCATGACCTGTGATTTTGTCCTTGGTAATAATTACTTCTTCTCTAAAGCTTACTTGTATCTTCTACCAATAGAAAGGCAAAAAAAAAAAAAAAAGAGTGGAATAGTTAAAAACTTTCCAAGGCTTTTCAGACCTGAATCCCACAGAGCTGCTGAGAATGACGACCGCTTGACCTAAGGGAAACTTGCAACTATACAGTGATTACGTGACTTGTCTTTCTTTTTATTCCCTGATATGCATGAATCATATGGAAGGGAGGGAAGAACAGTCAAGTGCTGCATAAACAAAAACCTGGATGCAAATCCCAGCTACCCACACCTGGCTGAGTGACTTTAGGCAGGTTACTAAATTCTTCCAGTCTCTTTGCCATCTGGAAATTGAGGTTAATAACACCCCCTCACAGAGGTATTGTAGAAACTGAGCAAAATAACATGTAAGATGACCCTAGAGGAGGGTCTTGTGTTGGAGGAACACGAGTTTTTACCACACAGCAGCCAGGCAGGATTGGCGGGGGGAGGGGGTTTGGGTTGGGGGAGAGGGTGTGGGCGACGGGGAGACACTTGAAGAGAGATCTGTGACTCATGAACTACAAATTGTTTTCAAGATAATGTTCAGAGAGAAGCTTACATTCTTGATCTGATTATAGAACAGCATTAAAAAGTACAGTAACATGTGCTCAGGACTGTTGAAAACACTCTGCATGTATTTTCTCATTTACACAATGACCCTGTGAGGTAGATGCGATCATTATCCCCACTCTTCAGATGCGGACACTGAGGTAAAGCCAGATTTTGGTAATCTACCCCAGGCCACACAGCCTGGAAGCAGGAATGCCAGAATTTGAATCTCCATAGTATGTCTTTAAGCCTCTCTTAACCTTTCTATTTATAGGGGCAAATATTATACAGGACCAAATAAGAAGACCATAAATTAAGAAGTGGGAGAAGTGGAATAATGACAGTGGGGTTCATCGTAAAAGAAGAGGTGCTGAGGGGTCAGGAGACGAGGCAAAAAAGGTATCAAACATATGACGTCCCATCAAGTCTAAGGTGTCCTGGAGGGCGGGACACCAGTATGCGGCCAGTTCGACTGGTGCACAATACTGCTTTCTAATTAAGATTTTTATTTTCAACTTATTGACAGAGCAGTCTTAGACTTCTGTGTGCACAGATGTTCATGATTTATCGCAAACATACATAAAAATAAAAATAAGAAACATGAGGTAACCCTCCCCTTTTTTTAGGAAGACTTCTCTGGATCACTTCTCAGCTCGGGTCCCTCAGTGCCCCTTGTCCTCCCTGTGTCAGGTGTCAGCAGGGGCATTGCTGACGTAGCACGTCCGAGGGCAAGGCCATCATCCTGGGGGTCACCCAAACTGTTCTACACGTTTCGTGCTCACATTTTCTTGATCTAACCTGAGATTGTCTGCAGAAGGTTTTCAGACAGTGGCTCATTTGTTTCTTCAGAGGACCCTTAAGTGGTTTGTTAGCTGAAATGTCACGGGCTTAGCCCTCGGTGGGAGTGCCACCCAGAATGGCTGCCACATTAGTGCGTGTGCACACAGTGGCGAATGCACCACCAGCTGCCAATCAGAACCGACTCTAGTTCCCCATCTGTTGTCCTCCACCCTGATTTCACACGTGTTTGAATGTGAAAATGCATGTGTTGGAATCCATGAAATATGCATGTCTGTGAAGTTACAAGGGAGTTTCAACCACCCATCTCTCTTCGCCACCTGTCACTTTAAATACCGTAGGAAATTCACTTTACCTCTGTTATCCTGGGTGTCCTTAGGTTTATAAAATGTTGACTTATAGAGAGTCTTAGAGAGAGGCACCCTCTATTAAACACATTGCACATATTAGGTGCTTGAAATGCAAGTATTTTTTTACACTGGTTTTTAATTAATTTTGTTTTCCTCTATTCTATGAAGAGTACTAAATTGCCATTTGAAATCACCTTATAGAGTCTGAGAGAAAAATTAACATTTTGAAATTTTTGAACCCAATAAAAATTGTTTTCTATTACACAAATTGATTCTGTCTTTCTGTCTTTAGTTATTGGTAATCTTTAAATTTCTTTTTAATTAGAAAACCAGTAGGCAGCATCATACCAATGTCCAGGACTTCCTACTCTCTATGAATATTCTACATGACACCCAAATTGAGAAACTTATGGAACAAATATTTATTATAGTGGAACTTTGGGTAAGACAACCTAATTTCTTCTATAGTTTTAATGAATCAATAACAGAAGTTGCATACATAACAAACTATAATTTTCAATAATTCTCATCTTGATAAAATCCCAATGTCTTCATTAGAAATATTCCCTTTAGAAAACCATTTCATTGTTCCCATCAAATACAAAACAAGGGAGAATTTATAAATATATTAAGACAAAGAAAATCAGTCAATAATTTGATAGATATAATTAAGGCATCGTTTGAAACATTAAAATCATTTCCTGAAAGTATTGCACTTTCTTCCCTCCCTTCCATCCTTCTTCCTATCTTTCCCTTCCTCTCTATCTCGCTTCCTCCTTCCTTCATTCCTTCCTTTCTTTTTCTCTCTTTCTTTCTCAGAACTGAGAACAAAATGAATCAAATATATCTACTTTAGCCCATAAGTCCTACTCATCCGCTTGTATTTTTCTATGCTTTAATCTTCTTCCAAGTACATCTGAAGAATAGTAATTGTAAATGTGTTTTCTGAAAACTTGGCGCATTTCCTGGACTTTGGAAGTGTGAGGAAAGGGTTGACAAAAAAAGTGATTTTTGAATGAAAAATTAAGTCTATACTTACATTTAAAATCCCCAGAGACATGATTAATATGAACCATAGTAGCTATTTTCATTAAGGAAGATAGCCAGATTGTATTTGGTTTTGATGAATTATTTTCTAAAAAGCATGTACCAACTGAATATATATGAAAATTTAGTATCTAGTACTTAATGTGTTTATAACACAAAGCATAGTGTCATCTTAACCAATAATTGGAAAGGAATAAACTGATGAAGGTTATATTCTGGCATCGCGTACACTATGACAAAGCTCCAATCTATCAAAATAATAGCTCTGTTAAATGCGATGTAGGGAATAAGGCAAAGCCTCTGACCATGTGGCACGATGGGGAGAAGCTGAAACCCATTCACAAAGCCTGCTTCGTGGAGTTCTGTACGGCTGAGAGAATAAGGAAGGACAAGAAAGTGCTGCGCACTGAGTTTATTGCACGTCAGAAGTGTATTGCCCCTCTGCTTTATAAATTTTTTTGAATCTTGCCTTTGGATCTTTCAACACTAATGAATAGCTACTTAAGGTTTAATTATTTTGTTACTCTGCTGCTTAGTTGCGGTATTAGTAGAATGTTTTTGGTCTCCTTGTATATAATTTATTTGGCTTCATAAACAGTAAATAATGTTGAGCAACTAAAATACAATACTGGTTTCCAGTTGTACCTCCCTGATGAGAAGCGCCCTTAAGTTAGGAGGGTAACCTGCCTGCTCTGGGTAATGCTGCTCTCTGCTCACCTTGGAGACCCCGAGGAACTTTTAAATCACATCAGTTATGAAACACTATAGGAGAATAAGTATGTCCTTACAGTAAAGGATGAGTTCGTTCTTTGCATGATTCAAAAGTAATTCGGAGGTATTATCTAGCTATAGGAAAAACTTAAGCCTAATTCTCCCCTTGATGGAAAGTTGGTTATAATAGACACGAAGAATGTTCAGCACAGGGTGGGGCAAAGGTAGGTTCACAGTTGTGAGCACAAGAAACACAGAGTTTATTTTCATATGATTATTTGTTGATTATTTTCCATTGGAACAACTGTGAACCTACTTTGGCCCCACCCCGTATTAATGGGTTATGGTCCAGATTCTGTAGTTTAAAATGCTGTAGTAGAAAATTTGGAGCTAATATCCAAAGGAAAATATCATGGCAGAGGTTGAAAGTCATTTGTGGATGTTAATTATTTATATTTTATCCATAACATCAAGAGTAATATCTGCAAAGTGAACACATAAGCCAATGCATCCTTATTATAGATGATAAAATATGGTGCGAAGAAAAGAAAACACAAACATCGGTGGAAAGAAAAGAGCTGGACGTGGGTTTGAATTCCTTTCTGCCGCCCAAATCCCTGTGGCCTTGGGCAAGGCGCCTCACCTACGTCAGGATTCTGTGAGCTGTTTGTGCAGTGCGGTGTATCTAGTAAGTGCCCAATACGTGTTAGCCATTGTCATCATACTTCATCTTCATATTGGACAGCTGTGCTGTTAAGACCATGTGATGAATCAAGGCCCAGTGAATTTCTAAATGACCCAGTTTGAGGGGAATTTATGGAGCAGCACACCCTGCGGAGACTGCAATGGGCTCTCTGGGAACACGGGAGGAAGGGACAGAGCCTTACCACATGCAGGAGGAGATGGACATGCAGCGACCTCAAACGCTATCCGAACAAAATGGCACTAATGCCAAATAAGTTCCTAAAACACGGTGGGGAAGTAAAGAAAGGATGTGTATAATTTGATGAACAGTCTTCAAAGGTGGGTAGGATTTTGGTTATTGGTGGGAAGATGGGAGTGGGGTGAAGGAGGGCGGGTGCAGAGGCCTGATGGATGAGAGGGTGTGGTCTTTTGGAGAGGACGGGACATTGGCCGGAGGCTCTGGAGGCTAGAGTGAGCAGGTGAGTAAGAGGAAAGATGTGTAGGTAGTACCTTGGAAGCAGGTACTACCTGAGATCCTTAAACGTTACACCAAGAAGACCTACTTTATTTTATAGGCTGGGTATTGCAAACATTTCTTTCTTAAGATGTATAGCCAGTGGCATTTGCATGCCTAACATATTTTCATGCAACAACTGTGTTTGAATTCTTACTCGTGCCACTGTTGTAAGTACTGGGAAAAACTGGACATAAATCCTGCCATCCTGGAGACTGTATTTCTAAAGAAATGTGGGTGTGGGTCATTTAGTGCTGGCTTCTACGTTCTCTTTCACTCAGAAAGGCATATCAGAATGCCAATGTATGATAACCTGGCTATGATGGGAAGAGCCTAGTGCATGAAAGTGAACGCCACGCACAAACTGCCAGTGCAAGTGTACCTGTGAGCGGGTTACAGGTGCACTGAAGACCAAGACTAGCTCCTGGACCCCAGCGCCAACAACTCCTGCCCAGGTGTTTGTGGAGGGAAGTGATGAATCTGAGAAAGAACCAGAGGCAGCTGGCATCAAGGCTACTCTCATTCAGGCTCCTTTGAATACTGCCATCCTACAAATTCACGGGCAGCGCTTCCCTGACTGTCCCCTACCACCTGCTACCTCTGTGGTCAGCCCCTCCTCTGCACTATGAAAGCCAAAGGTGCAGCTCTTTTCACTGCAAATCCACGCTGGCCTTCTCCTCCCATTATCTCCCATGTCCCTTTGGTTTAATTGCCGTGATTTCTTTCGTTGTCCTTGTCTAGACCGGCACTGCCCAGCAGCAGTTTTGCAGTGACCGCAGTGTTTTATTTATTCTGCACTTTCCAGTGCAGTAGCCACTGGCCATATGTGACTGTTGGGCATTCGGAATATGGCTGCTGCTATGGAGGAATGCAGTTTTTAATTTTAATTAATTTAAACTTATGTAGTCTTATGTGGCCAGCAGTAACATATTAGACAATCAAGTCTAGATGTTCATAAAAGATGTGCAATTTTGTATTCTCCTTCCTTGACTATTATATATCTGGCTAATTCTTACATTAAATTTTTCTAGTTTTTTTTTGCAGTCAATTTATGATTTTAAAAGATTTTAAATTTTCACTTACATCTCGAATCAGGAAAGTGGCAGGGCTGTTCCCTCTGTCCCCACATGGCCTTGCAGTCCCAGCAGCAGGCAACCACGGACGCCACCTCGGGGCAAAGCTCCACCTGGCTTTTTATTTTACCCTACCTCTTGCCATTTTCTAGCCAAGGAAAAGAACAAATACTTTCTTCTTCTCCTTTTTAAATAGGCAGCCCCAGGGTAAGAATTGCAAGAAAGAAGAGGTAGCTCTATTTAGATAAAAGTGTACCCTGAAAAGTGATGTGATTTCCCTCTTAGCGGCTCCTGGTTGTTAACAGATGAGGGTGAAGGAGAGGGATGGGTCACCGTGTGGCTGGACAGACAACTCCATGCCTGGTGCCATTCATTCATAAGTGGTGCACAAGAGAAGGGACCCATTAGCAGGGCAAGGGAGGTGAGGAGCTCCGTCTCCAACACGTCGAGTTTGAGGTCTTTGTGGGGAGATGTGCAGTGAGAAGTGGGACATATGTCTGCACCTCTGGAGAATCATCTGTTCCTGGGATAAATGTTTGGGATGTGCTAGTTAAGTCACATGGATAAGATGGCCCAGGCACTGTCTGTAGAGTGAACAGAGGAAAGGACAAGAGAGAACATAGCCATAGAGTCCGTATTTATGTGATGGCTGAGGGTTAGGAGACTGGATGTGTGGGAAAGGGAATGAGTAGATAGATAGATGGTCCAGAGAGGGGACTCCAAGAAGGGTGGATGGTTGGGGTCCAAGACCAGGTGGAGGGAGAGAGACATCAACCTTTGGCAGAAGGAAGTGCGACTTTTAGTGTAAGGAAAGGAATGGCGTGGCCACAGGTAAGTTAATAGGCTCAGTAGGTGGCAGTCGAGAGAGATCCTGTCCGAGTGTGGGGTTGCAGAATTAGTTTTATGTCTAAGATTCTGAAGTGACCTTTATGTACACACTGAGCTAATATAAATGTGCTTGTAAAAAGAGTCACAAGCTGAACCAGCAGTGCTTCAGCAGGCCTTTAGGGAAGCCACTGGTCCCCTGTCCTTGGCAGGACCCAGCAGCAAGCAGTTGGGAAGTTCTAAATCTAAGAGGAAGAGGAGCTTTAGGTATTCCCCCTTGACCAAACTAAAAGTGGGAAGTAAGCACAGTTAACTGTTCTAGCTTTTCCTCTCTGCAGTTGGTATTGTACGTGTAGGGTTTTAATTTTAAAAACTCTGTGAAAATGCATCCTCAAATATCTAAGGTGCAGAGCCCTAAGCTGGGAGTGAGGCTTCCCAACGGATCGGCGCTGTGTCCAGAGGCCCAGTGCTGGCAGCACCTGCCTGTGTGGGCGGGGTCTGCAGTGCCCGCCCGCCTGCCCGCCCGCCCGCCTGCCATGGTGTGTGCAGCTGAACCATTGTCTCTGCAGGTGCTAGAAAACACAGTCGCTTCCGGCGTGTGGGGTGTCTTGGGATCCGGGTGCTATCAGCCTCTGAGAAAATCTTGTTATGCAAAATGAAAATATGACTAAACATTAAAATACTTAATGATTTCTTAAAGTAGCATGCCGATTCATTAAATAAAAATAGGATGTATAAAATCGATATCTAGTTTCAAACATAAACATTTCATTACATGAGTATTTCTCCAATATGAAGCTGAGCAGCTGTTTCTCCAGATGCCTCAGCGGGGCTCTGAAGGGAATAGCTGCTAAATCCAATACCGTAGTTAGCTAGATATTGAAAGAAATACTACAAGATGTCTCTGGTTTAATCAGTAAAGCTCAATGAACTAACGTTTAAACACAGAGCATGGAATTAATGTGAGAATTCGGATTACATTCTAAACAAGGAAAATGTAATTGCTATGCTTTTGCGCTTCCCACGTTCTAATTTTTATTATTTAAAACCTATTAAGGATCCATCACAAGAAACCCTCTTTGTTTTTCCTACAATCAGTTGTCATTGTGGCAGCCAATTGTTTTGAAAGAGAAAGTACAACATTATTATTTATGAGAAAGAGCTGACACACACAATCCATATATTTAGCTGACTCTAATATGCCTGGGCCAGCACATTAAATCATATGCATAACGACTTGAAAGATAGATCCAGAAGGTTACAGGTAATGTTATGCAGGAACCATCAGCCCTATACTGAAATGAAAAACTGCTCATAAACTAGTTCATAACCTTTTGCCTTTCTGCACCACAGAGTGGTAAAATGAAGAGCAGGAGAAATTTATAGAAGGGTTTCATTGTCGCAGAATGAGCTATGTGATAATTACATAAAACAATGGAATTTTTTGAAAAAGTGGAACTTTTAATACCCCACAAAATATTGGCAATTTATCTGAAAGAATTTTATTAGAAAAAAAAACAGTTGATTTTTTTACAAATGAAAGATAAGTCTCTTGTATATTATTTCATTTCTGAAACATATATATATAAATAAAAGTGTTCAATTATTTTGTCACATTAAAAAGTCTCTAAATTACTGTAAACTACTTCAAGGAGTAAATAATTCTGGTAAAAATTTATATTGTCTAAACATGTAGGGAAATGCCAGAAGGTCAAATGGCAGTGCAGTAATAATTCTTCTGGTTTCTGTGATTATAGGCATTTTTATTCTTCTTCTTTTGTTAATGAATATTAGTACTGAGCATGTGTTACTTCCATGATTACTAAAACACAGCCCACCGAAAACCCCTTAAGTGTTTCAAAGCATTTTTATGGAGGGTTTGTAGGCGTCACTCAGACATTCTTAACTGAGGATTTCCTTTTGTTTCCCCAAGAACTATCATCTGTCTTTAGATTATATTGATAAAGGAATTCTTTAAGCCGTGTAATTTGATCCACTGCTTCTTGAACTCATTACCACTCATGTTTCTTATCTCAGGACGCCAAAGACCACAGCGTTGGCCTGGGACAGTGGCTTTAGACCACAGGTGGCAAACACAAGGCCCGGGGGCCCAATCCGGCCCTCCGCCTTGTTTTATCCGGCCCAGTGCTTTGTTTCTACCCAGCAGCAGTGCTGGGTTCTTGCTTAAGGAGGAGTTACATTTACACAGTCCTGAAATTACATTTGGCCCTTTGAAGGCAGCTGCGAAGCTGATATGGCCCCCGGTGAAAATGAGTTTGCCACCCCTGCCTTAGACTGAAGCTGCCCTGGCCTAGGCAGAACTGCCCCCACCTCACGGTCACTGTCCCAGCCAGTTTCAGAACCACACACCTTCTCCTTATTGCTGCCGAATGAGGACCATGCCAAGCGATGTGGGAATGTGTCTTCAGTTGGCATTTGTCCCCCTGATTCTATAAACTCATCACTGATGAATAGCTATATCCCTGATTCTATAAACTCATCACTGATGAATAGCTATATGCATTACAATTATATAGATAATTTGTTAGTGTAGTACACCTTCTTGGAATAAGTAAATGAGGACACATATTTTTGGGGTGTTTCAGGCCACTAATTAGATGAGCTGTGTGAGTGCCTAGCAAAATGTAACTTGCATGTTATTTTTGGCAAGTATGTTATCAGCTATAAAACCCTCGTTAGAAAATGTGACAGAAAAGGAAAGAAGGAGCATGAGAGAAAAATCGTTGTTGACTTCACAAAAGTAGCTGCTGGTAAAATAGGTATAGCAAATCAATAGTTCTTAATATATCAAGGATGTATAAAAGCACGCTTATATTTAAAGGATTCGTGGGACTTACAGGACTTCTAAAAACTGCATCTGTTCACCTTGACTCTACACTGTGCCCCCGATCACCAGTGCCCCAGCCCCTCGAGTGAACCACTGTTCTTTATGGCAGGGGTACTGCTGTAGATCTGTGGTTGAGAACCATGGATAGTGATAGGAGAATCTGGAGGATGTCATGGCAACTAGATGGAGGGCCAGTGGGGGGTTTGAAACATTGACAGTTTTGGAATGAAAAACTGTTGAGAAAGCTCCAAATGCCGCTGTAAATAATATCGCAGGCAATAGTGACTGGAAAGGATGAGGCTGATAGAGCTGTAGCATGAACCCTTTTCCAGCGGTTGTTAAGTCAGAAAACGTGCCCCCAAATCCAGTAATTAATCTCGCCAAAGAGAATAAGGCTTTGCTCTTAAGAGCTGCGATGGGTCCACTACTGCCTCTTACGGACTTTACCTGATGGGCGAGAACCACCACGTTAATGAGAAGGACACAAGGTGCTCCTGTGTAGCAGGTGCATTAAGTCTCTCAGGCCACTAGGAATCCCTTTGATAAATTACTACGTAGCCTAAGAAATTGCTTCCTAATGGCCTGAAAGGTGTTCCAAAAGAGAAGCAATTTACTCCCTTCTTGGCAGAAGGAACAAGCCCCATATATAGTATTAAGAACCTGCCATTTCTCTCTCAATTAAAGGATTCTTATCTTTGGTCTTTAATTATGAATTCCTACAGAACTTTGATTTTTCTTTTTTTTAAAATTTTATTGAATTTATTGGGGTGACATTGGTTAGTACAATTATACAGGTTTCTACAACACATCATCTAAATGTTGTATTTCGTGTTTACCACCCAAAGTCAAGTCTCCTTCTGTTACAATTTACCCCCACCCCCTTACTATACTGTTGTCTGTGTCTGTGTCTATGAGGTTTTTTCTTAATCCCTTCTCCTTGTCCTTCCAGTCCCCCCAGCCCCCTCCCCTCTGGCAGCCACCAGCCTGTTCTCTGTATCTAGGAGTCTGTTTCTGTTTTGTTCATGAGATCCCACACATGAGTGGAATCATATGGTACTTGTCTTTCTTCCACTGGCTTATTTCACTTAGCATAATACTCTCCAGGTCCATTCATGCTGTCCCAAAAGGTAAGGTTTCCTTCTCTTCCACAGCCGGGTAGTATTCCACTGTGCAAATGTACCACAACTTTTTCATCCACTCATCTACGGATAGGCACTTGGCCTGCTTCCAAATCTTGGCAATTGTAAATAATGCTGCGATGAACATAGGGGCACATATATTCTTTTGAATTAGCGTATCAGGTTTCTTCAGGTATGTTCCCAGAAGTGGAATCACTGGGTCATGTGACAGTTCCAATTTTAATTTTTTGAGGAAACCTTATACTGTTTTTTCCACAATTCTTGCACCCGTCTGCATTCCCACCGACAGTGCACCAGGGTTCCTTTTTCTCCACATCCTTGCCAACACTTGTTGTTTGTTGACTTATTGATGATAACCATTCTGACATGTGTGAGGTGGTATCTCACTGTGGTTTTAATTTGTGTTTCTCTGATGATTAGTGACATTGACCATCTTTTCATATGTCTCTAGGCCCTCTGCATGTCCTCTTTGGAGAGGTGTCTATTCAGGTCCTTTGCTCATTTTTTAATTGGATTGTTTGTTTGTTTGGTGTTGAGTTGTATAAGTTCTTTATAAATTTTGGATATTAACCCCTTATCAGATGTATCATTGACGAATATATTTTCCCATTCAATGTGGGTTGTCTATCATTTTGTTAATGGTTTTGTTTGCTTTGCAAAGCCTTTTAGTTTGATGTAGTCCCATTTGTTTATTTTTCCCTTTGTGTCCCTTGAGAACTTGATTTTCTTAAATCCTAATGCCATCTCTGTGTCAAAAAATATATGTATATATAGTGAAAAAGTAAAAATTCAATGTTGACAAAAATCCTGTTGAAGGACTGCAAAAAATGATAAGGGCAATTTAACCCAAATTTCTTGGTGTCTCAATTCTGAACAACGTGGCTGTGACAAGAAGAAGTGGGTCACATCAAAGGATGGGGCGGGAAGGGGATGTTAGCTCGGAGCCGAGAGAACAGTCCTCGGTGAGGAAAGCCATCCCGTGCGCCATGATTAATTAAGGTATCTGCCAGTCAGGTGGGCCTGAATCACTGCCTTGCAAAGGGCAGAAAGCCTTGGTATTTACATAGGGATCATCCGCTTATATCCAGAGCGCTGCCAGAGCCTCTTCTGGCAGCTGCTCGCTTGTTGGCAAAATGTCTTCAATTACAGGCAAACTGCCTGGTCTCATCTCATCACAAACCAATTTGTCAGGATGTGTGTATTAGGAAAGCTTTGGAAACAGAAATATTTTACTTATTTTCAAATGGTGGGGAAAAACTCCTTTGTGTATTCCTTCAAAATTATCTTATGAAATTTCACTCTGAGATAAATATTTAATAAAAATGCATATGCCTTTCATAAGGAAAACAAACTAGAGAAGGAATACCTTTGTTACTGTGTTAAAATGCTCTATGTTAAATGCTCTATGACTGTTTATGGAGAGATTGAGGAATGCAGAGGCTAAAGGATTTTTGCCTGAACTCCACATTTAAGCTAATGAACATTATTGGTCTTTCTTTACATAAGTCCACACTGTCTAGATCTTTAAAAAATTGTTTCCTCCATACTGATAATAATAGGGGTTAAAGTTTTAGCTGTTTTAGTTTATATCCTAACAATTTAAATAGGTAAGTGATATAAAGATACAGCAAGCATGGGGAAAAAGCTATAGCAGCAAAAATAAAATAACAGCCAATTAATGAAATAAAAGCCAAAATGAAGAAATACATTATCATTCTTCCATTTTTCTTGATCCTCATCTTTCTCTTTTTCTGATAGGTTGTAAGACAAAATTTCGAAATGATGGAAACTAATACATGATTGTTATTATTACATAAATTATGTTAACATATATTCCACAGCTCTTCATCGGCAGCTTTCTGTCACATGGAGGGACTGAGCAAAAGAGAAAACACTGACTGCCAGGGACACACTGTGGCAGTTGCCAGGGAGGGGGCTGGGGACATGTGGATGGGGGGATGGGAGGAGACATGGTGATGGACTGACAGACAAAGACTTGACTTGGGTGGTGAACACGCAATGCAGTGTCCAGGTGACGTGCTGTGGAACTGGGCACCTGAAACCCGTGTGATGTTGTCAGCCAGTGTCACCCAGTAAAGTCAATACAAAGGAAAAATAAATAAATAAACTTTATTTATAAGAGAATAACTGCGTTCCCGCACAGTTGATTATGAAGTTAATGCCGATAACATGGATGTTACTCTGGCACCAGATTTAGTTTGGGAGTTTTAGAGTATTTATCTTCTTGTGCACTTACTTGTTTAATGCTCGCCCTCCCTGCTCGACTGTGCACCTAAGAAAGGTAAGACCCATGTCTTTTCCAACACTGTATTCTCAGCTCCTGAAAATCACTCTAATTCTTGCTACAAATATTTTTAATGAATCTTGAAGACATGCTGTTCTGGGAAAATATCATGTAGTGTAATACATCTAAAATGTATAATATGTATTCACTTAGCAGGTGGTTGACACTCATGTCATAATCACTATATCAATGTACCAACAGGGGTATGCCTGCTAGCTACTGAATTTACCACACAGTAGGTACTTTTTCTACTGCAGCATTTTTAAAACTCGGTAGGGCTTTTCCTCCTCTGGGTTCTTCCTTCCACTGTCTGACATAGGTTGCCCTTCCCTGTGTGCCAGATCACTTACTTACTTTGTTCTTTAAGTTCCTAGGACTTAGCCCCCTCTCTGTTTTACCTCTAACTATATAGTAACAAATAGAGCTGGACTCTGAGGATGCATTTCCCTGAAGGATGATCTATAATCTGGAAACTTTCAATGTTTGATGCTTTGGCCTGTTTCAAAATGAATAGTGGATCAACTGTTTCCATTCTTTAAGTTTAAGCCTGTCTCTGCAGACTTCTTACAATGGAAGATACTTGCCCTTTTAGGATTTATAAAAGGAAGCAAAGAAATTAAGGTGGAACATGCAATAATGTGAGGAAATAGAAAATGAGGAGCAAAGACCAAAATCAAGTTGCTCTAAATCTCCCTTAACTATTAAGAGGAATCATTGTATGTTAATTAATACATCTTGGTAGGAGCTTGAAATATAGGTATGTATCTGATTTGTTTCCAATTATTTTAGATAAATATAGAGTATGAATATCATTGTCTGCTTTCAAGCAATCATTTTAGTTCCCTAAATAAAATGTCATGTTGTCTTACTGTGTGGTGTGATTTTGAAATAGATTTTGGAAGAGCTGTAGTTTGCTTATCAAGATAATATACTTTGTTGTAAGGTCAGCTTACAGAATGTGGCAATGTGGCATGTGGGTTCCTTTTTCCTTATATATCTTTTTACTTATTTCAATAGTAAGTCAATTCATGAAAATACGGGCATGATTCTAACAGGGCCCTATTGGGTGATCACACCTCCTGTTTTGTTCCTGTTTTCCTGGCATTAGTATCAACAGCACTCATTTCACTTTGAAGGATGTGGACAGTAGCATCTACAGTCAGTTGATCTATAAGGACTTTGTTAATATGATCCTCGTATTTTGAACATTTCCCACTTTTCTCCACCTCTGCTTTTCAAAGACCAAGCTTTCCTTTCTCGTACATGCCATGGAGACACAGCTGGTGTGGCCACTATACATTGAGACATAAAGGATTGGGGGCTGGAGCCAGATGACTTGGGTCTGAGCCCAGCTTGGCCGTCTGCGGGCTATGTGACCTTCAGCCAGTAGCCTGTCTCTCCAAGGCCCATGGTCCTCATCTGCGCCTGGGGTGACAACAGCACTTTTTAGGAAAGCAGTACAGTGTAGCAGTTACAAGTCTGGACTCTGCTGCCCAACGACCTGGGTGTGAATTCCAGCTCTGTCGCAACTTAAGGCTACGAGAGCATCAAATGACTTGACATATATAAAAATTCTGAAAGTGAAGCCAGGCACATGAAACATGCTGAGTAGCGATAAGCAATTGTTATTAGGGCTCTGAGCATTTAATATGGTATAAATGCAAGTGCCTCAAACACAGCACTGAGTAGATGAGATGTAGTGATGTTACTGGACGCTGACCTGATGTTTCTCTGGTTTCTGTCTCTGCCTAATCCCAGCAATAATATTGGGTTGGCCAAAAAGTTCCTTTGGTTTTTTCCATAAGATGGCTGTAGTAGTACTTTGTTGTCTTGAACTTCATTCAAAACAACTTTGTTAGATTGTATTGTGGTGACAGTTGTCATATCAACATGCATTTAAAAAACTTCTCAAAACTGGTGATTATTTGTGTAGCCATTTTAATATTGAAGATGGAAGAAAATACACAACATTTTTGGCTTGTTATGCTTTATTATTTCAAGAAAGGTAAAAACACACCTGGAATGCAAAAAAGATTTGTGCAGTGTATGGAGAAGGTGAGGTGACTGATTGGATGTGTCAAAACTGTTTTGAGAAGTTTTGTGCTGGAAATTTCTCACTGGACGATGCTCCATGGTCAGTAGACCAGTTGAAGTTGATAGCGATCAAATCGAGACATTAATTGAGAACAAGCAATGTTATACCATGTAGGGGGTAGCTGACATACTCAAAATATCCAAATCAATGAAACCAATGGTGAAAATGAAAAATATGTCTTTCATTTTATGGAAGAAACTAAACGAACTTTTTGGCCAGCCCAATCTGTAACCATCCTAGATATTTTAAATGTGTGCATACATATGTATGTGTATATGGGCCCAGAATTAGGAACTCAGAGCAGATATTGCTTTATATCTCCAAATAGATGGTTCAGGGCTGCCAAACTGCAGTTAAAAAATCAAGCAAAATGCCAGTACATTTCAAATAAGATGCAAATGTGAGATTCACTTGCTCTTAGAGGGTGTATAAAGGCTTTGCTAAATTAAAAATGCAGAGAAGGGAGGGTTTATTTATCCTGTTTATTTGAAGTCAGAGCCAGAATCGTGATGGTTTAATGGTTCTAAATATTTCGCTAGGTTTTTCCAGCAGAGAGAGCTTGCGTTTATCTCTTAAATGGCCCATAGTTATTTCCACATATAAACTGGGGGAATTTTATTTCTTTAACATTCCTCAAGGACAGTGTGGCTCCAGTGGAACACACGCTCCTTCAGCGAGCGAAGTGCCCAACTGTCCTTACACGGTCACCTGCGGAGCCTGGGCCCTGGGCCTGCTGGGATCCGTGTTTACCGCACTGGAGGGGGTCACACCCGCCGGAGGGGTCAGCCACTGTTTGGTTTCACAGCCTTGTCTCTTCTCTTTTCCATTCTTCTCAACTAGACAAAAAGCCAGTGATTAGTCTACTCTGACATCACGGAGAGACACTCGAATGCCAAGTTGGACACGTTCTTTGTGACCAGCTTACATTTTACAGCTCACAGTGTAACCAGCAGCATTCTGGCACACATTCAATTCAGTCGTGTATCTGGGGACTGAGTTACTCAGTTCTTCATGGAAATGGGGATTTCTATTAAGTAGAAATAGGAGATTTTTATTAATTTGACTAGTTAGAGTAAGGATATAGGAATCACTGTGATATTTTCGGAAAATTTATGGGCTCCCCTTCCACCCAGGGCAGCACATGCTCCAGGGACATGAAGCTCAGAATTCCAGAGTCGCCTCCGAGAAGGGCTCTGGGGTTGTGGCCCCAGCAAGCTGCTCTTCTGTCTCCAGAGGTCTCTCTAGTTCCTCCCCAGCTGGGGGAGAGCCGCGCAGGGCATTGGGGAAAGCAGGTCAGCGTTAGTGCTGGAAAGGAGTAGAGTCTTGTTCTCTCTTAGGCTCTGGAGTGCCTCACCTTTTATGTCCAAGGAGATATTAGGTATGTCCTGAACAAGCCTACCTTGGCTGATGAGAATTGTCCTACTCCCGAAGTGGCTTCATGTGGTTCTTGTTTAAAGGGAAAATGTTGCCCCGACCAGTGTGGCTCTGTTGGTTGGGCGTCGCCCGGTCCCCAAAGTGAAGTGTTGCGGGTTTCACTCCTGGTCAGGGCACATGCCTGGGTGGCAGGTTCAGTCCCCGGCTGGGGCATGTACAGGAGGTAACCGATCGCTGTTTCTCTCTCGCATCGATATTTCTCTCCCTCTCTTTCTCCCTCCCTTCCCCTCTCTTTAAAACTAAATAAATAAAATCTTTAAAGGGGGGGGCAGGGAATGTTTTCCTCCCACCATGCAAAGGAAGAGGCAGCTCTTCAAAAACGAAGAGGTAGGGTCAGTGCTGGGAAGGGGTTCCAGGCTCCCGTGCAACAGAGGAGGGGTGCTCCCCGTGGTCTCAGGTGTTCAGGGAAGGCCCCCAGAGGAGGAGGCATGCAAGCTAACATGCCAACACCTCCTGAAATAGAAGACGGGTTCCTGATTATTTAAAGGATGGAGTCCAGATATTTAAAGCCCCTCTCAAGTCACTTTGCATCCACATTTCTAGACTTCTTTCTCACTTTGCCCCTATTCAGCCTACCATGCCTATCACCACTCTCCCAGGTCCCCAAACACATTGGGTCCCTTTGATGTCTGCCTCCCCTCTTTTCTGATTCATAAAGCCCTTGGCCTCACTCAGGTCCATGATCACTGATCTATGTGCTTCTCACAATGAGTAGAGCAAACAGACGTTACCTCTTTTGTAATCTTTTATCAAATAAGCTCTAAGCTCCTGAATGACTTAGTCCATGTATTAATAATACCCAGCACCGTGGGTACTAAGAGACATTAATGATTACAAACTTTAGTTAGCTGTGAAGCCTTGGGCCACATGCTTAACTTTTCTGTGTATCGATGTGCTCATTTGTAAAACAGAGATACTGTTATTCGTAGTGCAAGGTTGCTTGTGGCATGAGTGAGAGAACACATGTGAGGTGCCCAGCCTGGTTCCTGGCACACAGTAGGCATTCATAGCTGGCTGTAACAGCTGTTACCATTATGTGTTTTTCTCACGCTGTGCTCAGGATCTGTAACATCCATCAAAGGTTGAGGTCTTGAACCTTCTTCAAGTAAAATTGGAATCATAGACCCCTGAAGCCAGATGAGTCTTCAATATCATTTAGTCTGGAGGGCTGATTTTTAAAAAATTATATAAGAGTCCTGGGGCACTGTACAGGTTATTAAGGGTGTGTGGTGTTTGGTGTTTGTGTTCACATAACAGACAAAGAACTTTTGGTAAGTGAGGGTAACTTTGCCAGTCACACCAGAAGTGACTGTGACTGGAATCCAGCACCTATGCATTTTCCCATTCATTCATTCATTCATTCCTATTATTGAACATTGAGAGCCTGCTTCATATCCTGTACTAGGACACTGTCTGGATGTAGAGTAACCAACAAAAAAGACCTGGCTCCCTGCCCTAACAGAGCCTACTGTCTAGTGAGGAGGCAGACAACATGCAAATACATTTTAAAATAAATGTGTGATCAACATGTTGAGGCAAAAAGACAGGGTTACTAAAGAGGAGGGTGGAGAACCTACTTTAGATTGAGGGATCAAGATAAACCTTCTATACACTAAGTTATCAATGTAATAGAGCCTATAGTAGTTCCTTAAAATGTTTAGTCAGTAAATCTGGTGTGTTCTTTATAAGTAATGTGTTTGAAATAGTAGCTAACACCAGGCTTTGTACAGGGGCACTGGGTACCAGGCATTTGCAGTTGGCTGAATGCAGCGCTGTTCAGTCTGCCTGTATCTGAAGGTTTTCCACAGACACAGACATGACTTGAACGTGGATTTCAAAGGAGTTAAAATTGCAAAATCATGCATCAACGTCTGACTCCATTGTGCGCTCCTTAACCATCCCCTGTACCTCCTTTCCTTCTGCATGTCCTAGACTTAGAGAACACATCCCTTGTGAGAGTTCTACTTACACCTTTTGCAGACTCGTCCCCAGGAAAGTAAAGCAAAAAGCAACCGGAGCCAGACTACAGTGCAACCATGAACGCTTCCGTTTCCTAGTCTTAATTAGTTCGTATGTGCATTATCTCTGAGCACTTTGATCTTTTTTTCTCCCCTCCCTTGCTCATCTTTCGCTCATTTCTTTGCTTATTAAGACTCGGTCAAGGGTTAGGTAAGAGAAGAAAGAGGAGAATGTAGTAGTTTCCTTTCCTTCTCATTAACAACTCTTCTGCAAAGGTTTTGGTGGCAGAGAAGATTGAAAGTGCAAAGAGATTATGAAGACATTTATGGATAATGCCATTGATTTTAACTATGCCAAGTTCTGAGCAGCAGAGATCATTGAGACTGAGTTTATTTTATAAGTTTTCATCTAATCCATTATGTTACAGAGACAGGCATTGGTAAATAGCTGTTTCCACCCTAAGGTACATAACTAAACACATTTCATAGAGTTGTGATGATGACCGGTTCTTTCCAATAAGAAAGGAGAAAGATGCTAGGCAGTGGGATGGATGGGGGGGCGGAGTTCAGACACTATCCAAACTACAGCTGTATCTCTGGAAAGATAACTGTAATCACTAACAATCAGTTCATCAGAAATTGTCACTAACTGGCTTATCTCTGGATTTTGGCCACATTAGGAAAACTGGGATTTAGTCTGACATGTTCAGTTAATTCAAGAGGTTTAAGTACCTTCTGAAGCCTCATAAGAAAGCTGAAGTACCTTTGGTGTCATTCTTGTTACGTATTTGTCAATGCTTTTTTCAGAATTTGGTGATTATGTGAACCTCAAAATGCAGCAGTTCTGTTTACCAGAATACTTACCCACTTAGCATACCCCTTCTCCAGCCCCAACCAGAAAATGAACTTGCTGTACTCGCCTAAAACCACTGAAGAAAAGCTTGGTGAAGCTATTCATTTTGCACAGTAGAATAATTTTCATAAACTGCCTTAGAACTTGCTCTGCCTGTAAGACCACAGCATAAAAGGTCACCTTCAGAGTTGATCTAGCTCTGAGATTCACTCCACCTCACAGCCAGCCATAAAAATCCCCAAGAGAGACCATGAGATTATGAGATCTGTTTTTCATAATAATGACAATAATAAGCATTACTATTATTAACACAGTGCAAAAAACTATGTACGCAACATGTAACTTAATCCTCATATCAACCCTGTGAGGTACAGGTAGTATTTCCCTCCCATTTAATGGTTTGCAGCTTAGAATAGCTTTCCCAAGGGTGAGCCAGCGGAGCCTAGATTCTGATTCAGGTCTTCAGTGCAGCCTTTACCTGCTTGCTCTTCTGCCTTCCTTAGGAGAAAGTGCCCCCACTTCTCACCCCACTTTAGTAATGGGCACACTGCTAAATTTTAATTTGTAGACAAGACATACATACTCCCCATGCCTCTGCTTTCTCATCTGGAAAATAATAACTTCCCTGTCTACAACTCAATAGTATCCTTGTTATTTTTATTTTTTTAAAGATTTTATTTATTTTAGTTTTAGAGAGGGGAAGTGGGGGGAGAAAGAGAGGGAGAGAAACATCAACGTGTGGTTGCCTTTTGAGTGAACCCTACTGGACCCGGCCTGCAGCCCAGGCATGTGCCCTGACTGGGTTGCAGGCCAGGTCCTCAGTAGGTTCGCAGGCCAACGCTCAGTCCACTGGGCCACACCAGGCAGGGCATCCTTGTCATTTTTTTAAGACACAGATAAAGTGTTTTAGTTGTATAGCAGTGGGGATTTTGCTGGCCAGGAATATTGAAGTAGTGTATATTTGGGACATATCTTCTTCACATTATGTGGTTAGCTGTAATATCTTCTGTGTTTTCCAGGTGTCCAGAGAAGTAAGATACTCAAGGCCATGCAAAAGTAATTAAAACATTATCTAGAAAATCAGATCATTTTAGAATTTTTTTCATCCTCATTAACCTTTTCCTCTTTGCCAGGGCTTACTGGTCCATGGCTGTGTCTTTATCGCAGTACGCTCAGTACTGTGTACTTCCTCGTACAAAACTATTATGTTTTAAACTCTATAATTTTTAAACTTGATTAAAAGCATAGTTCTGATTGCATATTCATTAAACTTACTAGTACTTGATTATGGCCATAATTGCTACTCTGGCAAATTTTTGGTTTGTGTGTTTATGCAAGTGACTCTTGGAGACTACTGTTCATTGTTTAGATAGAAATGTTCCAGAGAAATGGAATTATCATTTGCTCTAAGAATGTCATTTGAAAATTCTATTTGAATAATCAGTTATCAAACATTCTTTCCCCAATTATTAGTGAGGTATTAGCCCAAAATTCCTTAATGTTATAAGAATTATTTATAGACCTCATGAAGAATTACTATAATCACTTACATTTTATAAAATAGCATTTTTAAATGATAACTTTTCTTATTTACTTTACAAACATGCTCATTTACTGACATCTGTCCATTTCTGCTTTACCTATTTGATAGGTCATCTGGAAGAAGGGTCTGTCTGCTTTTATCTTATTTTGAAAAATGTCATGCAGACCAATCATACCAGCTGGTGGTGATCTTTCTTTAACTTTATTCAGAGCCTTATTTCTAGGAAATGTCTGACTTTTTGGTATCACGTGCTTCACATTCAAATAAACACCATTTGAGGCCTGTCCCCTTCATGCCACAGGGGCCCGCAGGGCTGGGTCGTGATGATGGGGGCGAAGCGCGGGGGTAGTGACCCAGCTGAAAGTTCATTCACCTGGGTTCCTGATGGCCCTGAGCATCCTGGGATGCTGTTGTCTAGTTAGCCAGGGAGTGGCTGGGCAGGATGTTTATCATACAGATGGGTCCTTAGAAAAATCAGCGTTTTCTCAACTACAAGGTTGTTGGTTTTTAGGATTAATTAGTAGAGTTATTAATCCAAACAATTAAATTCTCTCCTAAGAGTACAGCTGTCTGATTAATTAGTCTATTAATTAATCAGGGGCTCCTCCAGATGTCTGTTGAGATACTGTCCCTCGAGCACGGCTGGACTGTGTTTTCCGACCATGAATTAATCCCTTTCACTTATACAACTTTACAGTAAAAGGAGGCTATTTATTAAGAGAGCTTGTTTTGCGTTTGCTGTGAGCAAAAATCTATTTGTAATTATTTCAGGTTATCCTTCTCACTCACGTATGTGACATACTTCTGTGTCATGAATTGATAACGTCTGATAAAATCTTAATAGCTTTTCAGATGTGCTCCCTCTCACCGTCCTGGAAAGTGTACTTACAAAATTAAACATTGCAGCTGAAAAAGGAAGAGTCATCACATTCTACAGCATGATTTATTTATTTCAATAAAGCAAGAAAATTATACCGATATTTCTAGTCATATAAATTTCATGACCTCTTCCAGAGCCACTGTTTTTCCAAGAAAAAAACTTTTTGTAGCAAAAAGTGTTTTGCCTTGAGCCTTGCTTCAAACTCATGTGGGACTCCAGGTCCCCCGGACAGCCCTTCTGTGGCGATGCCTGGGCATCCCCAGGGAGGCTTGCCTATGAGGTTTAGGCGTGACTTCCCGGTCCATGCGTGGCTGCCTGCTGTGTCCTCTGGTCATCTGGATACTCCTGGGGTAGACCCAACTTCTCTGACCCTGCAGGCCACCCCGCACCCCAGCCCTGCTTAGCCTCTGCTTCTGCTGTGGCAGCCTGCCTCCTGCAGCCACACGGCCCTCCCCGGGTGATGCCAGGCCCTCTGGCCCAACCCCAGCCTTCGCCGCAGGGGAGCCCCTGGGGTGGCAAACCTTGCCGGGTGTTCTCTTTAAAAGTGGGAAAGAATAGTCCCCCCCACACTTTCTTGTGGGGCAATATAATATAGCAGAAAACAACATAAATCTTTCCCCTTATAATAATTTTGTTAAATATGTATTTTGGTTTAACTCTTGAATTACTTATGTCCTTAAAACTATCCATAAACAAAATATGTATGGGATGAAGTCCTATTTATTTTTCTGTCCACATGATCACTTTTTTTATTCAGTCAGTTGTGAAAATTCATTCCCCTTTCTCCCTTTTCTAAGATTAAAATGTGCTTTCTTGCAACCTTTTTGTTTCTTGATGTTTGTTTTTGCTTGTTTTTTATTTTTATTTATTTGTTTTTATTAAATTGGTGAGGGTGATATTGGTTAATAAAACTCTATAGGTTTAAGTGTGCCATTCTATATTACCACTTCACACCTGTCAGAATGGCTGTTGTCAACAAGACAAGCAATAACAAGTGTTGGAGAGGTTGTGGGGAGAAAGGGAATGAATTCCCTCACTCACTGCCAGTGGGAATGCAAACTGGTGCAGTCACTATGGAAAACAGTATGGTGGTTCCTCAAACAATCAAGAATAGAGTTACCATATGACCCAGCAACAACATAAATTTAAGAAGCAGAAGGACTTGGATTTGAGACATTCAGCCATCTGGCGTCTATATAGACTTACTCAAGGATAATGATGATGGTACTGACTTCACAGGGTAGCTACAAGCTATTGCACTTCAAAGACTGAATGTAATCCAGGCTCCTCATCAGAAACCCAACCTTTTGATCCCCTGCAGAGTTAAGAACACCCTCTTCTGTACATCAGACATGGCACATTCATCCATCCGTCCACCCATCAGTACTTACTGTGTATCTATTATGGGAAAGCCAACCCTGTATGTCTCAGATATGCATAAAGGTGGGGAAGGGGACCAGTGAGAAGTAAATACCCTGGGCCGTGGCTGAGGCTGTGGGCCCATTTGAGCTCACCAGCATGAATGTGGGGAGCAGAGAGAGCAGAAGGAGGATTGTCAGTAGTGAGGGGGTGTGCTTAGTGTAGTGAGAGGAGAGCCAGCAGAGGGACGACAGTGACCAGTGTCACAGAAGACACAGGAATAGTTCCTAAAAGCAAGTGGGCCATGTGACATATGGTTCAAAGTGTCCCTCGGATAGGGCAGGACTAGGATTGGTGACTCTCATGGTGACAAAGAATGCCAAGTTGCCGTAAGTTGAAAAGTGAATAGAAAGGAGAGAATAATAGATTTCTTGGAAGAAGCATGACTTTGAAGGGAAGAAGGCAGTGAGGTGACACAGAGTTAATGCAGGTTCATTTTCTAAGATGGAGAAAACCGACCATGTGGTTCTATGTTCCAGATAGTTGTGCCTCTTAAAAAATGTAAAATAACCTGGCATTTTGACTAGGGAAATACTTTGGGGGGGAAAGAATCAATGCAAACAGTTTTCCAGGAACCTGTCTGATGGCTCAGCGTTCAACTCCGATATTTCTTTCCTGAGTTGGAATTAAAAGCAACAAGAACCAGACGTATTGTCAGTTCATATTTTAGTCAGTTTCTTGTTGCAAGAGATTTGTAGAAAGGAGCACATCTTTGCCTGACTCTTGGTAAAGCTACAGATCCTATTACATACCTCGGATTGGTCCTCGGCCGTTTCTTTCATTCATTTAAAGACCTTGTTTATACGTCTGTTATTGGACTGGCCTGACCCTCAAGGCAACAACAGATGCTGCATGCAGAGTGTGGCTAGGGCTCGGGGGATCCTTCAAGCTCCTCATCTCGGTTTGTTGCCTCAGCCTGTGTTTCACTGGAGCCTTCTTGTGTAGGCGGGAGAGACGCTCTTGTGAGAAGGGGATTGGATTCTCTTCACAGTGTGGGCGCAACTGGTGTTACATATGCAGCCTCCTGGGTCCTTGAGAAGCCCTTTGACAATGAAAAAACCTCTGGGAGGTGACTGTGCCTGGATGCTCTCTTTAGCAGAGGACGTACAGGAATGATTTTTGCAGTGATCTCCCTAATCCCTCTTTCAGCGATCTCTGCTTTCACTCAAGCCCTGCTGCAGGAAGTTCATCGGGGAGTCAGCATGTTCCTGCACAGGAACTAGCCAACAGCCTCTAAGTTGACCTGTCACAAACTTCTCTCCTCTCCTCTCCTCTCCCCTCCTCGCCCCTCTCCTCCCCCTTCCTGTCTGTTTAGCTTCAGACAAATTATCCCTTAATAGATAAAACAGGTAATTAAACAGAACTGAGAAATGACTAGCCTCCCATTTCCTTCTTCTTGGGGCAAGTTTCATTCGGAATTCCTCCTCTGCCATCTTCCTCCCCCACCCCCCATCCAGCTCAATGCACTCCCTGCCCTCAGGTTTGTCTTTCTCTTTAATTTCAAAATTAGATGAATAAACAGATCTATCCTTGGAGTACCTTACTCTCCTCCACTTTCTGTCTCCTCGTTTAGAATCCTATGTTTTGACATAATTTATCATGGGTTGTCACCCTTGATGATTGAAAAAGGCACTAATGAGGTGAAGCTTGTCAAGACTTGATCGCAGGATCTTTACGATCTGTCAGTTGGTAATGGGACCACTTCGAGGAGGCAGGAAGTGAGAACAAATTATGGATTCTGGTGGAGGAGGGCAGAGGTGAGGCGAGGCTGCTTCCGATCAGAACTCCTTAAGGAGATCGAACACCATCACAGCGGTCTGTTCTTGACTGCAGGTTTGAAAAGTGCACCAAGTGATAGGAACTGAATGCTAAGACTTAGAACAAGCTACCTGTACGAGCAGAATTTTAAAAACATGGATGTGAGCTTTTCTTGCTGTGATTGGGACTGGACCGTGAGGATAGTTTTATCTGTGTGACCGACATACCATGAGAGTCGCACAGAGCGACGACCTTTCCATCAGTTTCACGTGGGACACACCAGCTGACCCAGACAAGAGCCTGCGTGCGCATGCTTATCCGGCAGGACTCCTTGCTCGAGCGCCATCCCTTATTCTGGACCCGTGTGGCCTGTGGCAAGTTGGTGGCCATTTATAAGGAAATGCATATCTGAACACGAATCACAAAAGCCGTCAGGTTTCTGCCTACGAATTGATAGATGATACTTTCAAACACAGTACAGACACCGAGCACCGTGGGTTGGAATTTTTGTGCTGGTCTGCCTGCAGATACTCAGATATTTGGAAAGTCGGGTTACTTTTATATGCAGAACTTCTCTAGCTCATCTAAGAAGTGATCTGAGTACAAGCTTTGTATTTAACTGTGACTTGTGATTTATTATTATTATTCTTTTAAAATTGTACATGTGGCTGTTTAATATTGCTTTAGAGACTTGGGACTTCGGCAGACACACGCTTTGCAATCTTTCACCAGTGGGCACTTGCCCACACTGTATGAACACAAACATACCTTAGACTATCCTCCTGTTCTGGCCGTGAGTCTGAATACTTGTTAGGGAGACACAAAATCAGGAAAAACATAATTAAGTGAAAGCATTATTTTTGGGTCATATTACTGTTATTCTTGCCTCTTATGGCACGAAAGGATGAATCATGGTATGTTTTTGGTCAACTGATTGATTCGACGCAGCCAGCTTCACTGTGAATGCGATTATGCATTTCCGAATTTTCATGAAGAAGCAGCTGCCAGGAGGAAGTCTTCATATTTTATGAAAACTATCTTGGCCCATTGGCTCCTTCACTTGAATTAGCACTCAATTATCCTAAAGGAAGGGGCTTAAGACTCAGCAGAGCTGGAAGATAACCTCCAGCCTCGTTAGCACGGCGGCAGCTGCCTGCATTTGTTCACGCCGAATTGCCGCAACTCATTTGAGTTCATTTGTGCTGACACTTTAAAAAGGCACGAGTGTATTTTACGTTTTTTCAAATGTCTTAGCACAGATTGAGAGCTACACAGTAGCCTTGAAACTGGTGACAACTCTCCCTTAGAAAATATCTTTTATTCCTGTTGGGAGAACGGACAGGCTACAGACTGCGTGCTCATTTTTTTTTCTTGCTGTGAAAGTGCATCATATTTGACTTAACATTTTACTTTGGAACAGAACTACTGGGCAGGAACGCTGATGATAATGCTAAGTCAGTGCCTTTAATTCTGGAGTTTTCATTTTCTAATAACCTATTTTTTTAACGACACATGGAGATACAGGGTCCCCCCACCCTAACTAAGTAGAGTGTTCCCATGAAACCTTTTGTGAGCCGAGATGGTGCAAAATGCAGCAATGATCTCAGCATACATCTTGCTAAAGGGTGCACGAACTAAGTCTAGATAAAGCTCAGATGCTCACAGACAAGTTTAAGCCTATGGGGCTTGATGCTGAGTGTGGGTCCCAGGGGCGGAGCTCGGTGGGGCCACAGTCACTGCTGGGGGTGCCTCTCATCACAAACAGCTCCTGCGAAACCAAAGCTGGGTGTTAGTTTTGCTTTTTGCTTTTCTTCCGTAAAAGCAAACGTTCTCTTAGGATTCCTTTTGGTTACCAAAAGCAGGTACGAATGTAGAGTCTTTCATCAAAGCGAAGTGGCCAAAATCAAACTTTTAAAAAGTGGGGGGTAACCCATAGTAAGTTAGGTCCTGTTTCAGAAGTATGCTTTTACCGTGTTGGGAGGTATCTTTGCAGAAACAAACAACCACAAAAAATTCTCACCCAATAGAATAAGAGTAGTTCCAAAATAAGGGAATAAAAATGGAGAGAATTATTCAGGCCAAGGATACTTCAATGGAATGGTGTGGGGTGCGGAAGATGGGGGCTCGGATGGTGTGCAGTTTGCCAGAGTTCGTGGAAAAGGGGCTGCATTGTGTGAAGTTGATAAGCATCAACGAGAATGGGTGTCACAGAAAAACAGTTCCTTAGTATGAAACACATTATGTATAGCACTATAATTTTAAAGCCATGTAAAGGTACGATGAAATTGAAAAGATAAGACTTTAAGTTCAAGATTCTCATTCTTTAAAAAAGAAACTGATCTTAGGGTTCTTCCTGGGGAACTACATCAGATATGTTAACGGCAGTTCTTTCCAGGTGATTACAACAGACATTAAATTGAGTTTCAGGGAGGGAAAGATCTCAGGTGATCTCTAAAACAGAGTCTATTGTCAGCATGATTCTAGGCCCCTGATATATTACCCAGGCAAATGGAATATTTCTGATGCTCTATACAGTAATTTTTGTGTGTATATACATGAATTATATAGATAGATATTAATCTGAATTTATATTGACAAACAGAGAAATATTGTTCATTAGATTTCCAATTTTGTCTTGACTTTTTTATGAGTCAAGCATTCGCAGAACGCAATTCTTTATTTATTTATTTTTAATTTTTTACTGTATTTTTTCCCATTACCGTTTCTTACTTTAAAACTACAGGAGTCAATGTCAAGATCTCAAAGTGATATTTGTGTGTCCATGTTCATCGCAGCGTTATTCATAATTGCTATGATATGGAAGCAACTTAAATGTCTATTGTGGTTGAATGGATAAACAAAATGTGGTTTATATACACAATGGGATATTATTGAGCCTTAAAAAAGGAAATCCTGCAATGGATTATTATGTGGATGAACTTGGAGGATGTTTTGTTAAGTAAAATAAGCCAGTTACAGAAAGAGAAGTAATACACAATTTTACTTACATGTGGTATCACAAATAGTCAAACTCATAGAGGCAGAGAACAGAGTGGTGGTTGATGGGGGCAGAGCGAGGAGGAAACAGCAAGATGAGGAAGTTCTGGACATCTGTTCTACAACTTTGTGACTTTAGTTAATACAGTTTTGCACGTAAGCATTTTGATAAAAAAAAAAGTAGCTCTCAAGTTAAATGTTCCTATTACGACTTAAAAGGAAAAAAAATGGAAGGAATCAGTATTTCAAATTCGCTCTTGTTACAAACTAAGAATAATAGGTTGAGTTGGGGGAGTGGCACTCTGTCTTCTGGCGTTTGCATCTCATACCCCACCCTCACCGGGGTCTGGCGTCTTCACCGCAGTCTGGTCCTTAGCTGTGTTGGTGTGCAACAAGGCCAGGTGACCTTCTGTGTCTCAAAACTAGTTAACCCACTAGTAGGTCTGAGACTCAGGCTTCCAGTCTGCTGACCAGTATCTTTCCATCAAACTGTTGAACAAGATTTTGGGTAAATTGATAGTCAGCCTATTTATGAATGTAGGAAACCCATTTGATAAGGAAACTACCTTGCTGGGAGAAGAAGGTTTAGATCATCTCATTTTTATTCAAAAACTGAAAGCTGGGCAGGATGGATTTAGTGTCTAGCTTTCGTTGACACCATTCCCTAGTAATTTTTCTAAAAGCCATTGTATGTTAGCGTATCAGGCTGCATGCATATTTTTAGGCCTTAATTCTCCATAGTGGCTGGATTAAAAATACACTTTTAAATTTAATAACTTCAGCTTTTAATCTGGGATATAGGTTTAATATTATTCTAAAACAATGTTTTGTTTGTGACATGAAGACGGACGACTGGAAAAATTTTAGATTTAACAAAACCACCAAACTGAGTTATGCCAGACAGACAAGATCGCTTTTTATTTAATATGTACCATCTGGCTTTTCACTAAATGATACTTAAATATCAGAACATCAAATTTACATTCTGAGTTAGTGCTTCTATCGGTGAAAAATATCATTTTTAACACTACCTTTAATTTTTCCTACTGTAAAGACCTGGCAGTTGCTGATAGATCTTGCTTAAAAGACAATAAATGTGTTCTGCACTGGGTATTAAATTGTGCGGGGGTTATGCCCTTTCCCCGACCACATACTTTGGAGCCAGGAGATAGCTTCCCTGGAAAGTGCTATGTAATTACAAAATCATTTCAAGAGGGAGGAACCCCGTTGGCAGATTTGGGGAGTTTTGAAACACACAAGTAATATTAGGTGGGGATCCTATTCCTGGTTTTCAAGAAGGGAACTAGTTTTGGTTCCTCTTTTCTTGAAGTGCCCAGAATCCTTTGCTCAGCTTGGTCGGAAGAGTTCTTTTGCTCTTCTGACACATTGGCTCAAGCTTCAGCGTGGAATTTGTGAACCGAGGCTGGAAAAGTTACCGTAGGTCTCCCAGAACACCTCCTGTCCACGTGTTCCTGTCCACGTGTTCCTGTCCATGTGTGCTGACGTGAAGAAAACTCTGGGCCGTCTCTTGTCAGCTAACAGGAGCATGGAGAGTTATTTTTAAAAGTGAAAAATTAAAAAAAGATAGTGGGAAACTTAAAATGTTTTCCAGAGCTTCTGAAGCTCTAAATTGTACCAATGGATTTATATCTTATGTGAGATAATAAGTCTTGTCCACTAAAATATGATCTGGTTGCATTTCCACACCTAAAATTTCTCTGACACTATCTGTGTGTCACGTTCAGTGCTAGGTCAATGTCATGCTCATGTGGCTATGTTTAGTAGCATTTTAACTTGCATAATACTATATTGGTTGGAATGGATAGTGAAGAATCTGTAAGTAATCTTTGTAGTTTTAATCTTATTCTGTAAGCCAAAGAATCATGTAAGGTACTTAAATATGAATATTTTTCTAGTTTTTTAAATAAAGCAACTTATCAAAATAGGGTGGAAAGAGTGATTTTTTTTAAAAAAAAAGGTTAACCCATTAAATAATCTGCAGAAATTCCTAAAAAATCTACCATTTACTTCTTTATGTTTTCTGAAATTCAACAGAACTTAACACTAATTAGATTGCCGTGTTTTACAAGTTTATCATACTGTTATCCAAGATGTCGTGACAAGTCAAACCCAAAAGATAAAAAAGAAAAAATTAACCATCAGGGTTGTATCTGGTTCTGGTCAGTATACTTTCAAAGGAGAGAAAACCTGCTCTGTTGATCAGAGAAACCAAAATGGCAAAGGGAATAAAACTTTCCAGGAGGGATATTTATAGAAAAGTGTTTATCATAGTGAAGTCCCTAGCAGATCCAAGGCCCTGTCGTCACATGGTGTGTGCACAGCAAATATTTGTTGAATGCATTAGACAGGTTCTGTGTGATGCCATAGGTGGAAGTAGGATCCATTCTGTTCAACACCGGGAAGAACTTCCTGCCTTCCAGCTGTGCAAAGGAGGATGGGCATCCCCAGGGTGAGACTGTGACCAGCACAGACCCGGTGGCCCTTTGGAGAGAGTGCTAAGGAGAGGACTCCAGGAATGCAAGGTGGGGTCAGGTGACTTAGGTGACCCTTTTTGATTCTGACATGCTGTAAAGTGTTTATTTGTTTTTCTTGGATTCCTACTCAATTTCCCCATTCTGTTTTGACAAATGGTGAAGTTTAAATAGCGCCCTCGGACTTATTAAACAAAGTAAAAAAAGCTGTGAGATAAGGCGAGCCAGATGGCCCAGGCCGGGTCCTCCCTCGCAACGCTCCACGTGCGTGCGGCACAGGCAGCATATGTCTCTACCGCGTTTCATTGTGAGAGTGCTTTTGTTAACTCTGATGGAATTTTGAAGGTTTTTTGAAAATGGAAAGCACTTACTTTTTAAAGGATGAGTGTTTTCTTGTAACAGACGGGTAAGAGCTACCTTTAGAAGCTATTCTTTTATAGCTTGCTATAAAATTCCCTTGCTATAGGTTTAACTGTACTGCCCGCCCCCCTAAAATTCATAGGCTGAAGTCCTAACCCACAGCACCTATGAGTGTGGCCTTATTTAGAGACAGGGTCATTACAGAGGTACCACGTTAAAGTGAGGTCGTCAGTGTGGGCCCTGATCCCAGATGTCCTTCTGAAAAGGAGAAATTTGGAGACAGGTAGGCACACGGGGACAACGCCACGTGAACCTGAAGGCGGGATCTGTAAGCCACGGAGAGAGGCCTGGGGCAGACTTTGTCCTCAGAGCCTGCGGAAGCAACCAACCCTGTCAACACCTTGATCTGGGTCTTCCAGCCTCCGGAGCTGTGGGACAATAAATTAATGTTGATTAAGCCGCTCCGTTTCTGATATTTTATTTCGGCAGTTCTAGCAAACTAATGCACTCCCTATGACTTCACATCTTTACTGGGTTGCTAAAAGGAGAAAAATGTAGGAGATGAGAGGAAAAACAAAGTGGCCTCATCTGAAACCTTTATTCCTTAGATACACCTGGATTTAATTTTCTTAATGGTCCAGTTCAAATCGACGCAACTTGTGGCTGTGGCTGCTTTCGTTAACCAGCTGGGAAGATCGCCACCAACAACGCACGGAGATCCCACGTTACTCAGTGTGCTGTGCTCTGCAAACGATGAACACAATTTTCTCACTTATGAGATACTTCCCATGCTGGGCACACACCTCTTGGTACACATCTTACACTGTGCGTGTTCGGGTTTTAATTTACATTTATATGTGAGGAATATTTGGGCCGACTGATAACACCTAGTGACGGGAAGGAAATGACTAATTTACCTGAAGCATTTAGTCTGTTGCAACTTCTATTATTGCTAGCTGATCAACCCTGCTGGAGTGAAAACAGGAGAAAAAAGTGGCCCCTTTAAACAGAGACTTTCTTCAAGACGAGACCGGCTTTGGCGTGGTGACTACACTCCGGAGGGCAGTGTGGTGCGGGCAATGTTGTGTGTGAGCTGCGCCCCAGGGAGGTGATTCTTCAGCGGTCTCTTCCCACCACCATCTGCTACGCAGTATATTCCCTGCAAAATTGTGTTCAAGCGTGGAATTGAAATTTGCATCATTTCCAGTGGTTTGCTATGAGTAAGCCTCTTGTTGGACCTATCTGCGAAATTCAGATCACCTGCCAGTCTTTGCAATCAGACCTTCTTGCACTCCCCGAGAACGTCATGGTCAGCCAGTCGTATCAGAATGACCTAAAGTTCTTGAGTCGTTCCTTCCGGTGGGGGTTCGGCCTTCCTTTCCTTATTGTTGCAGAAGGTTGGATCGGGATTTGGGGCTGGGCCCGGAGGGGTGACCTGGGGCGGGTGTGCTACCAGACAGAGTTTGAGGCAGAAAGGACCAGTGGGGGTCCGTAAGAGCCAGAGTTCTTTGTAAGAAGAAGCCTGGCTCTGGAGCTTCTGGACACACAGTCTCAGGTGGGAAGTGCAAGAGAGGGATCTGAGAGGAGGCTGAGAACTGGTGAAAGTGGGACCTGGTCAGAAGTGAGCAAGGAGGGTGGAGCCAGCCTCCCGGGACCTCCCATGCGGTTTCCCTGGTGTGAACTGGGGAGGGGGCATCGGGATCCTCCGAGGAGCTCGAATTGAGGAGACAGTCCTCGGCTCTCTGCTGGCTGAAGTCTTTAGTTAGGAGGAACAGAGGCTCCCCCCAAGTCCCCTGAAGTAACACAGTCTGATTACAAGGGTCCGTGGCAGGAATCTCAGACAGGCGGCCCAGAACCCTGGGAACAGCCACACCACGAAGCCTGGTGGAGATGAAGATCCGTCTGGGAAGGGGACAGTCGTCATCAGGGTGCGCAGAGGGTGGGAACTTCTGGTTATCTCTGGGCTGCCTTAGCACGACGCGTGCAGGCGCCTGCAGAAGTGCTGGTTCCCGTCTCTGTCCGATTCCCTTGTCCTAGACCTGCCTTGTGGCTTTAACTCCAATTCCAATTGCTTATCCATCATGGTATGTCTGAAGTTCAAAGTCTCACAAAGCAAGGATGGTTTTGGTTTAGTTGCCTGGACTGTCACCTAGCTATTGACCCAGAGTTGGGTCAGGTGCCATTATGTGGCAGTCACATGGTGTCTGTGTGGTGACTTATGGCTGGGCTGTGGGTTTGGTACCATTCTGGGAGCTGGCTGGCCCAAACACAGCATCCCGATCAGCTGCAATTTGTACCACTGCTGGAGGGTTAGTTATAATTAGGTTACAGTGGCCATATATGTTCTCTGATTAGAAAAGTCCTTAATTTCATTATTGCTTCTCAAGAATTAAGTTTGCCCTTTATTACTTGGCACAGAAATCCTTAGTTATCTGACTTCAAACTACTTTCCTAACCTCCTCTTCTTTAAGTATTGTCTTCTAACCCCTACCACCTGGAATTGCTCTCTCTGAATTTCTTTGCCTATAAAATCCTGCACCTCTTTTTATGGGAAATGTAGTAGGAACAATGCTAGACTTGACTGCAAAAAATGGCGGGAAACAGAGGATGCTGTGCGATAATTGGATAAGTTGCGGTTCCTCTCTGGGCTGTTGTCTCATCACAAAATGTGCAAAGGCACATCATGTTATCTGAGTTCCTTTCTCCCTTTAATGCTTGCTGTGTGGCTGAACCATGGGCAGGACTCAGTCCTCAACTCTGTTGTCTTTCTTCTGAAGTCATTGCATCTGGAGTCTCAATTTCTATTGGAAGTTCTTTGTGATTATATCCCAGAGAGGCACTTGTCCCCTGCTCTGCTCCCCTCCTTCCTGCATGTCCTGAAGGGGCAGTGCAGTACGGTGTCTGCTCAATGGGTCTTTGTCCTGTGAGCCTCTGTCCTTCCTTACTGAGCCCTGTGAGCCTCTTAAATTCCTTCTCAGAGCCCGGGCTGCTGGCACCCGAGTCTGATCCACCGTCAAACTTCTGAACACCTGGTTGGCCAGTGCAGCCTCTGGGCCCTGCCCTCGCCTCTCACCCAGCGCTTACTCTGCTGCACCCTGGCCGCCATGCCACTGCGCCCCCAGTGACTGCAAAGGATTCCTGGGAAAAGCGAGTTTTCTGATTCATTGGCCTTTGGAATTGGTTTGTAATTTATAAACTGAACTTAGAACATAATGATGTCATTTCCATCCTCGCAAACGTGGCATCCTCTCGGGCCTACGCCGCAGAGAGAGTTTTATGAAATGAAATTGCTCCATGGCGCTTTAAATGGGATTTGCTGCCTCAGCTATGTGGCAGAGTCTGTTCTGGAAGCTAACCGAAATTTGCTCTGGCAGAGGCTGGCAACAAATGCTGGGTTCCATTAGCTTATGGGGGTCACTTTCTCCACTGTTGCACGTAAAACTTGTCAGAACAGGCCTGGATTCTAGGGAACAGTACAGGGCTAGGAGCAGGGACTTCGGCCACTGCCTTCCATGTAGTGCATACTTGGATGGCATTCCAGCTCTGTCTGTGACACCCATGTGCCTTGTACAATAATAATACACATGTCCCATAACTACCACACAAGTTCACTGATGCAGATTGAATGTGAAAGTATTTCAAAGACAAAAATTACTGGGCAGATGAGTCATTTAATTTTTCATATTGATGTTATCATTCTATCCAAACTCACTTAGTCTTTTGTTCAACATTTATTGTCTGATAATAATGGTTAAGTTTTACTGAATGCTTAGAATATGCCAGAACACTCTACTTTTTAATGTTTTCACTTTTCTCACCCTCACAGGAGCCCTGTCATCTCAGTTTTATAGGTGAGGAAATGGATAAAACAAAGGCAAAGGTTAAGTGGGTTCCTCAGCACTTGGCCAGTGCTTTGACCGTGCTGGGCACCGGGCTGGATATCAGGAACACACAGCTCAGTAACGTACAGCCCGAAGCACAGGGACATTCAAGTCTCGTTGGAGGGAGGACAAGAATAGAGAAGGTGACTGGCCTCTATTCAAGCCTAAAGATGGAGAGACAGCTTGGTGCTGGGGAGCCCAGTGCATGGACAGCTGGTAGCACTTTAGACCAAACGGTGGGGATGTGGGGGCTGATCCTGAGCCTTGGAAGGAGGTGGGTGAATGGTGACCTGGAATATACACTAAGCAGCTGGCTTGGAAGCAGGCTGGACCCACAAGAGTGCTCTGGAGCCATGGTTAAGATATCAGAGGTCAAGGTAAAGCAAGTTATCAGGGACTGAACAGACAGAGCCAGGTGAGGTCAGAAACTCAGGGAGACTGTCCACACCAAAGAGCTGTGTATGTGAGGAGACAGGGAGTACCGTTAACACCCAGTTCTTAATGGGAGTCCATCACTTTAGTCAGCCTACAGAGACTTCGGTTCCTGCTGCACCAGCTGCTCTCTTGACCAACGTGGGGCACACACCTCAGGGTACCTGGTTGGGAAGGACATTAAGAGAAATCATCTATGCTGTTCTCTTGAGCATCCCATATCTCAGTAAGTCCTTTGAGCAACACACAGCAGCTTATGGGATCCATCTCTTCAAAGTATTGTCTTCCTTTGGTACATTTCAACAGTTCACCAGTGTTTTTAAATGACTTCATCTTTTAAGGAGAATGTGTCTCTAGCTAGGAAGTTGGAACTCTGCAAAAACATAGTAAAATGGGAAATATGCTTTCAAACCATTCAAAAATAACATCTTGCTCATTTTTATTTAAATTTATGAAATGGAATTTAAAATGAATAAAATAATAGAGGCACCTGCCCTTGAAATGAATTAGGTGCGTAAGTGAACACTGCATTTATATCTGAACTTCCCAGTAGCCAAGGTAAAAAGGGAAATGCCCTTGGTTGTTTAGTTTTCTATATCCTAAGTATAGCTGGTTGCAAGAATGTGTGGACCATAGTCATTGTTATCCTATGTCTAGCGTGAGGCAATCACAGAGCATAGTCTGCCTAACAAGGGAGGCTGCCCTCTAGTGGTGGTTACCCCTAAACAGCTGACACCCGGTCCCTGGTATACCAGGTGCCCCTGTAGACTTGCGCCTGATGAGCTCCTTACAGAAGGGCTGGTGGAGTCCTAGTAGACTGTGCACCTTCCAGCTTGTGCAGTTCTTCTCTGGTTACTGTACTGACCTAATGACACATGATTACCACTTGAGTTGTTATGGATTCTATAGGAAGTCTAATGTGTTTAATTGAAATCAGTTGAATGTTGGTGTGTCCTGCTTGGAACCACGTGCAACCCTTGCTGAAAAGAGCAATAGCGACTGGGCCCTCCCTCCACTGGAGGCAACCCCATGGACCTCATCTCCTCCTTTTCACTGCAGTGCTTGCTTCCTCCATCCACGCCTGACCCTGCTCCAGTCCAGCAGTGGGCCCTGTCCTGCAGAGATAACTTCTCCTCTCCTCTGTGCCTCTCACAGCTTGCCTGTGGGCTGGGAATGCCTCACAAGTTCTAGCTCAGCCTTATCCCTGGAGGATGCCCCTGGACAGCTGACCTGGATCTGAGCTCTGCTCTCAGAATAAAGACCACACGGTTCACAGTGTTCGATTTGCACTTTTATTCCTGTATTTACTGCACCCCGATTAAAGGCAAAGTGTTTACTGTCCACCAGCCAAGAATTCATAGCAGTGGGGGAGGAAAGACACCAACTGAACTCATTCTGCTCCGAGACAGAAGCATTCACAGCTGTAAGAGCCCTCAGGTAAATTACAGAGCGAGAAAACACTTAGAGAATCCCCATGAGGAGGGCTGTGGTGCCTCAGCAGGTGAGTGCACTTCCCCACTAGCATGCTGGGAAGAGGCAACAGGTGAGCTAAACCACCCTCCACCCCGTCCCTCCTCAGCACTCTGCCGGCGGAAGGGCCGCTGGCTCGCAGGAGACTGGCCTGCTCCACCACCTCGGCGTCACTTCCCATGTGTGTCCTGCCGTGAGGACGGTAAGAATACTGTCTTAGGAGGGGTTGGATTTGGACATTGGGATGGTCTGTTTTTAAGGGGAGTTCCAAGAGAGACAGTGTTAGAAGGAGGAACCATGAATGTTCCTGTGTTCGTGGATGTGAGCGTGAGTGTGGAGGGGACAAAAGGCAGTAAGGCTACAAGGACGGGTTGGAACATCGTCACACAGGGTCTTAACACTCCAGCTGCTGACCTTGAACTGTATTTTGAAGTCCAGGTAGTAGGTGAAGGTTTATGTGTAGTGGAACAATATAATCTGAGTAATGTTTCTTAGATAGCTACTTATATTCACTTCTTGGGTTTAAAGGGTAGAGAGGCTGGAATGAGAAGTCCTGGAGGGAGGTTTTGAAATTTTATATGTAAGAAACAATGAAACACGAACTAAAAGAGTGGCTGAGATCATGAGGTTGAAAAAGTGCAGAAGGTATTTTGTAGAGGCAGTCGATGGAACTTGACTTCTGGTTGGATAGAAGGCAGTGTGAATCAAGGGTGCAGGCGGGGACAAGAGAAGGCTGATGTTGGGGACAATGCCAGGGCCTTGCGCCTGGTTACTGGGTAATGCTGATGGTTGCAGACACTCTCAGGTTTCCAGGTGACAGCCACCTTCCCCCAACCCGGCAGGCCCCTTTTTCTTGCAGACACAAAGTTATTCCTCATCCCAAGGAATAACCTTTGACTGATCTGAGCCAAGCACGGTCACTCATGTCTCTTCTAGCGCATGATCTCAGTGTGACCCAGGTCAGGCCAATGAGCTAAATGAAAGGAGAAGGGGTGGGGGACTCTGATGAGATGCAGCAGCTGTGCGGCCCCTTGCTCCCTCCCTCCTCTCTTCCTTGAATGCTGTTTCCTACAAACACCATCCTGGGGCAGTGGAGCATCTTTGGGCCACTGTAGCAAGGAGATGACCACCCAACAGCACCTTTGGCTCAGGCGACCAAACTGAATAAAGTCACTTGGTCCCCATCTCACATTCTTGGGCACTCTGGCCTGGTTGAATTAACCATCCAGGGTTCTGAGATACAGATTATTAGGGCAACTGTAGTGAACGTCACACACTAGCTTTGTAAGAGGTGTTTGTCGTGCCTCCGTCCCCGATACAGAAAGGACTAGCACAGATGGAGTAATCTGATAGTACTTTGCTATTTCCATGATTTATTTTCCTGCTCGAACATTTTCATTGAAGAAAACAATATAACTCAGAAGATGCTTGCAACAAATCTTCCTAAAAACACAATATATTGTGGAAAAATAAGCTTTTGCTGATTGTAACTCTGACCACATTGTGCCTCGTATATATGAAAACTGGAGGTCTAAAAGGACCATTAAATTTAAGTAAGATTGAACACATTAGAGATGTGAAGAATTGGTCAGTGGTAGATGTCAGTTAAGATGTTTCAATTAGACTGAAACATAACTGAGGGCCTATACATTTGTTTTTCATTGTATTCATTTTCTGTGTACATTTATTTTATATTCCAACCTTTCGTAATTCTGAAGTTGAAGGGGGAGAAGGATCTACAAACCTCCAGTTAAGCTTACAACAAATCAGAAAGTGGAGCAGGGCCAGCAGGCTGATGACCTCGGGTCCTGGGGTCCCAAGGTCACGCACACCCTGCCCCAACCCTGTCTGCCCAGGGGCTGTGGAAGTTCCCCAGAAACAGGGCCCTCAGGAGCCAGGCTCATCTGCCTGGAGCATCAGTTGTGCTTAGTGTAAAGTAGTTAAAAACATTGTTTTTTTTTGTGTTAAAATGAACAGGATTAGATAATAGAATGCAAGAAGAGCTTGATTTATTAAAATTGCAAAAAAAAAAGTCTTTTCAAATTAAAAACTGCATGTATTGGACAGTCCTCTTTTGGCTCCGCACCCTGGGGGTTGCTGGGGGTCAGGGTAGGGGAGTTACAGTTAAAATCAAGTAGTGAGACCGAGAGAAATGGGTAATTTTTATTCCAGAGCAAGCATTCCATTGGTGTGCATGTTCTGAGGGGTGCATGGAGGGGCCACCGGAACACTGGTGAATATTCATATGAACATCCCATTCCTGCAAAGGCCTCAGGGTTATAGAATCAATCTGCTTGTGTTTTGTGGTTAATACAGATGCGATGTCCCCAGTGTCTGGGCTTTTAGTCATCATGACAAACGCTGCTGCCTTCATTTTTATGCTTTCATAAGGTTAGAATCCGTCAGTATTAAAGCTAAAAGAAACTTGTAGCTCATAGAGTCTGTCCACAGAATTCAGTCTGAACCTGAAATAACCAAAATTATGAGGTGTTACTGAAGTGACTTAGTTATCAAGTCCCTTAGCATATATTCATTAATTTAATAAATTAACTATTTATTAGGCTAGGAATCTGGTTTTTCTAACTCCCAGTCTTATTTCTTTTGAGAAAGTAGAAGTCAAGATACAGGGAAATGTTAAGACCCATGAGCATTCTTAGCTAATTGGGGCTTCTTCACTGTTGTATTTCACACCTGCAGTTTTATTCTAAACCTCCGGCCTACTAGAGCCCACTCACCCAGCTGCATTTTTTTATATAGCTCAGAAATCAAATATTTATTGGGTATTGTTAAAAAATAGTAACAAAGATCAATATATGGCAGAGGTCATATGTGGCCCCTAAAGTCTAAAATATTTACTCTCTGGTTCTTTCCAGAAGAAGTTTGCTGACCCTTAGTCACAGTGGCTGACTACGGTAAGTCCAAATGCAGCCACAGCCTTGCTAGCAGACCCCACTTCAGTTTCAGACAATAGCATGCTCCGCTCCAGAGAGCAGGTCCCAGTGATCAACACCAGTCTTGACAATCCTGTTCATATGCCTCAGCCTGTTTTCAGTTAGGAGCAGTCAGGTGACTATATGACCTTAGTTCTGACCTTTGAGGCCTAAGTGGAAGTCTTCTATTTGGGGGGATGTGGAGTAGTTTGGGAAAGCTTCTCTGATATAGACATTTGGCAGCACCTGTCTCACTTTTTTGAATGTGATTTGATGGCTGGAGTTGCAGCAGCTCTCTTGCCACCATGAGGGTATGACAAAGAAGATTGCAGTGTCGTTGGCCTTAATGCTATTGAACCAACATCAGCAACCATTTATCTCAGGATGTCTTGCCGTATGAAAAAAAAATTAAACCCAGGTTTATTAAATTCAGGATATATTTTCTCATCTGCCAAGAGTTACTGGACTTCTACTGATCTGTGTTTTTATTCATTATTATACCACCTCCTTATTACTTATTCTGACATAGATTTAGCCTTTGTAATTAGCGTTAATTTTATGCATTTTAGATATGCCATATAACCTTGGAAAATTACCCTTTCAGGTCTCAGAAATTTTAAAGTGAGAATAGTGATAGTACCTACCTCATAAGGTCTTTGGGGATTAAAAATTAATTCATGGGAAACTCAGCATAATTAGCACTCCAGAATGTGAGTTGTGTTGCTGTTATTTTGTTATTGTAGTTCTCCTGCTCTTCCTCCTCCTCTGTCTTCCTCTACGTCCTTGATAAGGATAAGCGTTTTAGGTTATAATTGGAACCCCATCCCTTTACTAATGGTACAGAGGCAATGGCCTTGGAAACGTCAGGAAATATTTACCTGTGGAAGAGAGGTTTAGGTTTGATGTTGGAAATAACCTGCAGAGGCCTCATTCTTGGTGCAATTTTAATTTGAATCAATATCAGACAGATCTAGAGTACAAAAGACAGCGGAGGAAGCGCTTTCTTTTCTTTCAGTTGTCAAGTTACCTGGGTAGACTGTATACAAATAATTAGGAAAGCACCTCATGACCAACTGAAGGTCTTTGCTTCTGCTTAATGCAGTTTGATGGTGTTCAAAGATCGAGGTGTCATGTCACCTGAGTGATACACATTTGTGTAGGAATTTTTTATCATCCCAATTTATATTCTCATAAAAAACTCTTGGGGTTTTGACAGGGAAGAGCATCTATTTAGTAAAATTAGGAAGAGGGAAAAAAAAGTGCCTCTGTCTAAAATGATGCTTCAAAAGGAGGAATATTTCTATTGCAATAAATTATTTTTTGATTGCCTCTATACCTCTTCCTGCTCCATCTCCCCATTCTGAATGGCATCATTAAACAGTGCCCGATGTGAATATTAATGCGAGTCAGGAGAAGTCTGCCAGTCATACTTCGTGCATTCAAATGTTGGCTTTACATAATTATCCTTCTTTTTCCCTGTGTTCTTTATGGTGCCCAGTCTAGGGTCTGCAGTACTATCTAGTAAATCAGCAGTGAAAATTTCTTTGTATGTGGATGACAGCCTACGGCATTGCCAGGCTCACACCTCGCTGAAGTTTGGCAAAAAAGAGAGCGCGCTATTGGCAAAATGACATTTTATCAGAGTTTTAAAGACACTATTCACATTCTACTGATGTTTTACTTTTTCTGGATGGATGTTCCCTGGCACTACATTATTGTTCTATATCTTTTATATGTGCAGAAAGGTAAATAACATTGGCCACCATACCCCAGTTTTAGGATTTGTTCAAAAGAGTTATTGAATAAATGAAATGCCTAGTAAATATTTCAGTCCACAAAAAAGGGTAATTCCTCATGAATGAAAATATTATTATTGAAGGCCAATCAATATTGCTGACAGATTTGCTTGTTGTTTGTTTCCCAGATGTTGATGAAGTTTCTTTATTCTACTCACAAGCTTCAGGTGAGGGAGAGTGAGGCTGCAAACAGAAGGAGATTTTAAGTGAGGTTCTGGCTCCTTTAAATTAATTTAATACCTCGGTATGAATGATTCACAACCAAACATTCTTTTAAGAACTTAAGAATCACATTTATAGACCATTATTGACCATTTTCAAGGATTTATGTGGGAAAATGATAATTTCTAAAACTCTGTGGCTTGTCAAGTGTGGCCCTGACTTTTAAAAATAGTAAACGTAATGCCTACTGCAGCTCAGAATAAGAAAGTTTCTTAAATATACTTTCTTAAAAAAGGAAGCAGATAAGCAGGAGCCAATATGGATTTGCTAAGATTATTTGCTTTGAAGGTAGGATTACGGGGGTGCTAGTGAGGGGAAGGTCAGTCTAGCCTGTCTGGATTTTCCAAAGGGTGTTATGATGTACTCATGGAAAATAGAGAAATTTTATCTAACTTAGTAATTTTCAAAGATTCATTTGAACACAAAGGAATTTTTTCAAACAAAAAATCCTGCATAAATGTAATATGCCAAAAAAAAGAATAAAATAAGAAAACAGAAAGACAATGTTGACTTAGGGACTAGAGAGATTCCCTTTGCTCCGTTACTCTCTTTGGAGAGCAGACGGGAAGCCACCGGCCTATATGATAACATCTTTGGCTGGGTTCATAATGGACTGGCTGACCAAGCAGTGCTCGTTATTATACTGATGACAATCTATAATTCGTTCTCCAGTTGAGTGTCACGGAGAGGCATTCTCTATTTTCTCCTGTTTCTCATTTTATAAATTTCTTGGGTGGATAAAGATATTGGTGATGATCAAATTCCTGAATATGAAGCTAGGGGAAATAGGAAGGTGTTGAGATGCAGAATCCGACTCTAAACAGGTCTCAAAAAGCGGAGTGACAAGGAAGTTCAATAAAATTAAATTCGGTGGGAGTGGATGACAATCCCTGCACTTGGGGTACTCAGACCAGTCACAGACATACAAAACAGATGATGTAATTTAGCAGCAATTATGAGAAAGGTTTGGGGGTTTCAGTTGCTTTTAAAGTGAATACCAGCCCGAGCAGTAACAGGATTATATCTAACGCAGGGGAGCAAATGGTCTCATAGTCTCCAATGGTCAGAACCAGCCTGCACTGCGGTGTTTGGTGTGGTAACGATGAATCGTCAGGCGCTAACTCTGTGTCGGACAATCTGTTTGGTTCTTTGCACACACTTTACATGGACTGTTATCCCTAGGATTCTGACCATAGGGCTTCTCTTTGTGGGGGCGCATCAGGCCGCTCCTGTGTGAACCACCTCTCCTCCCAGCTCTGAGGAAACGAGGGAGCCCACCTGTCTGCCATTTCTGCCGTCAGCAGGGATGTGCTCAGAAGTCCGGCTCCAGCCCATTGAAGAGTTTTCAATGAGTCTCGATCCTTGGGTTTTCTCAAGACAAAACCAGCCTAGCTTCTCGCCTCTTCATGATGAAGGATGTGTCCGAGGGTCAGGATGTTTCAGGCCACAGGCTTGCTGTGCATCCTGCGACAACAATCTGTTTTGACTGTTCCTTCCCCTCTCGCCTAGTACTGAGTAACGAAATGTGCAAGTGTGTATAAATGGTGAATGCTTTTGAACAAATAACCATAAGCCTTAAAAATAATATTCTTTCTGAAAGGATGCTATGGCAAATATTAGGTTAGTTCCACTATTTGAGCCTCATAATTTAAAAAGTTTGACAAACTATTTAGTTCTAATTAAAACATCATAGTTAATTTAAGTTTTTCACTCCCTCCCTGCTTTATGCATTCTTCCTCTCCCACTGTCTTAACCCCCCTCCTCCTCCTTCATTCCTTCCACACATATTAAGCGCCATCCATGCCACAGTTATTGTAGAACAAATAGATTAAAACTTAGTCTCTGTTTAGATGCATCCCTTGGATGAAGGATAAGTTGAATGAAATGACAGACATACAGGCAGTTTTAGTGTTTGGTCCCTGTTTTTAAAGAGACCATCTTACTGAATGCCTAAAGCACGATGAAGTTTCTTCCAAAATGCACCAAAGGACAGCATTTATGAGGCAAAGTGTCCAGTTCTTTATTTTAAAACTGTAGTAATTATTATAGATAAACTCCCACCCGGGCTCCACACTGCTTGCTTTGAAAAGATGAAAAATGCCATTTACACAATGGAATTCTATGCAGCTGAAAGAAAGAAGGAGCTCATACCCTTTGCAACAGCATGGATGGAGCTGGAAAGCATTATGCTAAGTGAAATAAGCCAGGCAATGAAAGACAAATACCATATGATCTCACCTTTAACAGGAACCTAAACAACAAAACAAAGAAACAAGTAAATTATAACAAAGGACACTGAAATGGAGGATGGGATGTCAGTGACCAGAGGGGAGAGGGGAGGGAATTTCAGGGGAGAAGGGAAGGGGTTACAGGAACAAATATAGAGGACACATGGACAAAACTAGGGGGGGTTGGAAATGGAAGGGAGGTGGGGAGGGATGGGTGG
>CM052541.1:178442093-178471942 GCA_028533065.1 Trachops cirrhosus
TGACAGGATCGGGAGTGACTGGGGACGTCTTTGGCTCACACTAGAGCAGTCTCGAGTTTTGTGGAGGTGGCCGCAGGGAGGAAGTTACACCCCGACAGACTGACGACTGCCGTTTTCCCAAGCAAAGGAAAGTGCTGACATTGGTGCGGAAATCATTTCCTCTGGAGGCCAAAACACAACAGCTTTTCTGCAATGTTGACCTCAATCTGTTAATCTGTATATAATTTAAAAAATTCAAATAATTTTTTAGAGCATTCCAGCAATTTATGTTGCTTTATCTTCTTCCCTTTCACTTTTTTTCTTCTTTCATGAATTTTTCCAGTTTTGTGTATAAAACTATCTGTCTTCCCCTTTACTGAGATAGCATCCACATATACAATTCACCCATTTAACGTATACGGTTCCATGATCTTCAGTATATTCACAAGATTGTGTAACCACCACACAGTCAATTTTAGACTATTTTTATCATCTCAAAAATACCCCCTGTGTTATTTACAGGTTAGCAGTCACTCCCCATTTCTCCCCCCGCCACCCCGCCCCACTATTCCTTGGCAACTACTAATCTTTCTTTCTATTCCTACTTTGCCTATTCAACATTTAACATAAATGGAATTATGCATTCATATGATATTTTAGACCAAATAATAGGGTCTATGGTCTTTTATGATGGCTTGTTTTGTTTAACATACTGTTTTCAAGGTACATCCATGTTCTAGCATGAGTCAGTACTTCATTCCTTTTTATGTCTGAATAATATTCCATTGTATAGATTTGTCACATCTCCATTCTTTCATGTTCTTGAGGCACAGAAGTTGCCTACTGGATTATAAAAATTTTAAAGGGGCAGATATTCTCTCCTACTAGGCTTACGTTTTCTGAAACATATCATATAGCACCTTCAACATGTTACAAATTCGATATTGTTGAGTTGACATTAGAGAATTAAACAGGGAAAAAGTGATTTTGGTATCTTTTTCATTTTGATAATAAAGTCTAGGTAGGGAAGATACGAAAGGGAAAGTGAGAGACATGGTTTGACACAATACACCGAATGAGCATGAACTAAAGAAAAGTAAAGAAGAGGAGCGAAGGCCGTTAGTGGGACACAGATCTGGGAACAAGGGCTCACAGGTAAAGGGGGGTGGCCGGTGGAGACTCACAGCGACACAGGGAAGCAGTTTGCATGGGAGCCAGACTGTTAGGATGCTCATCACAGACTCTGTTGAAAATTTGGCGGAGACAACCTTCAAAAGTTTGTTTAGTTTTATAGATATTGTGAAATCTTTGAAATTAGAATGTAAAACTAGTTTACCATGAATAATTAGATTTTTTCTAACTCATCATCCTCAGCATCATGGCCACCACCACCGGTATCATCATTGTGAACATTTGTTAAATGCGCATTAAAGTATTGGAAATGGCCACTTCTTGATGATGTTCAGGACACTATGCTAAAGCATTTCACATGAACGTTTTGTTAGTCCTCCTAACAAGTCCTAATAATAACCTTTTAATATCCCCAATTTTACATATGAGAAAGGTGAGGTCAGAATTTGAACTATCTTTGATGATTCTGATATCCATATATTCTTCTAAAGTAATTTCTAGTTGCAGCTCCCAATTTTTAGTCTGATTTCTGCTTCGGTCTCTTTTGACTTTGTGATGATTTCATAGTTATGGTGGTTTGAGTGGTTTTTTTGCCAATATTCCCCTCCTGCTCCTCCTGGGTCACGTGCTTCCCACCCCATTAATTTGAGTTTATGCGACTGGCTTAGGCAATGGACTCTTAAGCAACATGATGTAAGCAGAGGCTTGCAATGCATGTGCACTCTTTGGCTGGCCTTTTCTGCATCAGTGTCCCACCACAAAAAGAGCATGCCCAAGTAACCCTTTCAGTCTGAGTCCTTGAACGGATACCTGTGGAGCAGACCTGAGCTGACCTGCCTGGAGCCAGGTCAGCTCAACTGCCAATCAATTAGCATCAGAATGAATGTTTGACATTGCAAGCCACTGGGTTGGGGTGGTTTGTTACGCTGACTGTTGTGGCAGTACTGACTATTACAATAGTACCCACAACTTCTTTCATTTATTTAAGTCAACCAGAACTGATTTGACTTTCTGCCACATCCCAGTCACTATAGAAGGTGCTGAGCATATAAAGATGTATTCAGTAATGTCCATGTTGTCTTGAGTTTGGTGTTTAGTTAGGAATGATGATGTGTCCATACCTTATTTAAAGAAAGGATAAAATCTGGGAAGTGTCCCAGCAGGTGGCTATATTTATGCTCTGGGAGTTCCTTGGAGAAGGTATTAGGACTGATGGAAATACCTGGAAATGCTGAGGGATTAGGAAATGTATGAAATATGTACGAAAATTTAACTCCCTTGAAAACTAAGAAATACCAGTTTCCATGAGGCTATCGTTTTTAGCAAATAGAGATGACACCCTGATCAAAAATTTAGATGTAATTTGTTAGTAGGAACATGAATTATGGGCATGAAACTACAAAATCTCTTCATTTTGTTCTTTTTTAATATCAACTGGCCTGGATTGCAAAACACAAGATGCCCCTTTTTGGATTCCTGCCGTCTACCGCTCTTTACCAGTGTTCCTTTTGTGGCCAGGGCCTAGCATTGTGGCTAGGGGTGGGCTGCCACGTGGTTCAGCATCTGAACTCCGGAGTCAGACAGGCCTGGATAAAGATCCAGCCTCTCACCTTATTTAATGTTTCCACACCTGATACTCCCAATAAAGGGTCAGTCCTGTGGTGGGCCATTACCAAATGTTAAATATTATTATTCTTCACAGTATGATCTAGACCTTGACGGACAATGGAGACCCAGGAGGCCTCTGCTGCTACCTAATGATAGGACATGGTCAGCAGACTAATCTCAAATACACCTTTAATTCAGACCAAATGATGGACTTAGGGAAAAGAATTTTAAAGGCATTGTCTCGGGTGAATAGAGAAAGGTGTCTTAGAGTCACTCATCCCAGTCAGCAATGCTCCAGACATGAGCGGACAGTAAGGAGGGAGAGGTGACAGCTCCACAGAATGGTAGTAGCCAGCTGCAGGTTGAGATCTGGGTGCTGGAAGCCCGTGGAAGGCTGTTCACTTGGCACCAAGCAGCCCAAGCACTGCCCAGCCACCATTCTCTGGGACCAGCCGAGACACTCCAGGCAACCGGGCTCCATCAGCCAAGCCCTCACCCTCCTAAGCAAATGGGAGTTTCCACCACCCCAGCAGAGGGAGTGCAGCTGGGTGAGGAGTGCCTCTGGTATTTAGCTCAGTGGAATAGAGTAAACTCATATCAGCTGTAGATCCCTAGTGAGCTTGGGTTCTCATGTGCAAGTAGGACCTTGTGTCTCTGAACCACAGCTTTTCCGTGTGCAAAGGGAGAGGATAATACCCACCAAATGCTGTTGGGTTATTTCAAGGATGTCACAGGATATGCATATAAGTGAACTTATACCCAATGTGCTCACTGGACGTAACGGACGGACGACTAGAAGGCTCCTGCCAACTGGGTGCTCCCCGAAGGTGCTCAGCTGTGAACACCTCTGCAGAGTCGGCTTCTTCATTGACTGTCTTCTCAGAAGGAGAATATGCAATCCATCTGGCCCAGCTTAGCTGAGGTTTGCAGACCTTTCATTCTGAAAAAGAAAGAAAGAACGCCCCTTCGTTCCCCCGCCCCCCCATTTTTAGCTTTTATCAGTTCATCCTTGTGCAATACAGTGGTGCTCACGCTGATGGAAACAGGAGGGTGTACCGGTCCACACTCACCCTGTGGCACAGGGGCCGTTTCAGGATAGCGCTGTCCTGTGTGTGATTTAAATGTCTCCCTTTTCATAGCCAAGTTTTGCTTTCCCCCCCTTCATTTCAAACCAGTTTAATCCTTTTTTGTTCAGTACTAGACTTTATTAATTTCTCTCATGCCTATAGTTAAATTCCTCACGTGTCAGTTTTGAAAAACTAACAAAAATTAGCAGGTGTTAGTATATCATGTTCCTACAGAAACCTGCTAACACATTCAATTCCACTCAATAATGGTAACAGGGACTAAGAGAAAAGCATTACCATTTATACCTGCTTGCTTGTGTGATGTCTCTCTCCCTTCCCACCATGTATTTGGAACAAATATAGCGTAAAGCAAAGAAAAAGTCACTCTTGATGCTATTTTTAAAAAATGGCTACTTCCGAAAATGCTCTGCTTCTTGATAAGAAACAGGACGGTTATGGCACATGTAACTTACGTATTATTTGTCCGTTAGGGACATTAGTCCATTTATCTCCACTACTGAAAATTCTTTTGTTCACCAAAGCCTTCAAAGAAATTACATAAAGATGTTTTTCTTCCTAGATATACACTTTGGCAATTTGATTTTGTTTTAAAGTAGCATAATTACATTTCTCCATCTATTCTGTGAGTTACGGCCACCTTGGGAATGCCTTTGAAAAACCTGATTAAGAACGTAAGACGTGAGTGACTGGAGTGTAATGGTGTTGGTGCTCAGCCGCTCTCCCGAGTCTGGTTTGAAATCCAGTTCTGCCCAGCAGGGTTTGCCCCGAGCTGTGTGGCATTAAGACATATGGGCCTGAGCAACTGTGTGGGCTGTGACCAGCAAGTTGGCCAAGCCACAGTTGGGTAAATAAATGTGGGGGACTTCAATCCTCGGTGCTGGACACTTTTATAGCTTATTGTGGAATAAATGAAGCACACATTTGTTCTTCATGAGGCTCTCAAATTCAGTATTTTTCTATTTTAGATGGTAATCTTCTGGAATACAGGAATCTTGCTGTTAAATTTATTTTGTGTTATTCGTATATGTGTGTTGCCAAAAAATAATGTATTTGTCCTCTAGCTAGAAATGTGGTAGACTAGTGTTCTCAAATATGTGGATTATTTTTTCTGTGTGTGTCAGATATAATGCCGGCTGATTTTTCCCAGTAAGATAAAACAGGGCAGATAGACAGCCACTGGTTGGCCTGGGCAAGTTCTCTGCAGACTTTTTGCTGTGTATTCTGGTTCTAAGATAGATGAGGCAAAGGCAATTATTTAAGCTGTGAATTGCAACAACTTGGGAAGTGAAAGTTGCTTCTGACCTTTTTTGAATTTTTATAGTCATTGAATCCATGCCAGGAAGCCAGCATTTGTAACTTTGGTGTGGTTACAGTTCTGATCTAAGTATTGTGTTATAGTTACATGATTTAGTAACAAAATACTCACGGACATGGAGTGCAGTGTGGTGATTGTGGGGGTGCGGGAGGAATGAGGGGTTACATAGTAATGGGAAAAATGTAATAAAAATTTACAAAAAGACAAAAGCACAATTAATTAAGTTTCTAACTTCAAAACATGCTGAGCATTGTCCAGTATTTGGTCTATGAAAATAGATGTGTGTTCAAGATAAGGACATAGCCAGTATATATATTTATGAGTGTGAATAGTGTCCTCAATATGAAACACCTCTTTCCAAGCTTCATGTGTCACTGCAAGCTGTGCCCACGCTTGTCAGGGACAATGGAGCTGTGTCTCTGGGGGCCCCTGGGAGTCATGGCTCACCCTCACCTTCCTGGACTCCACTGCCAGAGTGTGGGTGCTACATCCTCCCCCACAAAGTCCTCTCTTGTTACTCAGGCAGCCCGGAGGAACAGTGGGAGTAGGAAATAGTGTGAGGTTTGTGCCCCTCTGCAGACACGCTGCCTGTCTGACTAAGAAGGGCTGAGAAGCGTGCTTATAAATGTTTTTCCTGCATCTTTCTTTGACAGGAGTTTTTTCATATGTTCAGTCATAAGCTCATGAGAATCATTATTTAGATTTAGCAGTTTGAACATCCATTCTATGTTGGTTGGCCACCCAAACCCTAAAAACTTCATTGGAGGTCATTTCCAATAACCATGTAGAAACAGAGACAGCTGCCATTCGAGGCAGTTATTTATTGGTCAATTTTTATTAGGAAAGTTTGTGGCTTATCCTAAAGGGCAAGACTATTTCAGATTCTCTTGTGAAGGTGGTGATGGGGAAAAGAATAAATAATTTACAATCTCAATTATTTAGCTGAAGCTAAACACATATAGCTAAAAGGCCTAATGGTAAAAGATGATAAACATAAAATTAAACAGAGCTCTGCAAAATCTAGCCAAGTTCCAAGGAGGCATCCTAAAATATGGGGAAAAGGCTAAAATTTTTCTCACAAATTGAAGAAAGGTACATTTTTTAACTTAAACATTTACTCAAACCAGTGTTATCATGTTCATCCCATTTAAAACTGGTTCAATGGCAACAAGTATCCTTGTTTTGAAAGAAATACAATGTTATGTTGCTATTTCCTTGATACCAAAATGGAAAAGCACCTAGAAAAGTTACCAAGCCAGGCGGCCACTGGCTTTGCAAGATTTTCAATCAATTCCGTGACTTACCAAGTTAGACCTGGGGACTCTGCCTTTTAGAAGGTCGCTCAGATGCTTGTCTTGTTGCTTAGCAATTAAGTAATTTTTAATTTAATGTTAGCTTCCCTTGTTCTGCCTCCTCAACTCTTGAAGCATCCCTTTGAAGATTCACTGAACTCTTGTGGAAACTTAAAAATTGTGTAAGAGTAAGTTTGGGCTCCTTAATCCTCTGTAAACCTGCTTTAACCTCCAGGAGACATTAATAATAGTTGGACAGTGGTGGGTGGGCATTGCTTTGTAGAGTGGGGCAGGGCACACGACCCAAGAAGTCCACGTTTTTAACCTGATCCCTGAATTCTTCTGCCTGTGACAGCCTGCTCTACGCTCAGCTTATGTGGCTAAGAGCTTTGATTCCAAGCTGGAGGCCCAACACTCGAAGATCTCAACCAGAATTTCCTTTCCCACATTCCTCCGTTAAAATGAGCTCTGGCAGCACAGGATAAAATTCTCTGCCCAGTTGCTGGTGGGGAGCCCTAGTTAGAAGCTGACTGATCATTGGCTACAATGGAATGAAAGGGTCCCTGTCGCAAAATGTGTGTGACCAAGCAAGTCACCCTCCTTTGGAAGATGGACCTGCTGGAAATGGTGAAGTGCAGGGTTCAGGAGAGTGGCCAAGAAATGCGAGCCCATTCCAGGACTCCTGGAGGTCAGATTGGCCTCTGCAGCGAGGTTAGCACCTTACGCAACTCATTCTCTTCCTTTCTTTGTCTCGTAATTTTTTTTTTTGCTCAAAACTTCAATGGTTGGATGACTAGACTCTCATTATAAAATTTCAAAATGCCTACAAAGAGTGTGTGTGTGTGTGTTTAAATGATGATTCAGATCCTAAATTTTGAAGGGTTTTGTACATGATTAACATCCCGCAGCCTCGAGAGCCTGCTGTGAGCTTCCTGTGGTATTCTGCCCTGCTCACTGTGGCAAGCCTTCTTTGGTTACATTTGCAGTGTTTGGTGGGAGGCGAGCAATACAGAATCTGTTCATTTTACCGAGAAACTCGGAGTGACTCAACTTCTAGGGTACTGCCATAAAATTCTTGTTTGTTTCACTGGAGTTCGAATTCATGATGTGTTTGCCAAAATCGCTTTTCCTTTAATTCACTTATAAAATGCTCAGGGGGAAATCATATTCTCAGATGACTTGGGGTTTTGTTACGGTGATGACAGTCTAACACGAAGATGCTTGACTTATTTTCCTATTTCATTGTCCTGGTTTAATTTGTGCAGATCCAGAAATAATAAATTACACCTTTTGTTAAAACTTTCCCCTTTGTTTCCTATAAAGTGAACAATGGGGTTTTTATACACACATCAGTGTTTTTTTTTTCTTTTTCTTTGTAGGAAAGTAATGAGCTAGATCACAGCCTACTGTAAGAATGTATGTGGCCCTCGTAATTATTTCTTGGTTAAAAAAAAATCCATTTCCTTTTAAACCTCCTGACTTTGAAGATTTGATAAAAGTTTTTAATTCCAGCTCTTCTCATTATACTGATTGTTGTTCTCAGTACATTTATGCCTGTATGTCGCAGCCTGTGGAAAAGGCTCTGAATAAAGTCCCCATTTGTTGCAATGTCACCTCTCTGGGTCTCAGATTCCTTATCTGTAAAATGGGAGAGCTACCAGCTGAGGCCAGAAGCCCTGTGAAGCTCCAGTTGGGCAGTCTGAAGCAGCAGTCGGGGTTCAGAAGTCATTTCAATGGCCTAATTACTCCGCTCTGTACTGCCTGTTTGAGACGTGATCTTCCTATCCAAGCTGCAAGCTCCCCTTTCGCATGTTGCCTGAAACACACTCATCCTTAGAGACGTCGGCAGGCATTTAGTGCTGCTGGCCGTGTGGGGCGACGCTTTCATGTTACAGAAGAGGAAAACAAAACAATGGTTTATTGAAACATCGGTGTAAGAGCAGATTGACTGACTTTTTGATTTCTTCCCAATGCTGTACAGCCCCAGTCTCGCTATGAATAATCCCAAACAGAGGTTGCAGTACCTGAAAGCTCATCCTCTGTACCGTTGCTGTCTAAGGCAAAACCTACTCGCTGCCTCTGGGGCTGCCTTCGTGCCTGGCGGGCTGCAGGGGCTTGGTGCCCATGCGCCGGGGTCTGGTGGTGAGCTGGTCACCATCTGTACCACAGTACCCCAGAGTAAAGGCCCTGAAAACACACATTGCATAGGTGTGCCTAACTCCATGAAGAAAATGATTCCTTTCCCAGACACAGGAAATTCAGCAAGGAAAGTCATTGTGATGTCACAACGATTTTATTCATTATTAATTCTGGTGAGGAACACTTAGCTCTTTCCTATCTATTTCCTGCTTTCTGCTTTGGTACCCTGCTTGATACTTACTGTAAATCCTCATGTGGATGGACATGTGAATAATTGCCTTTCACCTTAAAAGACTGAGATATTTAGTGCTGTGTGATTTTAGTACTGTGCAAAAGATTGAGATACTTAGCACATGCAAGAGATTTTTATTTTAGATATAAGATATTTATATTTGTCAGTGCTCTGTGCCTAGTCCTGTGATGAGCTCAAGGGTATGAGAGAAGGAAAGCATTGCTGGACCTAAAGGAATGAAGTCGTGATGGCAGAAATTCTGGTAGGAGATGAGCATGGAAGTGGGGGGTCACGTTCGGTCACTCATCTTTCTAAGACTTTCAAATTACACAAGGTGAGCACGATCCTGCTAATTCATAAACTGACTGTGCATGCAGTTTTTCACCTTGAGCGATGTTTTTTCTTGGAGCTGACTTTCCTTTCGGGACCTAGATCGTCAGGTAGGACACTGAGGTGAGTTTGGCCAAGAATGGGGACCTTCCCTCCTGTACCCACCATTTAGTCCTGCAAGAAATTTTAATCAGATTCCAAGATATGCCCAGTCTCATTGATCCTTCCAGCTAGAATAGAAAAAAATCATGAAAACTTCCCACCATCATAATGTTCCATTTTCCTACAGTCTCAAATATATCATTCTATTTTATCTGGTGGGGATTACCCAATGCATTTGCAACTGAAGCACAGCATTCCTGCCGAAACCTCAGCAACCTAAAATTGCACAGGGACTCCTGTGGGATTTCAGGATGATGTCAAACCATATGACCACTGTTACAATGAGGCTCACCCTAAATTGAATGCTAAAATTTGCTGTGTCCAGGGGAGGGGTCTGCACACTCACCTCCCTGAGAAAAGGATCCACAGTTTTCATAGATTCTCAAATATCTATTGTTGTTGTTTAAATGCCTTTAAAGGAGGAAAAATGTAACTAGACTAAGGAAAAGACCCCAGGTTTCATGAGGGGACAAACAAAAGTGTATTGTTGCCTCTGTAATTAACAATACCAGATTTGTGGTCCTCTGAGAGGTAGCCAGAGGGCTGAGGGACCACGAACTTTGCCACCACCGGTGCCACAATGAGTCACAGCCAGTCTGGGTGTTTTGCTATATGGAAGCAGAACAATGGAAAATTCCGCCCACTGACCAAAGCAGAAGAATGGGGAAAGAGAAGAATGTAATGGCTATGCAATGTTTATGAGTAAACCCTATGGATGCAATAAAAATACCCATGTGCTTCTATAATAGAAGATCACAGTTTTCTGTTCCAATGTGACCAGCACATACAAAGATAAACCTGAGTGATTTGAATTGAGGCAGGAGGGGCTGGAAGAAGGATTCATAATCAAACACCCATAAAACACCTATATAAAAAGTGCAAAACAGAAGCATTTTAAGTGAAAGGTGCTTAGTGAAAGGTACAATGACTGAACCAACAAATGACTTAATTATACTGAAGTACATGCAATGAGGCCGGAGTCATGATTTAATCCTGCAATATAATTGACCCTTGGACAACAAAAGGGGTTGGGAGTGCCCACACCATCCAATTGAAAATATGCATATAACTTTCCATTCTCCAAAACCTCAGGTCAGGCCTTTGGATATTTGGATTCTACCAACTGTGGATCAAAACTGTATTTTCTAGCTGTGGTTGGGAATATGCAGTTGGGAATGAGAAAATACTGTTTTTGATCCATGGGGGGTTGAATCTGCCAATGCAAAACTGTATTTACTGAAGGAAAAAAATATTCTCCCGTAGATGGATCAGTGCAGTTTACAACTGTGTTGCTCCAGGGTCAGCTCTTGAAAATTGCTGGTACTTTGAGAAGACTATGTTTCCTTCCATCTGTTAATGATCTTTAAATAATTATTTCTGTTTATAGTTAACTCAAATGTCTGATATTTTACATATATAGTATATTCTATATATTTTCTTCACATTTGATATGTTTTTCTATGGGCTTCAATATTCTATCAGTTGTTTTTAAAGGAATGAAACACTTGCTTAAAAATTAGATGTACCTTCCACAACCCTTTTAATCTTCTGGGTAGATTTTTTTTCTTAATTATTTATGGTAATGGGGACATCAATTAATATGCACAGTAAAGAAGCTAATTTTATTCAACTGTGCAGTAGTTATATTCCTTCATTTGAATTTGATATAGTTATAAAAAGTGGACCGCTTGTCTGATTTGCACTTGGTTTGCCCTGCACTAGGTAACATTTAGAGGGAGGAAGATAAAACCTCCAACTGGAAAATCAGCCCCAATTCATTGTACTCGTGAGTTATTTACCAATAAGAAGCAATTTTAAGTTGTTTTTCTGCTTGGGTGAAGTGTAGCATCTGAAGCATTTTGTTACATAGAACTTGCTATACTTTTATGGAAGGCTTTCTAAAAAGAACAGAATTAGGAATTCCTGATACATTGGCAAGGTTTTGTTTGGGATCTTAGCTTCCCTGGGGTTAACTAGTGTTGTAGGTCCAAAGAAACTGGGTTTAAATGTCACGCATAATGACAAGTAGGGAAATTGGGACGTTATTTGCATGTGAATGGGGATAAAGGTGACTGGATGTTGATTCATTGTGTGATGCTTGTTTGCTCTTGCCGAAATGTTTTACCTCCCATGAAATTATAAACGATATTTCTTACTGACGAAAATGTAGGCACCAAGCCTGGAAGTGTGTGCTCCTGAAATACTGCTCCAGATTGAAAACTATTTTGTTTTCTTTAAAAACCCAATCAGAGGAGGCAAGGAGACTTAGAATTCTACCCTTTTAAGATTAGCACTTTCCTTAATGTACATCTTTATGGTGAGGAGAGATGAGAGAGGAGCTAGGTAGCACATTCCAAGAAGTATTAGAGATCAGTGGACAAAGATATTTTACTTACGTTCCTAGGAAACATTTTTAAAATCTTTAGAGTAAATTAGATTTATTCTTCATATATTGTGTTGTGTGATTAAAGTTTATCTGTTGATCTAATACAATTTTTATTTATAAAGTTAATAGTTTTGTGGAAATAAATACAACCTCAATTATAAGACTGAAGGAGCAAATTTTTCCTAAAAAAATCTGTCAGCATCTCTTTAAGATGTTAATAATTAGAGTCTTAGAAATAGATCAAAGTATACATATATTATTAATTATGCTGTAGAAACATTATCAAGTATGTCCATTTATTGAAAAACATTGATTTTTTTCAAAAACACTTTGCATCATAGTCCTTTCATTTAATTATAGTTAAAGCATGATTTTATACAGTGTATACTTATAAATCATTTTATGTGCATATATATATTTATGTCATGTCTTTTAACTAATAATTCTCTAAATAATCAAAGAGACATGGGATTCACAAAAGCCCCTTGGTTAAACAATAAGGGTCAGAGGATCAGGGTCAGAATTAGAGCTCACTAGCGACCCTGAATTCTGAGCCCGTTATTGAAGCGTGCTGGCTGTCGTTTGATCTGCATAGAAGCATACGAAGGTCAGGATGCTCACAGACTGGTTTCTGTATTCTGAGAGAAGACACAGCAAAACCGCAGATCAGAGACCGAGAGGGAAGCCCCCTTCCTGTGCCGTGGAACACCCGCGGGCTGGGACTTTAAGAAGGAGATGCCACAATCAGAAGCTCTGTGGGGCTGCCAGGCTGGCGTACCCCCAACCCCGCACAACAGGGCACCTCACTGATTTAAAGAAATGCCATGAGCAGCTGGTGGCAAGTGCAAGGAGGGGCGACAATCCCCACTTGGGGGGTCATTGGGCCTGACATCTTTCTTTCAAGAAATTGAGCAAAGTCCAGCTCCCCTGGCCTCTGTGAGGTCAGCATGCCAGTCAGCACCACCTGTGGAAGCTGGTTGGGAAATTGTTTGCAAAAAAGCACTCTCCAAGTTCATGTCTGTAAGCTCATGACATCTATTTTTTTTAATTTTTTTAAGATTTTATTTATTTTTAGAGAGAGGGGAAGGTAGGGAGAAAGAGAGAAAGAGAAACATTGACGTGCGAGAGAAGTGTCCATTGGTTGCCTCTTACCTTGTCCAACAGAGGACCTGGCCTGCAGCCCAGGCAAGTGCCCTGACCGGGAATCAAACCAGTGACCTTGCAGTTTGGGGGACGACGCCCAACCCACTGAGCCACCCCCATCAGGACTCATGCATCCATTTCTAAAATAAAAGATACATTATTCCTTCCACTGCTTGAGGTGACAGTGCTGACCCCAAGGTTAGACTCATAGAGTTTTTCTATAGGTGAGTAAGTATATTTATGAATTTAGTTCAGCTTAAGCATGGAAGCCATGTGGAGAAAGGGGAAAAGCCAGTTTCATTGAATTCCAATATACTAGGTATAATCGTATACTTGTATGCTAACACTTTTGTCTCAAAGGATTTTCCGTAATTTTGTACAGTGACAGTCTTAAACTGAGAAGCAGGTCAGGGATGAGAATGGGGATTAGTGAGGTCTGTGGCCCCATAAGGCCTACATCCCTTCCAAGAAGAATTGATGTTACTTGGCTCTAGCTGATGGTTGCATGAGAAATGTAGATTCAGGGCTGTCAGCTCTTAAGACTTTTTTTCATAATAAAGTAAAACCTCAAGGTTTTATGCATATCTTTTCAATCATAAGTAATGGTTTGAACTAACAAAATACATGTACAGGCCAGAACTGGTCCTCGGGCCTGCAGTCTCTGGCGCACTAAGATCGTTACGGTGAACTGCATATCGAACCCCATGCCAAGTGTCATGTGTACGTGAGCTCCCAGTCATCCCCATAACCTTGTGAGATAGGTATGATTATCCTGCTTTACTGATAAGGATACTGCGGTTCAGTGTAGTTAGCTAACTTGCATAGGATTTAGTAGTTAGGATATAGGAGGCAAAGGATCCCAGCCCCAAGCTCAGAATTTGAGTTGGCAAATATTTATTGAATATATAATATTTTTCAGAGACTTGCTAGGCTTTGGGATCCTTGTAAATTACAATTCAGGAGATGAGGGCGGGATCGCACAGGAGAAGGACCCCTGGGAATCTGTTGATCAGGGCTTGAGAGATGAGTAGGCGTTGACTGAGAGAAGATCATAGTGAGAGTCTTCAGTGAACCTGGGAGCCTCTTTAAGATACTGATTCCTTTTCTTCAGATAAATGCCCCAAAGTGGGATTTCTGGATCTTAGGGTAGTTTTTATTTTTACTTTTTTGAGGAATCCTCATACTGTTTTTCATAATGGTTGTACCAATTAATATTTCCACCAACAGTACACAAGGGTTCTCTTATTTTTGCATCCTCACTAACATTTGTTATCTCTCTTATTTTCAGTAGTAGCCATTCTAAAAAGTGTGAGGCGATATCTCATTGTGGTTTTGATTTGCATCTCTCTGATGATGGGTAGTATTGAGAACCTTTCTATATTCTTGTTGACTACTTGTCTGTCTTCTATGGAAAAATGTCTTTTCAGGTCCTTTGCCCATTTTTAAAATCAGGTTGTATGGGTTTTTTGTTTTTGAGTTTTATGGGTTCCTTATATTTTTTAATATTATCTTCTTATCAGAGGTATGGTTTGCAAATATTTTCTCCCACTCCAGAGGCTGCCTTTTCATTTTGTTGATTGTTTCTTTACTGTGCAGAAGCTTTGAGTTTGATATTGTCCTTGTCTACTTCTACTTTTGTTACCTGAACTTTTGATATTATATCCAAAGGATATAATCCAGAGAGTTTTAGATCTTTAAATCCATTTTGAGTTGATTTTGAGCAAAGAATTTTAAACTGGGGAATGAGTTGAAAATTTGAGTTTTAGGATGGTTACTTTGGCCACACTATGGAGAAAACAGATTGAGGAGGCCACTACTTAAAGGGGCAATAATAGAGACAGAGAGACCTCTAGGAAACTAATTAGAGTAATTCAGGAGAAGGGACAGTGCCTTGAAACAGGGTGTTGACATGGAATTGAAACTTAATCGTGCAAGAAACACTTCAGAGGTAGAATAAGACAGAAATGGTGACTGAGTATATGCAGGGGGTGAGAGAGAGGATAATGAAAGATGAGGTTCAGGTTTCTGGTTTTGTTAATTGTGCAGATGGTAAAACTATTCATAAAGATTCAACACATGGGAAAAAAACTGACTTTGAGGTGGATGACAGATAGAATGACCAGATTTGTTTGGATTAAGCCTGCACATGTAGCAGCAGTGGGACATTCTATGGAAATTTCCAGAGTCCTTTGGTGATAATTATCTGAGGCTGTGAGGAGCAACCTGGGCTAGACCAATCGATTGTAAGAGTGTAGATGGTGACGGACAGTATGGAAGAAGACAAGTTGGCCAAGGCGGGATTATGTACTAAGAAAAAGCATAATCACTCTCAGAGTATTAGTTCCAGAGACTGTGAGCTGCTGAAGGGCTTCTGATGCCCCGACGAGCTGTCACTCTGAGCAGGTGGCATATCATCACCATCATGCTGAATTCATCTCCTAAGAGAAAATTGAGATGATTACAACTCTTCAAGAGATTAAGTAAATTGATCAAGGTTATGTGATAGAATTTGAACATAGGTCTCTGGGTCTTTATTTTACCACACCACTGGCTGGTTCGCTGGACCCTGGGAGGTGGGGAGACTTGCCTCTCTGAGCCTTCCCTGTTTAGAGAAGCAGAATGTGGCATTTGTCAGTGGCTGTCTCAGGCCACTGCCAAAGGAAAAGGACTTCAGAGCCTCTGGCTGCCCAGCATGCACCTCTCACCATCATCTTCCTTTCAGCTGATGTATAAGACCTCATCTCCATTCCTCTGCTAGAAATATTTGACTCTGGAAGAGATGCAAGCAATAGTTTCCACCTCGATCCCCAAAGCTGGCGATGATTTGTCTTAAATATCGCTATGCAGGCAGAACAAATGTGTTTGTCCTCTTCTCTCTCTGATGCATCTGCAAGTCAGCAAGAAACTAGGGAAAGTAACTAACAGTAATTGGTCTGGAGCTTTATTTGGAATTGTAATTCAATGAAAAACTTCCTACTAACTTACATATATGTAAGTATCCTTTAAAAGATCCTGACTAATGGTGCTTCACTCTATACGTTGAGTCACTATAAAGACTTGTCAGGAACATGCTTACTTTTCTTTCATAACTCACATTGCACTGAGCTTTAGCTGTGTGAGCTGAGAAAAGCCATTGCTTTGCACAGTGGGATTGATTGTGGAAGCACATTCACACAAGAGGGTGTATTCAAGGTTACCTCTGTTGAATTCAGATTGGCAATGTTTCTGTTCCATTTAATGTTTTCCATATGCTTTACCATTTGAAAGTTTGGTCTGTGCATTTATCCTCATCACCAGCTGTGGACGTCCAGACCCTAAGCTGCAACTTCTAACCAAACGTCTGGGTATTCTGGCATCCTGACCGCCAGAAGTGTTTGTTTTAGTTTAGTTTAGTTTCATTTTTCATGGAATGAGGGCTTGGGTGACATATTTGTGAATATAATCACAAACTTCAGATGTTTTTTATCTTTATGATGGAGCTATTTTGTCATATGCTTAGTTGACTTATAATGTGAAGAATCTTGGCATTTTCCTTAGCTCTAAAGACAAAGCTGAATATTCTAGAAAATTCACATGAAATGAATTTTACTGTGACTTTTTCAAAGGAACTTTCTTATTTTTGTAAAAGTGATTTGTGCTCAGTGAATGAAAGGAACATCGATTAATGCAAGTACCGACAGGAGATAAAAAGCCACCTGACATTTTACCACCTGGGCAAGAGCACAGTTCAGTGATCGTCTTTCACAGATCTCTCTCTCTTTGTGAATGCATTGCCATGTCTTTTAAATGATATTGCTGATTAATAAGGGTAGAAGTATATCTTGAATGTTGCCTCATAGACCACATAACTTATTATCTGTACCTGGGTACTTGAGAGTGAAGGGGGGAACTATTAATAATGAGGCTGGGGCAATAGGTATGTACCTGGATGGTCCAACCATCTTGACATAGGATTACTCATAGACCCTGTAAGGGGTCCTGTTTGTTCACGTATTATATTTATTTAACATTTATTATATGCCAGACATTAATCAATGATGTACAACACAGACTCTGCCTTTATGGGTTGCAGTCCAACAGCAGTGAAAGTGCCATGTGTTGGGAACTGTGGTGGAGGGATACCTGTCGCACAATGGGAAGACACGTGGGCAGTTTATGAGGGATGAGCCGAGCAGTAGAAAGGCTGCTCAGAGGATTCGTAGAGTTAGCCCGGCAAGGAGAGAGCAAGGGACATTCCTAATAAGGTGTGACGTATGCAAGGACTGGAGGGAAGTGTATGGAATATTAGGAAAGTGTAAAAGGCTCAGGATGATGAAAACTTTTGGTAGAAAGGAGGGGTGGCTGAAGATGAGGCTGACCGTGAAGGCAGAGCCCTCCGCAGAATCACGTTGTATGTCATGCTAGCAAGATTAGGTTTCACTTAGGCACAGGCATAGTTTGAAGCAAGGAGTCATCGGACTGACATTTAGGATGTGGGATTAAGGTGCTATTCATGGGGGAGATGGGAGGTATCGGATGACATTTAGAAGGTTGATTTAACAGTGTTTGGGGCAAAGAAGAGGAGAGTGTCACGAAGCCAAACCCAGGCCACAGGCTGGGTGGTGGAAATACTTGAGAAGCTCAGAACACTGGAGGAGGAGCCGGGCTGGGAGAAGGAGAAGCGGGTGATGGATCTGTTCAGTTCGAGGCTCCTGGAGGACGTGCAGGGGGAGATGTCTGTTTGTGTGACTATAGCTGGGGAGAGAGATGGAGGAATTGGAAGTTTGGAAGGGGTGTTTGAAGCAATGGGAATTTGAGGCCAGTTTGGTTTTTATTACTTACCATGAATTTCTATTAACACTGGTTCAAGGTTATTGAATTTGTAATAGAGAAGAATAAATGTAGCTAAAATGATGACATTTTGAAGTTCATTCATCCCCACCCATTTTTATGAAAGAAACATTTGTCTGGGGAATATAAAATAGCACCATTCAGAATTTATTGTCCAAAGGAATTGACGAAGAGTTTTTTAGCTAAAAATCCAATTTGGAAAAGTCACTTCTCTTTCTGTTTCATAATAAGGAGATGTAATTAAAGCTCTCTAATTAAAAATAGCAAATGATTACAGCCCAGCCTGCATTGTGGAGACAGAGAGCCTTTGGTTCTTTGAACTCCCCAAACAATCCCCACATATCATAGCCACGCACAGCTTTCTCCATTGCTAATCTTAACCATATGATTTCCCCTCGCATTCGACTTTCACATAAAGAACAAAATCAAGTAAGAGTGAGAAAAATAAAAGAATAAGGGAGCTCTTCTGACAGTGGAGATTCTTTATTTAACTGTGTCGTGTTTCAGAGGAGGAAGCCTTCCCCAAGGTCGCGCCCTTGCCCGTCCTTGACCTGGGTCAAAGTGCCACCGCTCAGTAGTCACTCCCGTTTGGCGTCTCCGCAGCCTAGGACCCTGTGGAAACGATCGATACATTCGTGATTCAATAAATGCAATTTTAATTTAGTGTTAATTATTATCTTTGCTATTTAAAACCCACTGCTGATTCAAAATACCAATCAACAAAAGTGTGTAGTAACTACATCTTAATGGCCCGAAATGTAGGTACAGAAAATGAAAGGAGACAAAGGAGCATTTCTTAAATAGCAACTTTGCATTTTCCTTTTTAATTCCAAGTGTGTTATCTCTCTGGTTACATGTTTTTTATTTAATTGCACTTAAAGCCATTTGGTTTCAACATGAGATCCAAATACTTCCTCTGGTATAACAAGTACGAGTTGTTTTTTTTTTTCTTTTGTAAAGTGGTTTTTGAAACCATATTATAAACATTTTATAATAATTGCCATTCTCCTCTCAACCTATCAAAAACATACATCAAGGGAGAGCGAAGTAGAGATTCTGATGCCCTGTGTTATTTTTCTCTGTTAATGTTCTGACATGATTTAGAATAAAAGCTCACCGAGCGAGAGGGTTCTGGATGCTGGCGACGTCGGGGTGCAGTGGGCGTGCCGAGGGAGGCAGGGGCTGTACCGCCCGGTGGTCTTCTGTGGCCCCCCATCTCCCTGATTCCAATTCACTTTCTCATTAAGATGTATGTCTTGGGCTGGATTGTTATAGCTCCTTCAACTCTGTTATCTTACAGTCAAGACATGCATTTTCACTTCCCCGTGATGTTTGATTCCCCGTGCGTTTTCTTATTCTATCTCATGTGTGGCGGAATTCGGTGACTTTATTCGTCAACATGAATTTGCTAGTTATCATTTATTTACCTGGTGCCTATCTCAGGTGCCATTTTTGCCTTCGATCCCTGACAGTCAAAAGCACCCAATATCAGAAATTCCACGGGCTTTTCCCCAGAGGTTAAGGGAATCTTCTGGGTTCACAAATGATATGCTCACACTTAAACACACATTCTACCTCATTTCTTTGTGAGCAGTATAGATATACCTGTGAGTATTCTAAGATGTTAATGTTTTATTGTGTTGATTAAGCTTCAGAAAATGAGGAAAGTTGAACAAATTATGACATGTTTAAAATCCACAGATTTCCAGAAATATATCAAATTTTTATCTAAATAGGAAGTAAAAATAGAATTAGAAACCAAATAATACTCCCAGATGTAGTTCATTAGACTTGCCATATACTCAGAAATTCAAGTAAGAATGTTATCTAAAGCTTGGATGCATTATTATTTTTAATTCCATTTACATTTGATTATTTCTTTTACAAATCGGCAGCCAAAGACATCTAGGGCGGTGGCAGTGTGTGTCTCCCCTGTACATCTCACAGAGATGAAGGAGGTTCACGGGAAGGCTTACACATCCGTATGCATGTCATCCGCTGCTCCACGGAGCAGTCCTCTTAATTACGCTTTACATATGCTTTGTGCAAGCAGTCATTGATCTTTCGAGTACAGTTGTCTGGTTCGAAGACTTGTAATTAGGCAGAAAGATCTGGTAAAATGCATTCTATGGAATTATTCAAATGCTCTGTGTGTATGAAACTGTTCATCTAGGATTATCTATCTGGAAAAAGGCACCTTTGAATATGTACTGAGCCTATTTTTAAATTTGTTTCCATTATTTACTGATATCTCATGTATTTCCTGGACATTTGCAAATTGCAGGGCTTCTTTTCTGTTTTGATATGGAACTTATTTTCACTTTCTGTGGGCTGGTTAATTGGTGAGCTCTTTATCTGTGAGATCAAGAACCAGGGTCCTTTTTATTAACTCTTTGTGAGCCTACGATATTTTCATGAGTGTGGAAAAGAGGCGTTGCCTTTAAGACTTCTTGCTCCTCCTATTCCCTTACAACACTCATCACAGCTGGGAATACAATGGAGAATGGCAAGAAGAATGTAATAAACTGTTTAGAATAGAATCCCCTGATATTGAGGATACTGTAATGAGCCCTTTTGTCTTTCCCCACTTTTTTTTGTTAGCATTTGCAGTTCCTTTTAGTGATGGGACCTTTCTCCTGCAGGATGAAACAATTCTGTTAGGGATTTTAAAATAAACCATTGAATTTTGCATTGCATTTTTGAAAACCACGAAAGGAATGATTTTCATTTTTCTGGAAATCATTGTCCTAGTCTGTAGGTGGTGGTGTGAAAATTCTTTGAATTTTCTCTCTTGAAAATGGAGAGGCCAGTAGATTCCTTGTTCCTCTTTCACACATAAATAGACCATCATTGCATGCCTTTCTGTAAATGTATGAATTTACTTTCTAAGTGGTATGAGAAATTATCTCTGCACAAAGAGCTCCCTGGTGGATTTACAAGGTTTGCAACTGCCAGAGAGAGGAGTTTTAATGATTCTTAGGGATTTAAATTCTCCATTGCTACACGGTTATTTTTTTTTTTTTTTTGACCAAAACATATAGCACCCCTTTCCAGGACACTGCTATCGCTCATTTTAGCATTTTCAGAGTGTGGTTTTTCTTCCTGCTGATTAGCCTCTGCTTTTTGTGCCTGCTCCTGCTGCTGTTCTGATATAAATGCCTGTGAGTAAGCAGTAAACTCCAGCATGAGGGGAGATGATTCTTAACAGCTTTTACATCAGAATGTTTCTTTTGTCAGGCTGGTTTGACTATTTTTTTCTTAAGAAAAAGAAAAAGGCACACATACGTTTGTGTGTTTATGTGCGTATCACCTAAAACAAAGTCCAAAAGCAGACAGGAGGCACAAAATCTCTTCCCAGCATTTTAGAAATCTGCTCATCAGTTTACCATCCAGCCTCCTACCTGAGCCAGTAGGATCTTCTGGGTTAGCCTGGGGATGGGTGGGGATCATGATGGGCGTCCTTTACGTTGACAAGAATGACAGCCCAAGTGATCAGGACCATGAGGACCCACTCATCACATACCTGTCGAGTCATCATCATGATGGGCACGCAGAGATTTTACTTTCAGGTGCTGAAATTCATTTTCACTCATTTCCTGTCTTTTACTTGCCTTCTGACATTTTTCTTGGAAAAGGTTGGTGCACTTTACTGTTTCATTTCTCATATAAGCGGCCTATGAAGAAAGGACAAAGATAAATGCATTGTGTGTTAGAAGGCTTGTTTGGTCACACAGATTTCCTGTTTGCCAAGGTATTTGCAAAGTGAAGTCATTCTGATGTGTCCAGAAATAGATATAATACATTAAGTGTGAGTAAGAACACTTGACTAGGCATTAAGAACATATGAGATAGGATTTTATACCGACGAGCTGTGTGACTAGGCAAGTCACTCCAGGTAGCTCAGTCTCCTTTTTGTGATATGTATGTCTCTTCCAAGTTGAAAAATCCAATTATTTTTTTATATATAAATTTTATCTTCTGAAGCAATAATTAAGCACATATATCCACATTGTCCTAGTTGTCTTAGAAGATCTTTAAGCTTCTCAACACTTGAATATTACTGAATAGACAGAAAAACAAATCTCTACACAAAGACAGTCAGAATGACTATCTTAATCAGAATTTGTGTAATAAAGTCAGCTCTTGTCATACATAATTATAGCCACCATAACAAACACAAAAGAACATTTATGTAATTTATTAATTGCAATATCTGCTTGGTTCATTATAGCTGCCATGTCAGGTAAACAGAAGAGGTTGCAAACTCTACATCACACCTCCAATTAATTACTTTCCATTGTACTTTTCTAGTACAAAGCTGTGGTATTGATCAGAAAATGTGTTAACCATAGCGTACAATGAATGTGATGTTTAAAATCATATAAGTGAAATAAGTTAGAAAAAGCCGAGAACCATACAGTTTCACACATATGTGGGATATACAACTGAGACTCATAGACACAGACAACAGTATTGTGGTTACCAGAGGGAAGGGGGGTGAGGGGTAGTAAAAGGAAAAGGGGCCAAATACGTGGTGACAGAAGATGGTTTGACTTTGGGTGGTGGGCACACAATGCAATGGACAGATCATGTATCATAGACATGCACACATGAAACCTACATGATCCTATTAACCAATGTCACCCCAATAAATTCAATTTAAAGAATAAAATCATGTGAATGCAAAACTCAAAGGTGTTCAGAAAAAATGAACTTCAAGCCAGAAAGCATTTTATAATACAAAGAAAAACACTGTATGGTATTAGAAGGCATATTCTACAATGAAGTTGTAACAATTATGAATATCTATGCACCAAATAACACGGCATTCTCCTACATAAAATGTAAACCAAGGGAATTGAATTCAAACTCCATAATAATCCAATTGTATGTAGAAATCCAATATACAATAAAAGTGGCATTAAAACACAGAGATAAACATGATCTTTTTTTAAATGTAATAAGTAGTGTTGGGACAACTGAATAGCCATTTTGAAAAAGGTCAAAGTGGATCCATTTCTCTCACCGCACACAAAAATCAACTCCAAACACACCAGAGGTCTAAAGTAAAAAAATTAAAGTATACATATACCAGAAGATAACAACGGAATCCCTCTAAAACCTGTGTGTAGAGAAAGGCTTCTGAATGATTATTTAAAAAGTTTTATACAGCCCTGGGTGGTGTAGCTTAGTGGATTAAGCGCGGGCCTGTGAACCAAGAGATCACGGTTCAATTCCCAGTCAGGGCACAAGCCTGGGCTGCAGGCCACTTCCCAGCAGGGAATGCACAGGAAGCAACCATACATTGATGTTTCTCTCCCTCTCTCCTTCCCTTCCCCTCTAAAAATAAATAAATAAAATCTTTAAAAAGTTTTATACAACAAAACATAAATTTGACTATATAAAAATAAAAACTTCTGTATCTCAAAGGCAAACAGCCAAAACACTCAAAAGGAAACCACCCTAAGCAAAGAAGTTAAAAAACAAATCACCAGTATTTTCAGCATCTGTCACAGATAGAAGGCAAATACCACTAATGAGCATCATCTTGTAAAAATTAAGGGAAAATGAATGAAAATTTTCTGGAAAAGATGAAACAATTCACAAAAAGAGAATATATGAAAAGATGTTCAAATTCAATCATAATAAGAAAAATGCAAATTGAAACAACACAATTTCTTTTTTTAACTTTTTATAATTGTTCAAGTACAGTTGTCTCCATTTTCCCCCTACCACTCCCCTCAACCCCAGCCATCCCCACCTCCCACCCCTGATCCCACCCCCCTTGGTTTTGTCCATGTGTCATTCATAGATGTTTCTGAAAACCCTTCCCCCTCCCCCCATTATTCCCTCCCTCCTCCACTCTGGTTACTGTCCGTTTGTTCTTAATTTCAATGTCTCTGGTTATATTTTGCTTGCTTGTTACAACACAAACTATTTCTCATTCACCAGGTTGACCTACTTGAAAGCTTGATGATATGTTTTTTAAGTAAGGCTGTACGGAAACAGGCATTCCCAGGCATTGCTGACGGGATGAGAAAATGGCACAGTCTTTACAGAGGAGGATTTGGCAATATCTAACCAAACTATATGTGTGTTTGTTTTTGACCCAGCAATCCCACTTCTAAGAATTTACCCCAAAGATAAACCTTCAATGAAACAAAAACATATATGCCTAAGTCTGTTCATTGAAGCATTTGTTGTAATTGCAAGATATTGGAAACTACTTAACTTCCAAGAATATAGATTCATTTCATAAAATACCTGTATAATGTGTATGCATGCACGCTGTAGTTTTATGCAGCTGTAAAAAAATTATGAGGATGATTTCCAAGGTGTATATTAGGGTGATTTCTAAGGTATATATTAGTATGTTTCCTTTTATGGGTGAAAGGAGGGAAAATTGGAAAGCATACATATATCTGCTTATCTTTATTACAGATACATAGGAAGAATAAACCAGGAAACAGTCAAGTTGTTGACCTATAAGGAGTAAGAATGGGGTGGGAAGGATATAGAAGGGGGAAATACACTTCTCTGAGTATACATTTTTATAGGTTTTTAACCTTTGAAAGTTAAATCTGTAAAAATTCAAAAAAATAAATCAATAAGAAATGGAAGCAAATGAGCTGTATCTTATAATTAATATTTTAACCCCACTGAAGTGCAAAGTAAAGGAGAGAAGAAGGGAGGGAGGGAAGAAGGATCCATGAATCTTAGGAACACAGATTTGACTATACATCCTGAGTCTTGGGGAGGGTAGAGGGGCAGTTGCAACAAACCCTCAATTCTATGTAGTAACTTTGTTTATGGAATGGGCAAACAATTTTCATGCTATTTTAAATATATTATAGAATTGAGCAAATAAGTAAATGTGTTGATATTGTTGGGAGCTCAATGAGGAGCAGACATACACATATGGAATGGGAGAAGACAAGAAATCACCCCCATGGGGGTGCACAAGGACAGGAGATATCTGGGTGAACTCACAGTGTATAAAATATGCATATTTTGTGTAAATGAGTGTATATGTGTGATTGTGTTTACGTAGGCATATGTGCATGTGTATGTTTACATCTGCATATATTTCTGAGCTCTGTGTGCTGAACGTGTCAAGAAGAAAACACATTCCAATAGCAGTGATCTACCTAGCTCCATATCTTTGTCTCTAATACCATTCCCACTGAAAGGAGTCAGAGATCCATGAATGGCTGACTGTAAGACAGGGTGGGACAGGTGAAAGGACCTGGGTCTTCTTGTGATACCACAAGGGAAGGAGGCACTAAAAAAAGTGATGCTGAGAACACTGCAAGAACACAGAGACCAGCATGAGGGGGCTTCTCCTGGCCAAATCTTAGACAATTTGAGCACCAAAGTAATTAAGTGCAGCAATGAATTATAAACTGTTAAAAATCATAGGAATTCATGAGTCCATGTCAGTAACCAAAAAGTAAAAATAAATAACAAAAGGAGGTCCCTGCGTCCAGTAGAAAAGTGAAGGCAGATTGGACCCCTCAGGAGTTGCCAACTGATGGTAGATCTAGGGCGAAATTTTGATAATGAGGAGAAGGATATTTAGATGGTCTTAGCATGTTTGCTCATACTACTTATTAGTGGTGAGGGAAAAATCTATAGTCATTTCCAGTCCAGAATTTGAGCAACACCTTGACAGATAATCAAAATTAGCATCATCAGTGAGACGTTGTATATCATCAGCTATGATACTGAGGACACATTACCTGGTACAATAGTTTGGCCTGGAATGATACCTGAATATAATCATGAAGAACATCAGACAAACTGGAAGTGAGGGATGTTCTATTAAAATAAATAATAAATGAGAGTGTAGGGAACTATATTCTTCAAAAATGTCACTCCTGTAAAAGTAATTGTCTTATATAACGAGACTGTGTAAATGTTCCAGATTAATGTCTTTATAGACATGACGAAGGAAATGCCTGACCCTAGACTACATCCTATACTAGAGACTAGGAAAATGAGATAAAAGACATATTTGAGACAACTGATAAAACTTGGAATACTAATTGTAGATTAAAGTGTTAATGTAAAACTCACTGAAGTTGGTAATTAGACTGTGGCCATTAAGAGAGAACCCTGTTCTTGAATGGTAAAGGGCTTGGCGTACATCACTGTTTTAGGGATAAAGGATATGTAACCTTATCTACAAACAGTTCAGAAAAAATGACAAAGAGGGAGAGAAAATGATAAAGCAAATAAGGCAAAATGTTAAAAATCGGTGAATCTGGTTAAAGGGTAGATGGACATCCTTTGTTCTATATTTATTTTTGCATGTTTAAGTTTGAAATTATTTCCAAATTAAAGGTCTTTAAACATGGGGAAAAATAGACTTTGCACGTGCACCCAAAGGGCGCTTCCACGGCTGTTAAAAGATGGCCTTTGCATTCAAAGGCATCATATAACCTTTCAGACCAGTGCTGTGGCCTCTGGGGCCAGTCCTGGGCTCTCTCAGAAAGAAGCCCCTTGCAGGGACCCACCTACCCTGAAGCCATGGAACCCAGCCCAGCCCCTCAATGCCAGGCACCTCACATCTGTTTCACTACAGCTGTGTTCCAGTGGATGTCAATAAGGTAATTTGAGGATCAGTGTTATTTCATAGCTCATTTTTTTGTGAACTACAGAGGGAGGAGGCTCTACTTAAAAACCAAACTAGCAATGTCCGAAATGAAAGACCACAGGCAGGTGTGGACTTGTCTCTTCTGATAGTTGACTTAGCAACTGAGATAATTGAGACTATTCATCTCAAAATGTGGGAAACCTTAGCGAAAAAGTGAAAAGTGGTTATTGGAGGACTCAGCACAGTTTTTTGTCCATCTATGCACTTAAAATGATTTACTAATTGAGATGGAATGAGAGGCATTAAAGAAATTAAAGGGCTGGTTGTTAATCTCCTACTGAGATAACCTGATTTGCAAGTCAGAACGTGGGTGGGCGAGGTCATTCATTGAGCACCTGGAATGAAGGTAAGAATTGGGCTAAAGGTGAACGAGGATTATGTTTGTTTTATAAGGATGGGCCTCAGTCTTCCTCAGCTATGTAAAGCTGATAGTAGCACAATAATAGCTAACATTTATTGAGTGTTCTGGTGGTCACGAGCAAACTCTTGGGTGCATCAGCTGACTTGATCACTGTGTATGTTCTAGAGACAAGGAAACAGACCACAGAGATATCATTTCCTCAGTTAGTGAGTGGGACTTACTCCAGAGCCTGACCTACTAAAACTGATTCACTCTAAGATTGAGGGCATTCAATAAGTATTAAAAGAATGAATTCAGAAGCCACCTTCTCAAAGACAAACTTTTGTAAGGAACACATTTAAACCAGTGTATTTTTAACAGCTTTAAAATTGGCAGTGATAGTTGGTGTGATGTAAGTTATTAACAGATAGTATTCTTTGGGGAGATGGGTTTCCTAATCAAATGTAATTGGGAAATGGCATGCTCTCAGGACATTTAAAACAATAACTTTCACATTATTCATGCTGGGAACATGTCTGGGAAATTATAGGATTTTTTTTTTTTTGTCTCTCTGGTCCTGTGAATTCTTTACTACAGCTCGTTTTAATGTCAGCAGAGCCTGTCAACAATGACCTAGGAGATTCCTCACAAGACCCTGTAACCAGGAGAGAGGAGAACAGATATAAAAATATGTGTATTTGTAGTTTTGTACAACAACCTCAGCCTCGTAAACTTGCTGAACTTCCTCCCGATCAAGTGGGATCGTTTGAATGGTTTAGGGGTGGTTCGTTAGAAAGATAAAGGACTCTTTGGGGTGAATGGAAAAAAGACAAGTATAATTTTCCCTTTGATTCTTTCAAAGTGTAAGAGAGTATTCCATATGGGTTTTATTGCTTTTATTAGACAAAAACGAGAGAAGTAACACCTAGAGTGTAAGTAATAAGCTATATTGATTAATCCTTTGAAATATCAACCCATGAGATACATGTGTGTATCGCTGGGTGTGTTTCTCATCTCTGCCCCCAGTGTTGGATTTTCATAATTTGTAGTGGCCAACTTAGGAGGAGGACAAGCGTTCGTAAATCTTCTATAGGTCGTCAGCACCCTGTTTTGCCTGTGGGAAGAAAGCAGCTCTGAGGGGCGGGAGGGGAGATAGCCACAAAGGACTAACACGCCATTTCTGTCTTCTCGCTATGATTGTCTTCAATCACTTGGCAATCACATTGCTATTAGGAGCACCCTGACCGAAGACACTCACGTGCTTAGATTTGCCATTAACAACATTGACAGGAAGCTTTGAGGATGCTGAGGAGCTGATGGGTCTTGAGAGCCTTGAATTAGAAGTCTGCCTGTCCTTGTGACATGCTGAAGTGGCCCAGCTCCTCCTCTGGAAGGACGCTCAGGGGAGAGTTGTTACCCTGCACGTCTGAAGATCTAAATTATTCCATCTCTTACATCTCCTTTCCTATTCTACAACATACTGCGTGCAAGCGCAGTAAGTCATGGGTGTTGTCTGTAACTGTGGCAGTGATTTGTACCTACACTGAGTTCAGCACACCCTGGGGAACGTGATTTTTATAGAGAGACTTGCCCCGGACCTGCGCCCTCTGGCCACCCTGCCTCTGCACCATGGGGCACTGGTGTTGATTGAGACCGACGTTTCTGGGGTTTAATACCTCATCTGTCCCTTCAGATTTCATGATCTGGTTAGATCAGGAAGCCAGGTCAAGGATTTTTGGTAACAATGCTTCAAGACTGATGTCTCAAGTTTCAAGGTGCTCAATGGCTTGTCCCTATCATATGGGATCAGGAGGATATAAATATACAGATGTGCTACCAGTGCTAAAGTTCTGAATGGCAATAGGTAATGCATGCATTTTTCCTTCATGAGAAAATGGTCAATTTATTTTTCTTTTCATGAGAAAAAAAATGACCATAAGAAAAATAGAATCTTGAGATTCCAAATAAGTGTTGTCCTTAAAGAACTCTTATATTTGAGACCTCAATCTCAAAATTTTTACTGAAGAATATAATTTAAAAACATAAAATAGCTCAAGCCAGCTAGCTCATTTCATTGGGTTGCTGTTCTGATATTTTATATATTTACTTTTACTTGGAAGAAGTAAACATATAAATATTTGGAAAAACACACTTGCTATTATTACAGATTAAAAGAAGACATCACATTGTGATGGAAGACAGTGTCTTTTAAATGTTTTAAGGCAAAGCTTTCCTCTAAAAGTTCTCATGAACACCTGAGAAATGCGGAAGTATCGCGTATGATCTGGGAAGAACTTTTTTGTTGTCAAATTTGTATTCTCTCTCAAAATCAAACCTGTCCTGTAGGAAACTGACTTGCTGGAGGGAGAAATGCAAGATTAACCAGAGCATCCTCATTCATTAGAAGGACTCTGCTTTGTTTTATTTTTTCAGCTAGGATCACTTGTCACCAGTTTCAGTTCATGATTTCCCCACCCCTCTCAGTATTTGATGAATGATCTCCTCCACTCATTCCCTCCCTTTTTCTATGTGTGTGTCACATCCTTATAAGAATAAGAAGGAACAGCAGCAAAGGGCAGATGACCCATATGATACTCTGAAGGGAGGAAAATAGGGCGACAGGATGAGCCATGCTCACCGGTGAGCAGTGCTGCCTTGCTGTAGTGATCTGAATTAAGTGAGAGCTGAAAGAAGTGCAGCGTTTTATGGACTTATTCGCCTTTTTCAATTAAACAGCTCCCATTCATCCCATTGGTCATTTATCAAACTTTGGGAATAGGAAACAAATGAGGTCCTAACTATCTCCTTTCAGAGATGGATGCTCCAGGCCAGCCTTGGGGACACATGAGTCCACTTGGCAATTAAGGCCCTCATTCTAACCTAGTAAAATGGCTCTCAGGTTTATTTTTAAAGTAAAAATGAACAAGGATGCAGAAATCTTAGAAACAGAGGGAAATGGCAAATCGCGATTTTGATATAGAATAAAATTATTTGAATTAGCGAAGGATTTAAAAGTTAAATACAGGTTAGCCAGCGAGGGGACTGGGGCCGGGGCACCGCGGGTGGAATCGGATTGGAAGACAGTTGGGCCTTTGGCAGCTGCCCGGACTCTTGAGAAGCCCAGCAGCAGGATCAAACCTGCAACCTTGGTGTATCAAGATGGCACTCTAACCAACTGAGCTACCCAGACAGTGCATACTGTCTATTCACTTTAAAAG
>CM052541.1:178472442-178567502 GCA_028533065.1 Trachops cirrhosus
GAAATAGAGTTGTCAGTGACCAGAGGGAAGAGGGGAGGGAATTTCAGGGGAGAAGGGAAGGGTTTACAGGAACAAATATAGAGGACACATGGACAAAACTAGGGGTGTTGGAAAGGGGAGGGAGGAGGGGAGGAATGGGTGGGTGGGCTGGAAAGGGAATAAAGGATAGAAACTGTACTGAATAAACTAAAATAAAAATAAAAAAAAATAAATAAAGAAATAAAATCTATTTTAAAAAAGAAAAAAAAAAAAGTTAAATACAAAACTGGGGAACCTGGTCACTGAACTGGGCAACAAAGTGTAAAATAAATAAAATTGCTCTCGGAATATTGATCTCCCTAACCACACTAATGCATGGACATCAGTGTATCAGGACCCCTCACTGCATGCTTCCCACCACGGAGGAGAATATTCAGGGTGCAAAGGCTTGGATTAAGTACCATCAATAGCTTATTTCCAGTTTGGGGCTTATTCCGTTGTCTTTGATTGTCATAGAACAGTAATTCCAGAGAATTCTCCCCTTTTGCCACACGACTGATTTGCATGCATTTAATCATTTCAGTCTGCTGTCAGGTCTTTTCTGAACTGTGTGCATAATTGGATACATGTACTTCAACAAAAAATTCCACTTTGACACCTGCCATTGCAGAAAATAAGTCCCAGTAAAGACACAGGATATTATAATAGGCAAATGTATTTATTTTGACAAGTGTGATTTGTTTTTAATTATTCATATTTCACTGTATATGAGTGACTACCTTGTAGAATATTTCATAAAAGCAACATCTTATAATATGTCATTACCACATTAGCATACCTCTGCCATTAAGGCCCTAGTCAGAACAGGGGTTTACTTTCATTTTTAGTGTGAATTGCCATAAAGCTGGAGAAAAACATGAATATGAGAATCAATAATAATATTGCATTTAGGTTAAGTTTGTCATCAGCAATTTGAAAACACTATTGTTTCTATGACAGTCAAATCCTGGAACTTTAGTATAAGCAGCTCCTAATTTCATAATTGTTTTAGTCATCCATTTCTCTAAGGTTTTTACACGTGGAATGTGTCTTTTGGTTTTGCTTTCAGAAGTTTTCGCACTATATACCCTAAGAACCCTGGAACACCAATCCAAAAGAACCTATGCACCCCAATGTTCATAGCAGCACAATTTACAATAGCTAAGTGCAGGAAGCAACCTAGGTGCCCATCAGTAAATGAATGGATCAAAAAACTATGGTACATTTACACAATGGAATACTACACAGCCGAAAGAAAAGGAGCTCATACCCTTTGCAACAGCATGAATGGAGCTGGAAAGCATTATGTTAAGCAAAATAAACCAGGCATTGAAAGACAAATACCATATAATCTCGCCTTTAACAGGAACCTAAACAACAAAGCAAAGAAACGAGTAAAATATAACAAAAGACACTGAAGTGGAGGACAGGTTGTCAGTGCCCAGAGGGGAGAGGGGAGGGAATTTCAGGGGAATTTCAGGGGAGAAGGGAAGGGTTTACAGGAACAAATATAGAGCACACATGGACAAAACTAGGGGGGTTGGAAATGGGAGGGAGGAGGGGAGAGATGGGTGGGTGGGCTGGAATGGGAGTAAAGGATAGAAACTGTACTGAATAAACTAAAATTAAAAAAAGACACATAAAAAAAGTTTTCACACTTTGGAAATGTGTAATGGAGCATCACGTGTTTCGTTCTACCAGATGAGGCCAGGAGGACAAACTCACGCTGAGGGGTTTGTGTGATTAGAGCTCAACCCCTTTGCTTTGTAACGATTAGGGAAACCCGAAAGAACACGCGTCCCAGCAGCGGCTGCCTCCCTCCGCTCCGCTCCACAGCAAAAGCCTCTCTGTTTCCTGTGCAGCATCTCAGTTTAAATTTTCTGGTGCCCAGTCTTCTGGACCAACATGAAATAGAAGAACGAAATGGAAGGAAAGAGTCTGCCCCTCCCCCACCCCACCACTCTTTCAGGGGCTAAAAAAATCTGATTTTCCTTTAATTTGTACTCAGCAGTGTCAGCTCGGTCAGAGAAAAGGGCATCCCTGCTGACAGCAATCATTATAACTCCGGGAGACCAGTGCAGATAAATATACTATAAGGCACCTTCTGAGTGGGTCACACTGGTCCTGTACTTCTGTGGTTCAGGTCTTTCGCAGAAAGATTTCCTCCATCAGCCTGGTTTCGCACAGATGCCCAAAATGTGCTTGTTTGTGATGCTTTCATAGAAAAATACTGATACGTTACATATCAAAATGTGCCAGTTGTCTTGATTAAAGAACTCTCTTTTCAGTGAAAATGTACGCTGCTATTCAGCAAACAGGCTCGCCATAAATGAAAAATAAACAAAAACACAAATCCAGAAGCATTTGACACCATATGTAAATTTAATTGGCATTTTGCTTTAATCTCTCATGACTGAAATGAATATCTGCGGGATTAATTGAAAATTGAAGATGTATTTAATATGTGTATCAAATTCAAAAGCATGAAGTATCCAGGTTTTTGGTTATTTTGTGTTATGAGACATTCCTAAATCCTACCAAAGGTAGACAAACAGCACCAAGCAAGCATGTCCAAGTGGAATTAAATTTTGTTGCTTTTCATTGCTCCTTTGAATATCATTTTTTTCCTCTTTGTGTTTGGTGTACTGTAATCTTTGTAAAATTTACTTAGGTAGCGATTTCTTTATCGTGTCCCAAGATCGTGGACCAGCAAGTGGGGAACCATTCGACCCTGTTTAACTAGAATGGGCCTTTGCACTGTTACTGGGGAACGTGGTCTGGTACTGAATATCTTCCCCTAAAAGAATGTTTTTATTGAATTTTCTACCGTGTTGCCTTTATTGCAATTGGAAATAAAATTTAAGCAACTGAATCTACAAACTAGTGTAATGCAGTTTCTTTGATTTCACCAGGGTGCTTCTTTTTTTTGAATTGCATGGATCCAGGTCTCTTTCTTTTCTGTATACATCAGTCAGATGAACCCTATGATGTACCTTCTCAATTAATGTTTTGGAAGTGTTGGAATAACAGGGTAAAAGAGAGAAAACTTAAAATTAAAAGTTGTTACATTTGCATGGTAAGATTACAAGTGAGTCTGATTTCCTTTTTTGATTTTTTGGGGACCTTATAAAAATGTACTGTTGACCATGAAATATTTTTATAATAAGAGAAAAAGAGGGCTGCGTTAGAAAGAATGGCCGTCAGATCAGTGAAGGTCAGGTTGCCAACAAGCTCATGTGGGATTCCCACTGCGTACCTTTCACCAATCCACTCCTCGGTCAGCCTTGGAGCCTGATATAATTAGAGGGGGGGCTTCCCACTGCTTTTGGAATGTGCCCCTTCAACCAGCCACAACAACCATTGCCACAGCTGGGGTCCCTGAGATATCAACTGACATAATTTTTGCCAAGATAATCCTTGATGTGATGCCGTCTTTCAATGAGGAGACATCTCTGGTATAAAAAGCTTCTTTTCAGAGTCCAGTAAGACCGTTGCTATGGCTTTCATTTCCTGCGGAAGTCTTAGAAATGAATGCAACAGCGTTGCTACCCTTCTGTGCTGTCTTTGCTCTCCTGGCTGCTCCTTTAAGTAATGGCTGAAAGGATTGCCATTTCCCCCTATTTAAGAAATATTTTACTGCTCTGTATGAGTGTGATTTATTATTATTATTATTATTATTTTTGACTTTCATTACGACATGATTCAAAACTTTTGCCTGACTCTGACTTAAAACAAGGAGTTGTGTGGGATGTGTTTGTATCAGCTTATTGGGACATGTATGTGCATTTTGAGAAGAGGGCTTTAGATAAAAATGTATTCCTGAGAGAGATGCCTAATGACTTCATCCATACTGTGCTCCTAAGGCCAGAGTACGTCTTCATTTCTGCTTTCCTGTAGCTGTCAGAAGCTCTGTGTTCTTCCTCCTGAGGTCTCCGTTAGGAGCTGGCGTCCCCTCTTCTGTGTCCCAAACTGCTCTGGAAAGCAGATGTGGACTGAAATGCAGTCTCCCCTGGCGGTGCCGACAAGCCATGCTCTCCCTCTGTGTCTGAAGTGGGAATAACCTTTCTTCTTGTGGTCAGGTTACAGATGAAGTGATTTGAGAATAGCAAAATTTTTTATTCGATTCAAAATGCCCAAGTTACTAAACCCTGTGAAATACAGAGACATCCTCAGATTACGTATCTCCTATGGATAAGTAATAAATCCTGGGCCAGAAGAAAACCCCGTAGGATTCTCAAATAAGTGTGTGCCCCTGCTTTCTTTTTCAGATTGATTCCTAGTTATATCTACCTCCCTTTCCCTCTGCCCTAACCTCTGTCCATCAAGCCTCACCAGCAAATTATTGGCAATTCTCACCCTTAAGCCTTGGTTATATGGATCTTTCTGGGAATGTCCTTCCCCCTCATTTTTTTCAAGGTTCAGATGACATGTCATTTTCCACAGGAAGCCTTCTAGAATCCATCTGGTTAGATATCATCCTTGTGTGCTGTCCCTTTATGAAAGCCTTTGTCTGATTCAGTGTGGTATTAAAGTGGTGTTGACATATCTGTCCCCTTTGTTACATTATGAGGGTTTTGAGAGTGAGGCCAGTACCTGCCGCATTCATCTTTTGTTTGCCCAAAGGGTATTGTTCAGAGTTTTGCACACATTAGGCTCTTGGTATGAGGTTACTGTTGTTTCATTTGAATTCCCAACATTTATTTATTTGTATGGTCAGGTGATGATTAGACAAAGAAGAGAGGCATTCAAAGTAATTTGCAGGAATTGGTAACAATCACAACTAGCAATTCATGTGGCGATTTGCAGTTTTACAAAAAGCCATTGCCCTGTAATAATACGGGAGACAGAGGAGCAAAGTCTGGTCTGGAACACCTTCATGATAAAATCTAAAATGGGTAAGGAAAAGCTGAGAGTGGGCAGTTGGGTCTTACCTGTGTCTTCTCTATGGGTGCAAGGAACACCGAAGGCCTTCCCATCCCGGGGACCTGCACCAGCTCACGATCCTGGCTGATTTTATTGTGACAGACCAAGGGCCACTTTCCAGGCTGTGGTTTCTACATGCGGGTAGGCAGAGGTGGCGGAGCAACTTGGTGCAGTTAGGATGCCGTGGGGCTTCTCACACAGCTTCTGGAATTACTCGCATTTTCCTTATTATCTTCTCCCTCCTCTCTTCTTCCTATTCTTTTCCACAAAATTTTAAATATCTTGGTGAAAAAAAGAGAAAATAACAAATATTGATAAAGCTGAAAGTTAAACATTTGATTTTGAATTCTACTTGTAATATTTTTCCTTAACCAAAAGTTCAAGTGATAAAATTAAAGTTTCAGCTTTAATGTGCAATGATAAAAATATACTTTCTGTAGCTTTTTTTCTTTGGTATATTGGCTTAGGATGTTTTTAATATTGCATTATGAAAATATGTCTAATTACAGATGGATGCAAGAATTTCTGCCCTAAGCAAAAATTTCACACTTATATTAGAATATGTGAACTAAAATGTGAATTTCTACCTCTATCCTACCCCAATCCCACTCTTCTTTTCAGAAGGAAATTTTGTTAAACATTGTACATACATTCTTGCAAGCCTTTTCCTATGCACATATGAACATACATGTACATATGAACATACAAGTTATTTGTGTAGAGATTACAAATAACTTGTGTCATGCTGTACATGATGTTCTGCAATGTAATATGATATACCTTGGGAGACCTGCCTATACCGATACATAAGCCTTGACATTGTTTTAATGGCCACATAGTTAATAATCTTTCCCCCAATGATTAATATTTAGGTAATTTCCAGGAGTTTGTGCTCAATTAAATTATTGCACATGTATGTATTTTTGCACATGTACACATGTATCTCTAGGATAGACTTTCAGAAGAGAATTTCTGAGTCAAGGTTTAAGCACATTAACATGTAGATTTCCTTCCAAATTGTCCCCTTAATGGCTGAAACATTGCCACAGAGCATATGAGAATACAGTTTCCCCACAAATCTTCCAGAACTGGGTATTGAGTATTATTGTTTTTTTTCTTACTATTTTCAACACGTCGCTCATTGCTTAATTATTATTTCTCATCAGAGAAATTTAGCATCTTTTCATAGGTCCATCAGATTGAGCGTGAATTGCTCGTTTGTCTTTTCCCATGTCCGTCTATCTTCCTGTTTATTCCTGCTCTAACGCCACAGACAATTGTATTGGAGAGCAAATCCCTCTTCACTTATCTTTTTCAGAATCTCCTTAGCTAATTCTGCACATCTACTTTTCCAGATGGATTTTAGAATGAACTGGACCAGTTCAATAGAAAATTCTATTGGGGATTTTGTTGCAGTCTGTATTGAATCCATAAACTAATTTTAGGAGAGTTTACGGGTTTACAATATTGAGCTTTCCAACCAGGAACATGGTTAACCTCTCTGCTTACAAGTTGTTATTTGTAGCTTTCTATAAAATGTTATAGCTTGTGTGCATTTGTCTGACTGCTAGCGTTTTATGCTTTTCGTCACCATTGTGAATGGGAAATTTTCACATGAACGATTCTAATGGTTATTAAAGATACCTAGGAAAGCTCTTGGTCTCCCTTCTTCGGGGTACTTCAATTTTGGCAGATGCTCAGTGGGTTTTCTTGGATCAAAAAAGTCTTACTTTCTAATTACAAAATAATATAGGTTGTAGTGAAATTTGCCTTCTAAATTAACAAAGTAAAAAGAGAAAATGCTTCACCATGTTTAAAGATTCTGCAACTTGAATAGTTTCTAATTTACCATTTGGCAGACTCATTTTCATGTTAGTATGTTATGAATGTACCGTATTCTTTTGAGAAATTGCGTGCTGTTTCATTTTATGGATAATCATGATTTATTTTTATCAAAAGAAATATATATGTGCATAGTTAAATAAAATCAATACCAAATGCAATTTAAAAGCTTATAATAAAAATAATCAATCCCCTTATCATAGTTCTTTCTACTCTCCTCTGCTTTTCCCAGAAGTCACCAGTTTAAGCAATTGCTGATGATTTTTATCTGACATTTTCCTTAATATTTCCAGATGGTCTGATTATACTGCTCTTTCTTGATATGTAGTGTAAGGCAAAAGTAGGTTTACAGTTGTGAATACATGAAAACAGTATTTATCATTATGTTATTTATTAATTATTATATTGTTTTTCATACAAACAACTGTAAACCTACTTTTCCCCCACACTGTTTAGCTTATACAGTTTTTCTGGGTGAAAATTTTCTTTTTAAAACCCCTCTCCTTTGTTCCTTCATTTCCTCCCACATAATATATATTGCAATTTGTTTTTTAAACCAATAGCCACTATTTACATTATTAGAACGATTTAAAATTACTTTTTGGCTGGGTCAAATAGTGTACAATGATTTTACTTTTTTTCCTGGATTTTTAAGGGAAATAACAGCTTTCTTTCTTCTTGCCCAACAATTATGCCACTCTTATGTATGTATATATTTTTTGTATTATCTCACTGGTTAGAACATCTGGAATAATTAAGTAATAATACTGGTTATTCTTATGTTGCCCCAAGTCTTGAGAAAATACCTTGAATGTTGATTACTTTTTTAGAAGTCTAGAAGAACACAAGGAAGCTGTCAAAGTCTTGAGCATCGTGTCCTCAATGATGAGGCTGCTGTGAAACCCCTCTAAATGGGGAGAACACTGTCAGCAAAAGGAGGTGAATCAGTGATGGAGGTGGGGGGAGGATTTAATCTATGCAGGAACAAGACTTCAAAAGAAAGTGGAAGACAGTTTGCCTGGAAAAAAATTTAGTGAGGTCTTCACATATCTGGACAATGAATAAAAGTAATTGTGCTGTACAGGGCAATGTAAGGTCTGTAATTATTAGGAAAGGCCAACAGCAAATTTAAATTTGTTTTGAATCACAATCACTCCTTGGGTGTACTAATGACATAACGTTGAGCTGTAAATATCACCCCCACACTACTTTTTTCTGTCCTTTTTGGTGGGAGAGGGATAGGTGACCACGGCTGTGATAAGTTGTGATTTTCTCACTGCCACCTGTCCCCAGATGTCCTTGTACAGAATTCAGTGGGAAATGCAAGGCAATCTGAGCTTTTCCTACGAAATGGAGATGGAGCATCAGGAAAGCCTAGACTGGAAGCACGCTCACTATACCCCCAGCACACCCCCAAATCAGGTTTTCCTCATTAGAGATCTCATGGATGATTTTTAAGTGAGTCCTTCTCAACTCATTCTCTCCTGGGAAGGCATTCCAGCAGAGCAGAGAGGCTCCGTGCGAGTTCTGCTGCAGAGTCCTGGGCCAGAGCTCTTCCTGCAGGACCTGTCTGGAGGGGATTCCACTTTCCTGGCCTAATTGCAAAAGATACAGTGTCATTCTCTCGTCTTTTAATACCCGGACAGGTAGCTAGTTTGTACTCTGCAAAGGAGTTACCTGCCTTAGTAAAACAAACACATAAACTCAAGATAAGGAGAAAATACAAGTAAGGAAGGACAACTGGAAGACAATTGTCTACTGTCTTCTTCTTGCTTCATCTTTCTTTTCAGGTCTCAAGGTAGATTTTCTTCTCTATCACCATACCTGCTTTATGCAATAATGTATCATCATCCTTTGAAGCCAAGAACAGCATATACGGTAACACTAAACCTTGCCCAAGGCAGACATTAATAATTGATCACAGCAGTCTTACTGCTGATAGCAGATTTGGCTTACATTCTTTTCAGTACAGTGATCTGGCCAGCCATTACTAATCGATTGAAATGAAATGCAAAAAGAACCATAGCATTAACAAAAAAAACTCTAAAGACATAAATAAGAACCTTAGTTTTATATAAAAACAATTATACTCAGAGAGTAACAGGGGGATCGTACATCAAATGTTCTTTTCCTTTTAGTTTTTACGCATAATCCATCATTCTAACAAGGAGACTACATGCTCTGTTTATGAAGGAAGTTTGGTTCCACCTACGAAGCCACAGGTTTGCAGTGTGAAAGGGAGCATCATCCTGAAGGTGTTTCCTCTGCTTCACAGTGAGGTCACCTTTGCAAGTGGGCACCTAATGCACACCCACACTGTAAACAGTGACAGCTGGCTTCCCAACAACGTAATTGACACAGATATTCCAGAGATAGTTTTACTCTTTGATGATGTCATCTCAGTAGGCACAAACCCTCTTTGTTCTTTTCTGTGAGTCACTTGAACTTGTTCTATGAGGGTTTCGTATATGTAAACTTTGTTGTCAGCTGGTTACTAGCTTCTGATTTGTTTTGGTTGAGACTTATGTGTGATAGATGTCACTAAGCTCTCACTCTTCAGTCTGCTACAACTGATACTGTTGTAGCCATTTTGTAGCCACATATTGTAGCCATTTATTGGTTCAGTGAGATAATTTAAATATATTTTAGGAATTTTTTTCATGCTAGAGCAAGCCTGGAATACCTTCACAGAATCCATTTAAAATGTGCTGACAGTGATATTCCATTAGCGTAGAGCTGCAGTGAATCACAGTGGTTCAAGGATAACACGGAGTATGAAACTTTTGGTCATTTACGTTAATAAGATGCCATGTAAAAGAAATAAAGTTCCTTTGCATTTTATTAGACACTTGTAAGTAAGTTAGTGGAGGCCAAGGATTTAGCTTTGAGGGCCAATATATCAACATCAAGAACTGTTATCTTTTAACTGTTTCTATCACAATGAGTGCTGAAAGCATAGAGTATGTTGCTTTTATGGTAACTGAAGTTTGTCATCTTTCACTCACTTTCCTGTTTGTAATGTTCCCTCTGAGAAAAGTCACCCGAAAATGTGAAATGTGCCCAGACAGGGATAAGCAGGGCATGTTGTAGGTACTCGTTTCAATTCAAACATTATTTTTTTCAAGGCCTACCAGGTGCCAGGCACTGTTCTGGAAGCTGGAGGCACACACATCCATAAGAAGTAGCCCCTGACCTCACAGAATTCACACTCCAACTTTGGACACCAAGACATTAGCAATGAACTCTGCTCTTCTTATCACCCTCTGACTGCAGGCTTGCCTCCTCGGCTCCTTCAAAGGTTTGCTCAGAGGCCACCTTCTCAGAGGGGCCTTCTTAGACCACCCTGCTTTAATGCTGTGCTCTCCTCCCAACTCTCAGCTCTCCTGTTCGTCTGTCCGGGCTTACAGCACTAGGTGAATAACAGACTGTGTTTTTTATCGACCTTTCTTGTTTATAATCAGTTTCCTTCCATTGGAAGAAAAGTTCCACAAGGGTAGGAATTTTATTTGTTTTGCTTATTGATAAACTGCTAGGTCCTTCAACATGCTTGACACATAATGGGCACCCAATGAATACACTAGCGGTGATGAATTGTCCTAAGAAAGCTGGTGCCTGATCTTAGACTTTCAGCCTCCAAACTATGCAAAATAAATTTCTGTGGTTTTGAAGCTACCCCGTTTACACTATTCTGTTATAGCAGCCCAACTAAAACGAAGGCTAGGCCATAAACCATGCTGTTACGCTCTGAGCCCACCTGCTCTGGGAGCGCCAGCTTCCATGTCGTGAGGATGTTCCCAGGCCCATGGAGAAGTCTATGTGGCAATGAACTGGCACTTCCTGCCAACAGCCAGCACCGACTTGCCAGCCACGTGAGTGAGCAGTCCTGGAAGAGGGCCTTCAAGCCCAGTCAGGCCTTCAGAGGACTGCAGCCCGTGGCTGACATCTTGATTATAACCTCATGAGAAACCCCAAATCAGAGCTACCCAGGTTAGCTGCTTCCAAATTCCTCACGTGTACAAGACAATACATTCTTAATAGTGTTTTTTTTTAAAAAAAAGAAAGAAAGCTGGAAAAGCACTCAGAGAGAAAAGTCCAGATGTTTTTGAACTAGACCAAAGAAGGGATAGACATTTCCAGGGCAGAGATGACCATGAGCAAAGGCACGACACATCCAGGGAGGTAAGAGTGGCCCAGGGTGGCCAGAGAGCCAGGATTAGCGGGTGGGAAGGGATGGAGGGTTGAGGGGGATGGCACGGAATAGGAAATGAAGGAAGTTGGGGCCAGATGGTGAACGGCCTGCTAAAAATTAAAATTACCATGTGGATGAACTTGCTTAGCTAAATTAAAAGGAGGAATTTCTTAAAGACAATGACTGTTTTCCTGATTTTTATGACTTTGGCTTATTGGCCTTAAAAATACAATAGCCAGTTATTTTACCAGCAAAATGAGTTTATTTGGGAGAAGCAGAGAATTGTAATTCAGGAAAGGCAAGCCATGATGAACCACAGGCAAGTCCAAAGAGTCAAAGGGAAGGTTATCTTTTATTAGGTCTGAGTTGAAAACTGGGGAGTGTTGTTTTGAACAAGAGTTCAAGGTCGTGCGTCTGCAGACAGTGGTGAGTGCATTGTTGCTGGGGCAGGGAGGGATCTGCTTTCCCTTTTTTTTTTTTAAAGCAGTAGATGAAATTCCTATGTGATAAATGTCCTTCCTCGTCAAAACAATTCCTGTCTTCCTTTTCCCCACTGGTTCTGTGCACTGAGATGAGTGGCACCTGCATTACAAATCAAATCTTCATAGCTACTAATGAAGTCACCCTTTCAGTCCAGATAACTAGATATCTTCATTATGATGACTGTGACCTTACATCATATTAGCACCACTAAATCTGTGCCAAAGCTTTAGCAGCACAGGGTGACAAGAATGTGGTATGACAGTGGACAGTCAACTGGAATTAGCAAGGGTATTTCAGAGTCGTGAGCAGAGCAGTGTCGTAGCGTGCACAGCACATGAGGTGAACCTTGTCGTCCCTGCGTTAGACCAGGCGAAGGAACTGTGGGATGGACTGGGTGTTGGCTGCGTTATCCTCTCGAATGGTGAGGCAGGTTCTGAGAAAGATGGCAGAGCAGCCCTGATGTTTCAGAACAGGGTGGAGGAAAGGGAGAGTGGCACAGGGGAACTTCCACGGAGGAGCAGTCGGTGAACAGGAAAGCAGTGACTGGCAGCAGTAAGGTGGAGCAAGACAGCAGGGAACAGACCCAGCCCCTGGCCCTGGTGCCAGAGAAGGAACAGGTGCACTAGGAAGATTCTGAAAATCCATGTTTGAGCTGGAAGAATGCTAAATTATATTAAATGTGAGAAAAAAAAAAAACTTTGAGTCTGCAGTTGGGTGTGTAACACAGAGAATGAGGTTTAAAAAAACAGAGGAGGAAGCACCCAGAGTGGCAGAGACTGGATGGGTGGCAGAAGAGTTCTGGGTCAGGATGAAGGCTCAAAAGAGGCAGGGCAGGGTTTTCAGGAACATCCATCAAGGACACATGGACAAAACCAAAGGCACGTAGGATCAAGGGTGGGGAGCGGGGATGACTGGGGTGGTGAGGTAAAATGGAGACAACTGTACTTGAACAACTATTAAATTTTTTAAAAAAGAGGCAGAGAATGTGCCCAGGGTGGGCACTAGCCCGAGGAGATTTAGGGACATTGGGGTCAGGCCACAGGGACCCTCAGCACTGCAGGGGCACTGTGAGGGCAGACGGGCTATGGAAGGGGTGGGTCATAGTCGGTAGGGAGTGATATAAGCAGTTGCCTTATAGTCTCATTGAAAAAGTGAGCAAGTAAGCCATTTGCAGGCTAGGCTACTCCCAATAATTGATACACTCTTGGTATGTCCCAAGTGTCATCTTATATTACCGTGGAAATAGCCACTCCATTTAGGGTTGCATTTAACAGAGCTTATGCAAGAAAGATAAAGATTGGTACAATCTGTTGCCATCCTACATCATTGGTTAAGGGCATTTACTTCACGGAGGGGTGGAAGTGGGGGCAGGATAATGTGTAATTTATAGTAAATTATCACAGATATTTATAGATACATTTTACCCATAAGATTGTCTCCTTGTTATTTCATACGCCTGACTTATCGTTCTGAAAGAAGGCAATTCTTATCTTTTCAGACACCCATTTAAAACTCATGTGTTCATTTATATTAAAATAGCATTATAGCATTTTGTGTCTTGTTACTATTAAAAATAAAACAGTGGAATTTACAAAGAATAACAAAATTTGTTATTGTAAAGTACTGCAGTCCCTCACTGTTCTGCCACTATAGCACCGTCATATTTTAAGGAATTTGCAATCATGTAAAATGTATTGAATTTGATAGACTCCCACCATAAAACAGCCAAATGCTTCATAACAACCAACAATGGGATTGCATTTTTTTCTGCTTGGCAGATTAACTGCTGGTTTTGTTTCCTGCCAGATCGCTCACTGTAACATAGTAATAAATTAGGATGATTTTTTCCCTTTACCACGTTTTTATTTTTATTTTTGTTTTTTTTTAAAGCCTCTCAAAGCTCTTTTCCTACTGGGCAGAAAGACCCACACCTAATCTGTGTGTGTTCCTTGCCCTCATCAATAAATTTATTTAAATTCAAACACTTAAAAATAAAATTGGCCTACGGATGCCCTGACAAGGAGAAAGAAAGCAGCTGTTAAAAAGAGCAGTTTGAGAAAAGGGGGATTCTCTGTATGGGTGTCTGAGCTTTTTTTTACAAGACCTTTAATGAAGTAGACTTGACATACAATAAAATGCACATATTTAAAGGGTACAATTGTGTAAGTTTTGAAATATGCATATGCCCATAAGACTATTACCACATTAAGATCATTAATATATCCATTCCCCCCAAAGTTCACTGTTGTGTGTATCGAGACTTCATTGCTTTTTATTGATGAATATTATTCAATAGTACTATGGTATATAATTGTATGGCTATACATACCACAATTATATGGCTGTATGAACACCCAAATTTGCTTGTTCATATACCTGTGGATGGGCATTTGGGTTGTTTGGTTATTACAAATAAAGGTGCTATGAACACTTATGTACACATTAGTATAAGATCAGATACTTTCTTTCTCTAGGAGTGGAATGGCTGGATCAAAGAGTGGGTGTATGTGTAGCCTTCTAAGAAACTGTTGGACTCTTTTCCAAAGCGACTGTGTCATTGTATGTCCACACAGGCCACGTGCCAGAGTTCCAGTGACTTCATATCCTAGCCCACGCTAGATATGGTCAGATTTTTAATGACAGACTCGCATAGGTCTGTAGTGGAATGTCATTATAGTTTCAGTTTGTATTTCCCTGGTGGCCCATGAGGCAGACCGTCTCAACATGTCCATATTTCCATGCATATACATGCTTATACATACCATGCGTATACATACATTTGCACAAATATTTTGTCTGTGTTTGATTTGGGTTCCTTGTTTTCCTATCATTGAGTTTTGAAGGTTCTTTGTTTTATGGACTCAAGTCCTGTAGCAGACAAGTGATTTATAATTATATTTTTTTCTGGCCTGTGGTCTTTCTTTCTGTTCTCATAATAATGAGTTTCTAAAAGCAGAATCCTTAGTTCTAATGAAATTCAGTTAATCTTTTCATTGTTGGTCATCCTTTTGGTGTCATACCTAAGAAATCTTTGCTTAGCCCCTAATTTGTCTATGTTTTCTCCATGAATTTTTGGATTAATTATTAACTCTCATGTAAGGAATAGCTGAAAAAAATTGCATATGAATGTCCAATCGTTTGTGTGCCATTTGTCTCCACTGAATTGAGTTTGAACCTTTTTCAAAACTCAGTTGATTACACATATGCCAGTGGGTTTCCTCCTGAACTCTCTATTCTGTTCCATTAATTTATTTGTATATGTTAATGCCAATACCACACTACACTGATTACTGTAGATTTGTAACAAGTCGAAGTCAGGTAGTATAACCTCAACATCCCTCTTTTTTTTTCAAAGTTGTTTTGGATTTTCTAGGTCCTTTGCATTCCCATATACATTTTAATTGAGATTGCAAAGAAACTCTCAATGAATTTGAGAAGAATTGATATCTTAACAATATTGAGTCCTGTAATCCATAACCATCTCCCCATTTACTTCAGTCTTCATCAGTTTCTCTCACGAATGCTTCGTAGTTTGAAGTGCGCAGGTCTTGCCCCTATTTTGTTAGATTCATTCTCTAGAATTTTGTAATTTTTGATGTTTTCATAAAAGCATTTCTTTAATTTCCTATTGTTCATTCATCACAAGTATATGGAAATACAATTGATTTTTATGTATTGATCTTGTGTCCTGCAGACTTGCTAAACTCACATATTAGTTCTAGTAGATTTATCATCCTGTAAGCTTTTACGAATAGATGACCATGAGGTCGGCACCAAATGACAGTCCATCTTCTTCCTTTCCAAAGTCAATGCCCTTTCTTTCTTTTTCTTATTGCACTGGCTAGAACCTCATTACATTGTTGAGAGAAGACATCATTGCTTTGCTCTTAATCTTAGGTGGAAAGCATTCAGTCGTTTATGATTAAGTAATAGGTTAGGTGTTGGTTTTTGTGGATGCTCTTTATCAGGTTGAGGAAGTTTCCTTCTATTCCTCCTCTGCTTATGGTTTTTATCAGAAATGGATGTGCTTTTTCTGAGTCTGTTATGATGATCGTGTGGTTTTACTTTCCTAGTCTGTTGGCATGGTGAATCGCATTGATGGAAATTTGAATGTTGAAGCCACCTTGCAGTTTTGGGATACGTCTCACTTGGTCATGCTGTGTTATCATGTTTATGTATTTTTGGATTTGATTAGCTAACATTTAGTTAAGGATGTGTGCTCACGAAGGATATTGTTCTCTAGTTTTCTTGTAATTATGTTTTATAGTTTTAGCATCAGGGTAGTGCTGGCCTCATAAAATGAACTTTGTAGGGGTGGAAACATTGTCACCTCTACAATTTTCTGTAAGAGTTTGTATAGAATTAGTACTTCTTTCTTAAATGTTAGGTAGACTTTATCCGTGAAGCCATTTGGTAAAAGGCAAAAGATTTATACGGTCTGAAGAGAAACCAGAGTATAACAGTGAAGTCATTTGGGCATGCCATTTTATTTATTTATTTTGAGTGAATTAAAAGGGCTTTTAACCACAAATTCATCTTTTAAATTAGGTTGCTTAAACTTATTATACAGCTAACTGATGCACCTTTCATTTTTTAAAAGTGTTTTCTGTCTCTATGTTTCATTTTTAGATAGTTCCCACTGCTGTACCATTAAGTTTACTTATTTTTTAGAACTTACGTAGCACTTCTGATGTGGGGAAGGTGCCTTTTCTATGCCTTGGCAACATGTCGTGCTCCTAAGACTGGATTGTCTTCCAAGAGTTCACCCCTCACACTTCCCATATTGTGAAGTGTCGGAGACATCTTTTAATATGAAGCATTTTTCTGGAGTTGCTTCCTCTGAGACCTATTGATTCTTTTCATCACAACCACTTACCCGATTTACATGAATAAATTTGTCTTCATTGAGTTCCTCTGGCTGGATATGTAGTCTCTCAAATGGTGGCAAGGGCTGCCTGCCTGTGCTAACTACTCCTTCCTCAAGGCCCTTTACTTTATGTTTTAACTCCACTTCCTATATTGTTACTCTGCTTTTTTTCTTTCTTTGAATTCTCTTCCATTTTTTGGTCTGTGCTTCCTCTGTGTTGACCAATTCTCTCTGTTGATTGTCCATTTTTACAAAACATTATATGGATTTGTTACTGGACTGAAAGGAGGCATCGCAGCTACATGCTCCGCTGTGTGTGAACTAAATACAGGTGCACAGTGACCAATCACTGGGGAAGACTGACCAATCACTGACAGGCTGACCAATCACTGACAGACTAAAAGGAGTGACACAACTGGTCATTGGTCATGATGCATGACTGTTATTTACCTAGTGATTTGTGGGCTAAAGAGCTACTAGCAAAGATTGTATTTTCTGCAATTACAGTTAAGAAAACTCTAGTAACTGCAATTTGGATGATGTGAAATTGTGCATACCAGAACCATGCAAAATGAGGAGTCTGTGTGTACTGGTCATGTGGTGTACTCTTCTGCGAAATGTCCATTCATATTTCATGCTGATTTTAAACAGTGAATTGTCTTTTTCTTATTGAAAATATAGGAATTCCTTATATATTCTGGGAAGTCATATTTCTTTGGTTAGAAATTTCAGATATCTTTCCTAACTCTGTGGTTTTTGTTTTCAGTACTTCATGGTATCTTTCAGTGTAATGTAGCCCCATTTATCAAATGTTTCCTTTATAGTTAGTGCTTTTCATGTTGTACTTAAGAAATCTCTGTGAATTCCAAGGTCACTGAGGTATTCTTTTATCTTTTCAAAGCTGTATTGTTACAATGCCTTTCATATTTAGAGTTATAAACACATAGAATTATTTTTAGACATAAAGTAGAGGATAAAATTCACTTTTCCTCATGTGGATATTTAGTTGTCCCAGCCTTAAAAATATCATTCTACTCCGCTGCTGTGCAGTATCACTTCTGTTATAAATCACTTGCCCATCTAAGTATGAGTGTTTCTGATCTCTCTATTATGTACATTGGTATATTTGTCTATCCTTGTGCTAATACCACACTATTTTAATTACTATAGCTTTTTAAGAAGTCTTAGTATCCAGTAATAACTCTTTCTTCACAATATCCTTGGCTGTTTTGGACCCCTTTTAAATTCCATGTAAATTTTAGAATCAGCGTTTTGATTAATTAAAAAACAAATATACTGGAATTTTGGTTGAGTTTACATGGAATTTATTGATAAATCCTACAAAAAAATTCACCTTTGCTGTATGTATGTATATGTGTATCATGTGTGTACACACATTGTCTTGAAACTCCACGCTTGATTTTTCTTCATTCAGTCTTCTAATATTCTTGATAATTTTTACAAAAAAATATTTATTTACTTTAGAGGGGAAGGGAGGGAGAAAGAGAGGGAGAAAAACACTGACGCAAGACAGAAACATCAGTTTGTGGCCTCTCATACACACCCTGACTGGGGACTGAACCTGGAACCAGGCATGTGCCCTGGCCGGAAACCAGTGACCTTTCACTTTGCGGGATGACGCCCAGCCAACTGAGCCACACCAGTCAGGGCTTGATAATGTTCTATTTATTGCCAAATATAGTGCAGTAAAGTGTAGAGATAATTTGAGATTCTCAGTGAAACTTATCTTTACCCAAAGGGGATGCACTTTTATTTCAGGAAGCAGTTAAGATAGTGGAGATCACTTTAATTCAAAGGGTTGTGTTGATTAATGTTGGCCTACTTTGAGCTCACGCCTATTCTCAGGATAGAGGCTGTGTTGGGGAGAGGAGCTGCCGGCAGAAAGCAGTGGGCTTCGGCATCTGGTTTTTGCCCTCACTGCTCTTTAAGACAGGCGGACCTTCTCTGCGGCCTCTCAGTCCCTGCTCCAGGCCTCAAAGGGAGAAATCATGCCAGGCATCAGGCTCATTCCTCAGGGATTTTGCTCCTCCTTTCTTCCCTACTTTGGTAACTTCTAATAGTTAAAAAAAAAAAGATTTTTTTTTTGGTCCAGCTTTTCATATTGTCCCAAGTGGGACCCTTTGTCTGTAACAAGTTGGTCTACCATCAGCAGAGGTAGACATCCCGGCTTCATTCTTTAAAGAGAAACCTGGGCAGAAACCCGCCAGGTATAGTCTGAGGCACCACAATCTCTGCTTGCTCAGGATGTCATCCTGGCTACTTGAGGTTCTTTCTGTACTGACCGATCTGTTAAATAGTGGAGCCATGCATTTCCCTTGAAGTGTTTGGAGTAGGCTTTTCTCTGGGGTGCATCCTGCTGGTTTGGTGTCTTAGGTGAGCCTTTGAGTCGAAGGGATGGAGTTTATCGAGAGTCCTGGTAAGTGTTAATGAAGTGGGGATTGGCAGGGAAGAGGAGCAGAGCAGAATCCATCTCTGGCTGAGAAGGCCTTAGCATGCAGGCTGGGAGCAGGAGTCCAAGCCTAGAACCACCGCCGCAAAGGCGAGGTGTTTTCACTTGGAAAGTTTGCGCTACAGGTAAACTCTATTTACCGTACGGTTATTCTAAATTAGTTTAAAACTAAAATGGTGTCAGCCCAGAAAGAATGGGCTTCAGTCATGGCTCCAAATCATACCAGCTACTTACCTTGGGAAATCTCATTAAGCTCTCTGAGTACCAGTATCCTTATATGTGAAATGGTGACAGTTTCTTCCTCTGCCAGTAGGGGGGTTAAATGGCACAAGGGGTGTAAAGCAGAGGAGCTATCAGGCGTTGATACAAGTTAATTCTCTTTCTCCTATCAAATTCAGGGGAACCAAAGAGGAAACAACTGAAGAAAAAAAATTTTAAGCTAGTCCTATGTCTTCACAAGTGTAGGTGTATGGTGACGCATTCAATATAGCAGTAATGCAATTTTGGAAAGGCAGAAGCTATGTTGGTGTTTTAGGAGAGCAATCATTTATTGTCACAAATAATTCTGTTTCTTTATGCTGCAGGGCTTCTAGGAAATAGATGTGGTGAATGATTTCATTCTCTGTTGAAATATTACTGTCTTTGGGGTAGGGTGTGGAAAATTCATGGAGAGATGCTTATGAGATTAAATCCAAGACCTTTATATTTTTTTATCTCTTAAAAAGTTATTATATTTGGTAAATCAATATGAAAAAGAGCTATCTCGGGGGGCAGAATTTGAAAGAGAATTCTGTTTCCTTGATAGTTATGTTTTGGCTGAGGCCTGCAAATTGGGGGTTATGATAACTCTTTAGAAAAATTTAAAAATATCTCTTTGTTTAAAAAAATCCCATCCCACAACAGAAAACATACGAATGGTGTACTTTTCAATTAAATGTTGGATGCATATTAAAATATAAATTAATATATTCACAGTAATAATTGAAATAATTTGATTAGTGGGTAAATTGAGACTACCTGTCTTTTGAAATTTAATTTGGAATTCTCCAAGTATACTAACTTGTATGTGAATGAAATTTCACTTTGTGACATTTCTCTTGGTGCATTTATTTTTTTTAACGAAAAACTTTGGTTATTTACTTAGCTACCTGTAAATTAATGTTGACCTATATCATACTTAAACTAAGGCACAAAAACTGAAAAGGGTCCTGTCTGGTGTGGCTGAGTGGATTGAGTGCCAGCTTGCAAACCAAAGGGTCACTGATTCAATTCCTAGTCAGGGCACATGCTTGGGATGTGGGCCAGGTCCCTAGTAAGGGCACACGAGAGGCAACCACACATTGATGTGTTTCTCCCTCTCCCTCCCTTCCCCTTTTCTGTAAAAATAAATAAATAAAATCATTAAAAAAACAAAACTGAAAAGGAAAAAGTAAGTACCACATTTATAAATAGTTCTTTCTGATGGGGGCTGTATTTTTTTCATAGAAACTTTTACTCTTTTTGTATGAAAAATTTTAAGCTAATTTTTGACAATTGATGAATGAAGGTACTTTTTCTATCTAACCCAAAATGGCAATATAAATTTATAAAGTTACAGAAGCGTATAACTGGATGCAGCAGAACAGTCCACAGGAAGCCAGGTTACTCCTGAAGCAATGCCTGGGGAGTGAGGAACTAGAATACAAAGGAACAGGCTCTGGAAGTTTGATGCCCAGAGATCTGCTCCTCTAGAAGTAGTCCTGCCAACGGGCTATTATTATTATGTCATGGGCTTCCTGGTCCCCAAAACACACTGTTCTAAGATTTTTAAGTGTTTAAAGTAATATTTATTTGTGTATTTAATAACAAGCTTAAAAATTGTATATGTCTTCTTTAAATCTCATTTATATAACAACAAAGTATAGTAGAAATTTGGAATAAGATTTCAATCCAGTTTTTTTCATTCTTCCTCTCTTGGTCTATGTAGTTGGGCAGACCATTAACTTCTCAGAACTTTTCCTCTCTGAAAATGAGAGATGGTCTCCAAGACTACCTGCTTCGGGTTTCTGTAATTAAAGACATGTTTAAATCTTCAGTAGCAGAACTCAACCACTGTTCTCTGGTTATTTCTTGATTTTATTCAATCACTGAAAAAAAATCCCTCTTCTCCGACTTACAAACATATATAGTAAACATTTTATTCATTGTTTCAACTGTCCAGATTGAGAGATTCTAAGTTCGTAACTTATGAGTCTTGATTGTACAGTAATGAGCCTGTACATTTCACCACTCCCACTGCCTCCCTGGCCAAACAAGTGTAGGGGTTTTAGACAGTCTCTCAGGAAGCCACTGTTTACTCTGCTGGAGCCGCCAGGACTCAGACCACAGTGAGCTCCTTGTTCGGAGCTGTCTTTCTGCTTAGGCAGCAAGGTGCCTGAGCAACTATCTCCTTGTCCGATCATGCATATCTCAGTCTTTGACCCCAAGTGATATGTTTTTGATTTTCCTGTTTGAGACTCTTTCGTTACCCTCACTTCGGAATGACAGCACTGTCCAGAAATCAAGGCCAATGTCACGGGAAGTTTTTCCAGTCTAAGACTGTTCTTTGTATTAAATACTACATAAATCTTGCTAGAGAGAATATGCTGAGGGCTTTGAAAATAATTCAGAGGGAATTCAAAACAACTGCAATTTACACAAGTGCAGCCTCACTTGGAATAGATAGTAAGTTGTTTCAAATATAAATAGGATGCATGCGATGTATAGTTCTCTCACACACATATGCGTGTGCACTCCTACTAGATGCCAGGTACAAACCTCATGATTTACCCACGTTATGTCACTTGATTCTTGCAGTAATTATTTGAGTGATTATTTGATTAGGCTGATGACTCACTGACTGAACTATGGAAATTCCAGTGTACTTGTAGGAAAAGGAATTTTCCACACTTAGAGCCACACCTCATGCCTTTGCTCACTCTTCATTCATGAAAGTCTCTCAATGAGAAGAACTGTGACTTTCTTAACACGTCGTGTGTGTCCACCCTCTACAGCCCTTACAGTAAGCAACTCCTTTATGCTGTATATCTTAAATCTAGTGTGGTGCCCTTAAATAGGGATTCTCTTCTTAGCCAGGTCTCAAGGCAAGTATCTGCCTCCCATCCTGCATAGAATTCCCTATTGTGGCTGTTTTCTCTCATTGCAGGACCTCATTCTGTCTGTTATTGGAGTCATTCATTTAGCAGTTTGTTTGTTTTTTAATAAATAGAGAGGTGTCTGTCATGCATGAATTCTTTCATAAGTCTAAATGAGTCATATATGTATAACTATGAAATGTCCCTGGTTATTAAGTGTTACTACCATTACAACATACATGACCATTATGCTCATTTGAATAACTGTGGGCCCAAGTCCATTCTCCAACTTATAACTTCCTTAGCAGATGCCTTTTAAGATGCAACCAGCCAGTGACACCAGTGTTAGTGCTCTGTTCCCCACAGTGTCATCAATGAGTTTTAACAGAGGCTTCTTTCTAGGCAACAGGTACATTTTGGTGCCTTTTGTATTTCTGACCTACTAATAAATGTTTGCTGCTAACAAAAACTTGGGGTAACAGGTTATGTTCACAGTACAGCTCAAGTAACAATTATTTTAAAATATACACAGAGACTGGCCCAGTGTGAATGATATTTCCCTTAGCACAGAATCTCTAAAAATTCAGAAATGATCACATTAGCATGGGAGAGGGGTGGGGGTGGTCCTGGTGGAAACCACAGAAAAAACTGTCACTGCTTACAGAAGCTTCATTTGGTTTTCAGTCAATTGAAGGACTTTGCAGAAGATGGTACCTGTGAAATTGATCTCAATTAAAATCGGTCTGAGAGTGTGCCCTCCCCACAATAGCTCCCGGGCAGGTGAGAGGAGGCTTGTATTCTGCTGTAATGGCACCAGCACCTGTCTGGACTATCCTGGCGCTTCCTCTTTTTTTAATTTTCACCTCAGCCTTTTCTTCTAAGCAGTCTTTGACCTCTGCGCATCCCTAAGGAGCTCCTTTCAATGAGCGTTCCTCTTCTCCGCGTTGTAATGGAAGCGCGGTGGGGAATAGGAGGGCTGGGCAGTCTTTCACCTCTGACAGCGCGGCCTGCACGCGGCTGGCAGCTGTCAGGATGCTGACACGCGGCTGCAGCAGGATAATTGGGTACTTGAGGAAGATTCATAAGGCAATATGCTGCGGAGTCCCATGTCCTGCCCTGGGGCAACTAGGGGCAGTGAGAGGAAGGGGGAAAAAAAAGAGAAGGCTCCAACGGGGAATAGAAATCTGGTCTTGATAAATAATCATCAATTTATAACAGGACATGATGAAGACTTTTATTCACAAGAAGACCACAACTCATGCAACTCAGGGAGTGATTTTTAAAGATTTCAGGATTGAACCGCAGGCAGGGTGAACCAAAGCGTGGTTAGGGAGAGAGTCAGAAGGATGTGGATCACCCTACCCTAAAGGAAGGAGTGAGTCAGTCTCACATGGGCCGGGCCTTTTCATAGCAGGAAGCCAGTTGTTTTAATCAAAGCAAGCCACCTGACAGCTCATTATTAAGAGGCAACAAGAAGTGACTTTATTAATATAGTGTGTAGTTGGTTCCTCTGCAAATTAAAGTTCTTTGTTCACGTGTGACAGTCTGCTTGGTAGGCATCTGTCAGGGGCGCCAAGTGGGATAACATTTTTAAAGTGTAATGTGATAACAATTAACCTATAATTCTTTTTTCTAATAGTCTCCCCTTTCAATTTTATTAGATAAATTTATCATGAAAGGTGATGAAGACAAAATCTTTCATGTGATTTCCCTGTGATGTACCCCTCACGACTGGCATAATCTGTCACAAACTTATTGGCGTTTATTTTCCCCAATATTTATGATTTTGCTTATAAAATGTGACAGGTCGGTGGTTAGTGTGCCTGCCTGGTTTGTGAAAGGTCAGGATTCTTCATTACACATAATATTTTCCTGTTAAAAATAGTAATGTGGTTGATTTATTCAATCAGCATATGTCTTGTTACCAAGACTGAGATAAAATTCAGGTAAGAATCTGTAATAGAGATATGAAACAGGATTTTTCCTTCTGTAGTGATATCCGGGGAACTGGGAAACCTTGTATCCAAAAGTAGTCAAAAAAAAGTATTTAGATGATAAGATATTTATGTTCGATAATCTGGTAAGTGATTTCGAAAGGCAGAAATGAGCACCTGTAAATAACAGCCCATAATAGGAGAGTCTCAGATGCACCTCAGGGCTGTCACTGGGTGGATTGTGAGGCCTCATGCCACCTCTGCCACCCAGGGGCTTTTTGTCCTACACTTTACTGCACAGGACATCACAGCCAGTTCGGCCCATGGCACAAATGGAGCACTGCAGTCATTCCTTAGTTAATAGCACCTATCTATTGCCAGGTGCTATTTGCTCTCCTTGGACAATGAACAGAAACTTCTGTGACTTGTGGAGTTGATTTTTTTTGGGGGGGGTTAGTTAAATATTGTCAGAGAAAATTCCTCTTAGAGAAATCTGCTTTAACATTTCTGGGATTTTTCACCATAAAAATCAAAATGCCTGAGTTATTTTTAGGTTAAATTATCTGTTCAAATTATTCTTTATTTGGGGTGATAATTTAGTTGTTACAATGGTTTTGCTTCCTGATAGCTGGAGAATGCAGGGCAGGTGATAATACGTGGATCGAGACACGAAACAGGTAAATGATACCCATATTGGTAGTTATATACCTGTAGAAATGAGAAACATAACCTTTCTTTCAACTTGTATTGTGTCTTTAAAAGAAAAAAAAACTACAGGTGTTCTTTGATTCACTAACTCATCCAGGATTTACTTAGAATCTTCTATTGCCAAGGGTTGTGCTAGCTACCCAGATGACTAAGACAGGATTCTTGCCCAGAAGACCTAAGCCAAGAAGCACCCCAAACTGTAAAAAGGCCCAGGTGAGAAGTCTGCAGGGGGCACAGCCGGGGCATTAAGGAGCGTGGGACGCAGTGTGTATGTGGGAAATCTCACCTGTCCTCCTCTCCATTATATAAGCAATCCAAAGCGGTTGGTAAACTAGAGAACGTTTCTGCTTCCCCCTTATTCACATCTTCCCCATTTCCCAGATCTTCCAGGAACCATCAGATTAACCCCGCCCAGCTGAGAGAAGCTAGGCGGGGTTTTCCCCATGACAGGCCTACACAGGACTCTGATTTCAGATAAGGGTGACCCGGGGGCTGACACATGGCCCTCGGTCAGTGTGTGGTGACCACTGAGGAACCCAGTTTTTTCTGAGCTCTCTACCCTCACCTCTTCCCTCCACTCTGCGCTCCCTGGCTCCCCACTTGTATCGGCCCCTTCCACCCTCCAAACTCATCTTCTGCTCCTTCCTTCGCTCTGCACCGTGGGTCATGGGTCATGGGTGGGTCGGTGTCCCACTCTCTCCCATCCTGCTCGCTGGGTGGCCGCTAATTCAACATCTTAGCTTAAGCTGAATTCTGAATGTCTAATAATGGCTTAGCCAGTCTGTCTCAATATTCTTCACAAGATGGCATTTGTTTAGGCATCTGGGATAAACACACAAGCGCTCAGGACCTGAAGCAGTCATCCTGGGCTCTTGTCACCCAGGCCTCAGTGGTCCCCAGGGGCCTGACGGGACCAGTGAGTGGAACACACCTGTTATCATTTGCACCGTGCCTGAGCCTGGCATACAAACCGCAGACTGGGAGTGCTGGTCTCATCCCTCCCTGCAGTAGTCTAGCATTTTATTAGGAACATTTAATACCGTAATACAATATCCAGCTCAAGAGTTCAGAGCCCTGGACTTTGACGAATCTGTGCTGGAAATCTGGCTCTGTTCTGTTGGCTGAGTGATGTGGGGCAATTCATTGAACTTTGTGTATCTTAGTCCCCAGGTCATGGGGTCATGAGTGGATTAGTGTCTGTGAGTTCGTGTGCATAACAGAGTCAGCGGGAACTTTCCACACAGCGCATTTCATTCAGCAGTCTGACGGGTTTGTGGGTAGCGTAGGCAGAAGCAAGGCCACTGGGGCCGAGATTAAGAGAGAAAAATGTTGAACGTGTCTCTTGTCTCAAAGCAAACAGCATAGGCGCTTCCATACTTCTGTGCATAAGTGACTGTGTAAATATGTATAGTGTCCCCTTACTTGGAACGCACCGCTCTTCCTGCTCCTCTGTTTTCCAGCTAACTCCTTAGCTCAGATGGGACCTCTTCTGGAGGAGGTTCCTACAGGTGGTAGAGAGAGGCAGGCCACAAGCAGGTAAAGAAGTGAACCAGATTGCTGAGAACCGTGATGGGATGGAGGTTACAAAGTCTGCTCTGTGGAATTCTGAGGAGGTAACTTGGGGGTGCTGAGAACTGAGGCGGGACGAGTCCCGGCGGGGGTCCTTCCGTGGAGGTGGGCGTCAGTTCAGCACGGGTGGGGGACAGAGAGGAGGCCCGTGTGGCGGGAACTCAGTGAGTCAGGGCGGGAGGCGTGGGAAGGTGGCATCAGAGGAGACTGGAGACGGAGGCCAATCCTTACAAAGGATTTCTGTGTCCTCCTGCTTCCTAGACACTGGAAGCCACGTGCATTGGTCCTGATTACTAACTACTCCCCAGTGGAATCGTGTTTACTCAGAGTTAGAGGCAAACTGACTTTTGGCTCAATCCTTCGGCCATAGCCTTCTTATCCTTTGTAAATTGGTAGCGACCTCCATCACCTAGCACAAGGCCTGGCACAGAGAAAGAGCTCGATAAAGATTACCAGAATATTCACCAGAATGAGTTGAATGCTGATGCATGCGGAAAAATAAAGTTGTTTTAATAAGACGCTGTACTTTTTCATGCAGAAAGCTTGTCTTCACTCTAAGAGAAGCCCTCCTGGTTCTCCTGCTCCACCCACTTGTTCTGTGTTCCTTTGGAGAATTCTTGAATGCCATTTAGCATTGAATAAAATGACTTTTTCCCCTCTCTTGCTAATTATAATCATACAAGCAGTGAACTAAACAGTTGGGGGTGAGAGAAATTCTAATGTTAAAAATGCAAATAGTTTTCACACCAGATTAATTCATTTAACTAACAGTCCTGATCTTTAAACATTAAATGTTTGAGTGTGAAACGTTTTATTCACAGGGGAGATTGTCCACGTGAGGCTGGTCTGCAGCTTATTCCCCTGTCAGAAGTGATTTTAAGATAAACAGGATGCATATTGTTAGCTAGTTATTAACTAGCGAGTTGCAAGTTCTTGAAAACATTTCAGGATGTGACTGACATGATTCAAGATTAGCAGGCCGGGTATTCTGGGGCCGTTTGAGGTTAGGGAAGCCAAGTCATACAGGAATCTGAACGGATGTTTGTGTTATCCGTGTGTTTGGCTAATATTTGAATTAAATGTTTTATGTTTAATCAAAGCAAAACTGAAATTCATTATTACTGCTGATATGCAGTAGTAATTACAGGAAATAACGATCTCTTCCAAGTTCAGTGCCAAATGTTGATGAAGCAATATCTCTGGAGGAAGGACTTGTAGGTCTTAGATCTGGAAGAGAATTTAGTTCACTGTTTCTCAACTGTTTTAAATCCAGGCTCTCTTTTGATTAAGAAAAAAATCTCTGCCTTTATTTTCCATAGCTTTCAACTTCTTAATTTTTGCTATTAAAACAGTAAGACTTTAGGTGGGCAAAGGGGAGGGAATGAGGACATCTGCCATAGTGTGAACAGTAAAAATAAAGTAAAAAATGTATACATAATAAGAGAATGATACTCAAATTTTTTTAAAAGCATCATTGTTAAGGGTATGTTTTCTTAAATCAGAACTCCCCAAAATGTTAACCCAGCGCTGCCACTTACCAAATACAGCACTTGCTCTCTCTTTGCCGGTTTCATTTGTAAACGGATATGATTGTTCTGCCTAAGTGACATAATACATCTGAAGTAGTTAATAAATGTCATTTTGCAAGCACAATTAAAAAATAACAAGACTTTTTTCAAAGATGAGGTTATATTATGATGATAAATGGAATTTTTCGAACTATGCCTCTGCCCCATCTGATCCTGTGTTATCCTGGTAGAGAATCAGTGTTCTCCTTTGAGACTGAAAAAAAAAAAACACAACCAATGAGGCTTTATGTAATTAGGGTTTGAGATTAAGCTTGGACACAGCTTTTTTAAGGTAAAGCTGGTGCATGGTTAGGATTCTTTCACCATGTGTCTTATATAAGTGCTCGAGGAGCCTAGAAATCCAAATTCAGCTTTTTCGGGTATTCAGAGATAATCCACCTGCCCCTGTGATGGGTGGGTCTCTGCATTTCTCTCTGCATCTCAGCCCCGCACACGAGTGTTTTACTCGTAGATCAGCGAACACCTGAAGATGAGTGATTGTTCTGCTAAAGATGATGATTTTGGGAAGATACAGATAGTGTAACTTAGAAGTACGTACCACATTCTTGTATAAGAATGACTTGGCTTTAGCCCTATGATGTCACAGAGTAAAGAACAACTGGCATATTTTTAAAACAATATTATCAGGAAGGATGGTGGCACATGTGATATGCCAGTGGGAAATTGAAATCACAGACTAAATTACACTGCTGGCTAATAAATTCACTAGGAGAACAGAGTGGAGTCAGTGGCAGCAGGATGCAGCCCTAAGACATTAAGTAAAGGTTATCTGATGGAAAAAGAAGATAAATCAGAGTGGAGCGAGGTCTTAGTAATGTGTCTGCTTATAATTGTTTCTGGCTGGTAGAGAAGGATCCCGGAATCCTGCAGGCTCAGCTAAACAGAATGAGCTCGCTCCTCGCTGTAAACTTCACTGGAACTTGTTTCCGGGGCCTCTGCATGGGAAAATAGAAGTGGAATAATGGTAACATTTATTATTGTAATAAACATTAAACCGTTATCTGAGGGATCTCATGCACCGATCTCAACATCCTCACTAAAGGGCAAGATAAAAGGAAAGTAATTAGATATTTATGTGTGTTCTACATATCCGTAAGTGCTGATATAAGCATAGTATACAGTAGATTCAAATTTTTATTTGAGCACGTATATACACATTAGATAAAACATAACTACATAGAAAATATAAACTATTCGAAAATGAGTTATATGTACTGAAATAAAAGGGTTCATTTTACTTTGGTTGTGATGACTTATTACAATCATATATTTTTAGATAATTGCAGTAAGATATCCTGGAAATGCTCACTGAAACTCAGCGGATCTCAATTCCATGCTCGCTTTCAGTAATACAGAGCTTGAAATATGCAAGAGGAAAAACTTATTTATAGGGTGACTGGGGAGAAAATACTTAAATAAATAAATGGAAGAAATCCATAGGAGGTTGTTTGTTTGTTTGTTTGTTTTAAAACTGTGACCAGACTTGTGGAATCTGACTAAGGGATGGGCAGTGGGAAGGGACCCACAGGTAACTCAGTTGTGTGAAGTTTGAAAGGCGAGAAGTTCTGGGGCATTTGGGGAGCCTGCTGAGCGTTTGAGCATGGTTAGGATAATAGCTAAGAAGTGACATATGTTTGATCTGATTTACAGAAGAGAGGCAGTAAATATATTTGGTGATAAAGATTTTCTACAGAATTAGGGATGAAGCAGGCTAATGAGAATTATTGTCCGTGAAGGTTATTGCTGAGAGATACTGAGATTAAAAAAATATTAATTGGGAAGCTAAAGAATTGAGGAGTCCCTGTAAAATGGCAGGGAAAACTCTACCATATTGTGGCTAGATGCTTAGTATTTAATGTCACAGGTTCAGCTGGATGTGAGCTCCCTTGCTGTTGACTGTGCTGAGTGCTCTTGATTTTGTTTCATCAGATTTTGTTCCATGGGTCTCATTAGCGATGGGCCAGTGGAGCTGCTGGTTAGAAGCATTTTATTGTGTGTGTGTATGTGTGTGTGTTTCCCAGAAAATCTGCCTCTACAGACAGACCTCTCTCTATCTCATCTTGAATTTTATTTGATTGGTGTTCACTAGGGAGCCTGTTTCTTTGGGCCAGGTAGCCAGAAATTGAGGACAGGGAAGTCAGAAAGGACCATACGGAACTTGTTCCTTTCAGTTTTGTGTTTCTACTCATGGTATGTTACAATACCTTGCCTGTTGGTTCCCTTGTACTTTGATCTCAGATGTTTAATCTTAGGCTTGGTTTTGTTAGACTGCACCTCAATTCTTTCAATTGTCTGCAAAGCTAAAACAGTATCCTACTGTTAAAGATGTTAATTAATAATGGAACACATTTCCATGCATAAGTGCACTTTTATCAAGCAAAACCTCAGAGCACAGAAGACGTTGTTTTACATATTGCCTGGTTATTCTAACCCCCTTTAATTTGTTTTATTTGGGAGATGTGGGTAGGAGATTAGAGCTGCAAAGATCAAATCACAATCTCCTTTTCCTTAGCCAGAGACCACAAAACATATCCAAAGAAATGTTTTCATTGGTGCAATTTAGAGATACTGTGGAGGAACCAAAGGTGGTTCTTTTATAGCAGCTAAGAGGAGCTGAAAGGAAAAGGTTTTTACACCGAGGACGGGAATGTGAGCACACTGTAAGAGAATGAACCCATCTTCACCATGGTGAGCTTGAAATAGAAGGCGTCATGTGGGCGGTGCTGGTCTGAGCAGATGTAAATCCCTTCTAAAAATCCGATAGCTGAAAACATGGCTGTGTGTGCATGGATTTTCTATTATGTTCAGCTCTTCAGGAACAGCTTAGTTTTAATAGTTTCTAAGAGGAATCATGAGATGACAGAGGCTCGTATCTACAACAGGAGGCACACTGACATTCTGAACATTTAATTTTCTGGAAAAAATATCCCTACAACTAATTATTGTCCAAACCCTTCTCATTTCATTAGGCAAAACTCCATTAAATTATGTTCTTCACTCATCGTATCTTTAATTTAAAAATGAGTATTTAACACTTAAATACTCATGTCAAATAGAAACTGAAGCCAAATGGATTGGACTACTCTAGTAATTGGAGAAATTTAAATTCTATGTCTAATTTGTAGGCAATTAAAAATTATATTTCTGCTGCAAACCAAACAGTAGACTATGGTAAGCTACAGGGATGTAGGGTGGGGATGTTTGGAAGAACATACTGTTTTCTGTGTGATGATGACCATGGAGAAAAGGTTACTAGATCCCTTCAAGCTTGGTACCAATCACCTTATTGGCAACAATAAGGATAAAAAACACAAGGTCCATAATTTAAATGGTTGCCAACTCAGAGAATGGAAGCCTTCTGTTTAAAAAATGGTGACATAGAAATGTCCATGGCATTTAAAGTGTGTGGTCACCCATGTTACCATAGGCCAGTGCAATTGTTTGTGGATAAGAAGCCAAAGGGACTTGTGTTACCTTCATTATTTAGCTAGAAACGGGGAGCAAAGGGACCTAGACATTGAGCTGGACAAACTGGGGAGCAGAAGCCTGTTTGCTTCACTAGGAAGCTCAGCTTCACACCCCAGGGGAGCACAGCATTGCTCTGCCAAAGGGATGAACATGCCTCCCTTCCCCACTCCAGTACTGGAATGTTGGGGGCACCAGGGGAGGTGCTGGACCATAGAGGCCTGTCAGTCTAACCAAGGGGGGGACCCATACAAAGCTTGTGAAAGTTTGGGGAGTTGATTGGTTCTTTTCAAAAAGCATCCGGGTCTTCCCAAACCCAAACTCCTGGTTTTAATCCCAGGGAATCAAAGAAGTTCTCTCTCTCTCTCTCTCTCTCTCACCCTCACCCAGTGATGCACTCCTCTGTTCATTCCTGCTCTCTTACTTGGGAACACACGACCCTTTGGGTCTTGCAGCTTCTGGGCCTGCAGCAGATGGTGTGGGCTCCAAAAGGACTAAGCTTTCTCTCTTGTCCACCCAGTAATGTCTTCACCCCATGCACTAGCAAGTTCTCTCTCCATAGCCATGTGGCCTTAACAGCCACATAAACTTTGCCACCAGAGCAGCTGGGGACAAGCTAAGCTACCTGGATGGGGACTGAGGCCACTTAGCAGCCACCTGCAGGCTCCAAAGGACTCAGCTTTAATATGAAATAGAAACTCTGGATACTGGCTTTTGCCTTGGCCTTGCTGAGGACACAGCTGGACTTTTTCCATGGTGGGTCAGAGGAAGATGGGATGTTGGAAATCCAGGGGACAGATTCTATTTCCACACAAATAAACCATGCCCCACCACTGCCTCCCATGCATGGGTCCTGGGAATGCCGTCCTTGTGATGCTCTGGAAGAGCCTAGTTCCCACCAACAGCACTCAGTTGAAGCTGTCCTGTTCCTCCTTGAGGATCAGCTGACGAAGCTCAGATCACCTCCGTGAACCACATCACCTGTCTCACTGAGAAAGCACATCAGCTAAATGAAATTGTCGTCTCCAGTGAGGCACCCAGGATGAAACACCATATTTTGGCCCTAGTAAGTATGGCAGCTGGCGCTGAGGAAGTAAGATGGGGGTTGTGAGCAGTGATTCAGGAGTGGAAGATCGAACACTGGTGTATATAAGATGTTAGAATTCTTCCCACTGGACCAGTAAGGCTGAGGTGAACCTTGTAAGACAGAATAAGAAAACTGGGGTAGGAAGCAGATTTCACTACTGCCCAATGAAGTTATCTTTTAATGTTCTGAATGTCTTTCTCATTTTTCTTCTCCTGTGTAAAAACCATTCCCTCTGAAGGTTACAAACATTGTATGTACTATCTGAGTAGTGAATATACAAATGTCCTCCATGAATGTATATCAAACTAATGTAGCAATCTCCACAGTTAACTATATACTTTATGGTGTTAGACTTACACATCTCCAAGAATTACTATCAACTCCTTGCTTTGACATTATAAAAAGAATAACTTGCTAGAAATTTCTTGATGCATCTATCCATTTTAATAGTCATCCTACTTTAGGCTAGCATATTATTTTGAGATTACTGAAGTGAAATCTTTTGAAAGGTGTAAAACTTAAAGCTTCTGCTGTGTTTCTGAAAGATTAAAGAAAAATTCCATTAAGAAGCAGTAAGAGAATTCAACTGTGTCTTCTCATGTGTTACCAGTGCTTTGCATTCCAAATAGAAAATATGCCAAGGTGCATTGTGTATTAATCAATCAAAATGCAAAAGTAACAGCAAAATTCACCATAACAACCGAGAGTATTTCTCAGGGGAGCTTTCATTGGATTGCCTGGGTTTTGACATAGAGTAACCCAGCTGTCCAGCTATTGATTTGGGCATAATTATCTGCTGCTTAGTAATTATTTACATATGCATTGGAATTGTGTCACTGTGCTTTTCAGTGGGATTAGGAGAAATGGTGAAAATTTATTACTGTTTGAGGGCAACACTATGGTTTCCAAAGATAAGACCCCATTGTTAGGCCTTTTAGGAGGCTGAATTTTTCACTGGCGTATAGTCCCACCCATAGAAACAGGGAAGGCTGTTTATGGACATTTGTTTCTGTATTTTAATTTTTACAGTTCACAGTTGTATATCATATTTTTTCACATCAGTCATGCCCTAGGTTTGAATGCACAAAAGTGTGTGTGTGTGTGTGTGTGTGTGTGCGCGCGCGTGCCCTGGCCAGGTGGCTCAGTTGGTTGGAGTGTTGTCCCATACACCAAAAGGTGGTAGGTTTGATCCCTGGTCAGGACACACACCTCGGTTGCAGGTTCCATCCCCTGTAGAGACGCATACGGGAGGCAACTGGTCAATGTTTCTCTCTCACATTGATACCCCTCTCTCTCTCTCTTCCTTCTTTTCTCTCTAAAATCAGTAAAAACATATCCTCAGGATGTGTCTCTGTGTGTGTGTATGCACACACACACTTTCTTGACAAATTACGCATTATAAGAAATTTTTATTATTTGCTAAGGATTGTGGCTAGGACCAATGATGCTTACCTTTTGACAAATCTTTATGAAAAAGAAGGAAAAAAATGTAATATTATAATTCATTGTTCCTAAACATACAGGCTAAAATTAGGGTTTTCAATGTGAGTAACTCACTGGGACAACGTTAACATATATGGCCTTCCTTCGACTCTCCATAGCTCAGTGGGGAACTCTGTGGTTGGGACTGATATTTTGAGGTCTACACTATTCATCATTAATGGTAAGACATGTGACCAGTTAGCATTTAATTTTGCCCAGGTGAACTTTTGATATAATCCAGACTAACACCAGATTATGTGAAAACTTTAGTCCAAGCCAACTTTGGGCAGAGTTGTGGCCAATGTTGCACAACCTAGGGAACCGAAGTTTCACTTATTAGGGAGGTGTCATTTGATCACTGATCGTGCTCTTAATGATCGCGTCCTAGTGCACATATTGGGCAGGACATTGCAAATTTCGTCTGACTTGCTTTAACATGACTGAAAAACTTAGCAAGCTGTCTCTCCAGCTAATTTTGATGTTCAGTATGGAATCAAACTTTCATAAGACTCACTGTGAGACTTCATTTTTATGGCTTAAATAATTAAAATTTTCTGTGATTACACCATTTTGTTTAAAACCATGTCTCCAACATTTGTCACAGTAACACAATACTGAAGGGGAGCACGAGTGAAGTATTTAAAGTTTGTAATGGGCTCTGAAAAAACTGAATTCCGAAAAAACTGAGCTGCCTTCCAAGGCTCCCGCAACTCTTCCCCCAGCTGTTCTTGAATAACAGGAAGAGAGAGGAAGACTTCCTTCAGACCAGCCTAATCTAAATATGAAACTCCCTCTACTTCCTTCTGGCTGTACTTATCTCTTTGTTCTTGTTGAATGTAAATTACTTCATTATCTAGGTAATATAGAGATTTATTCAGCTTATACTATTTATCTTTTGAACTTGTGTGCATTGGTATTGTCCATCATTAATTCAAAGCTCCTAAATTGTTGGGTCAAGTTCTCTGATATTCTGTGTCTAAGATGCTTATTACCATGCCATGTTAAGTAGATCATGAATGGTAGCTTTCAAGGTGCCTTTGTTTACATTTCTCCTTTCCTGTGGTAGAAAAATATTTTTCTGCATTGCCATATCAGCTGATGCACTTTCATACCAATGGCGAGGCTAGTGATGAAGGTGATGTGATAGGGTACGGGGTGGGGTCAAGGCTGGAGAACCATTTAGGGTGGGAAATAAGAATTTGCTCTCTTGAACCAGACAGATCCAGGGGAAAATTTCTGGCTCTGGACATTCCAAGCCCAGATTTTTTCATCTTTGAAATGGGATCACAGTGCCTGTGTCCTGGGCTGAATGGTGTCCCCCACAAAATTCATATATTGAAGTCCTCACCCCAGTACATGAGCATGACTGTGTTTTTGGAGGGTCTTTATAGAAGTACTTAGGTTAAAACAAAGCATTAGGATGGGTCCTCATCTAGTATGAATAGTGACCTTAAACAAAGTGAAGAAATTGAGACACAAGCATAGCACTGCGCAGACACAGAGAGGAGATGGCCACCTACAAGCCAAGGGGCGAGGCCTGGAACAGATTCTTTCCTCACAGCCATCAGAAGGAACCAACAGCCCTTGATCTTGGACTTCAGCCCTCCCAAAATGTGAGATACTCAATGATGGACAACGCCAATGCAAACCAGTCCAAAAGATAGATAATTAAACAATATCAGTTGTTTAGGACATCTAGTCTCTAATACTTGGTCATGGGAGTCCTCTTTCATGGTATTGCTGTGATTAGATGAGATCCTATGGCTAAAGTGCTTATACAGTAAGTGATGTGGAACAAGCACTCAACAAATGGTGGTTTAATAAAATGGTCAGAGGGGAGAGAGGAGAACAAAAGTGGAAATGTTTTTAGAAATAAGGTAGGGGAATGCTGGTGGGAAGGGGTGCAGGGTGGAGGGGAATAAAAGGGAAGAAAAAATGGGACAACTAATAGCATAAGCAATACAATATATTTAAAAAACACATTCGAATCCTTCAGGCCTGTGTGGACGTGGAGGTGTATTAGGAAGAAAATACAGAGAAGTTTCTTTTTGCTCAAATTAGACCTCATGCAAACACATGAGCATTTACGGATTGACTGTATTCAATTGTGTTTTCCTATGCAGTTGTCCCTTTGGGATGATAAATGACCCCAAATATTAACAAATGAGCCTCACAGGAGGATTTATGATCTCGAGCCATAGGGTTCAGATGGTGTCTGCATGTCGAAGGCTCGGTAAAAATATATGTAAGTGGGGTGTCCCAATCTATCTGGTTTCATTGGATTGGTTTCGCGCTTCATTGCTTTCTGGCAAAGAAATATTGTGGGCCCAAAGCATTTTAAAAATCACCAGTGTTAAAATGATGCCTCCTGCTAGTCACTCACACTCCTCTATGAATAGCCAGCAGTTGCTGTATTTATGTGGCTCTAGAGCACATTTTTAAACATTAGTTTTACATGCCAAGCAACCCCTGTCCCCTGTAAGTTTTTTTAAAGTTATTTTATTTGCAAGCTCTTTTTCAAGATGAGTAAGGAGGGTAAGATTCTTGTTTTCTTGTTTTGTACCTCCAGCGAATAATTCCTTCTATTAGAAGTTTAGTATAATTATATTTAGAGTAATTGCATCTAAAATGCCTGAGTTTCTCATAAGAAGGTCAGTGTCGGCACACTTCATAAGACGTCAGAGTTCTTCAGCTTGTCTGCCCTTCCACTCCGTTGCTGCACACATTTTATTAAGAGCCAGTGGTCTTCCCCAGTCACTGCAGCAGTAGTTAGGGAAGGGCATTGAAGTGGGAGGTGAGATCATATTTCACAAAACGTTCTTGCCCTCCACACACACATTGTGCACAATCTTACCCACAATCAAACATATTCTGCAGAAGGCTAGCCAACTTTTATTGTTTTCTTCTGTTTGGTTTGGTTTGAAGGGCGTTTTGTCAAGAAGGCTCTCGCTGGCACCGGAACAAAACACTGGTCACCGCCTAGGAAGTCATCAGCTAGACTGTAACTCTAGCTTAAAAACCATGAGTCACAAAGGAAATGTGCAAGTGATAATAGCAACTTCTTGTGTGTCTAAACAGTTAACACCCAGCAAGGTGGAGAAGTGGGGAACCCCATTTGCCCAGCTAGAGAATTCACAGAAGTTTCCAGGGCTGTTCTCAGTTTCAAGAAGGGGTAATAAAAATCCTAATCACTCTGGTTCCGGCTGCCACCATCTTCGCCCTGGACTACTTCAAAGGCCTCATATCTGGCCTCTCTATCGTGACTGACTCCTGTACCTCCAACTTCTTTCTAAAGCACAAATTATATTCTGCCTCCCCTCCACTTAAAACCCTGTAGTCGCCCCTGGTGGCCCTCTAGATGAAGTTCACATTCCTCAAGCATGTCTGCAAAGAGCTTTAAGATTTGGTCTCTGCCTACTTCAAGCTCATTTCCTGCAGCTTTCTTTTTGCGCCCACGTCCATGGAAGTACCTGTAGTTTCAGGCTTTCTCTCGCCTCCGGGGTTGTGTATGCAATGTTCTTGGTGCACACAGCTCTCTGCATCCATATCTAGCCACCTACTACTCACCATTAGCTCCTCCTCAGCTTTGCCAGCTCTGGGACTGGATTAAATGTTCCTTCCGTGTGCTTCTCCCACCCCCACCCCAGCCACCCACCTGGGTACTTACAGTATTAAAAGTATTTATTATTCATCTTTCCCACTAGATACTAAGTGTTCGAGGGCAGGAAAAGTGTCCTGTGTGCATTATATACATTATATATGCATTATAGTACCTAGTCAGTGTCCAAAGCACATAAGGACATGTCTGAAGGAAGGAGGGAAGAGGGAAGGGAGGGAGGAAGGGAGGGCAGGCAACAACGGAGAGTACTGGAAGTGGGGAAGACACAGGGCAAGAAGGGACCTGGTATTAGTAGAGAATTTACTATTTATCCCACTAGTTTCTTTTACTAAATCTTCACGACAGCTCTTTGAAGCAGGAATTCTTATCTGTAATTACTGAGGACGGTGGGCCTCAGAGGGCGGGGCCCACTGACAGAGCTCTCAGTTAGCAAGTTGTGGGACTGGGATTTGCACGCAGATCTGCCTGATCCCCAACCGAGCTCCTCCTCTGACCCTGAGCTCCCTTCCCCACTCCCCACCCACGTCGTAGAACGGATAGAGAAAGATGCCGTGTTTGCCACAGCCTTGATCAAGTCCAGCGGGTCTGATTCTCTGCAGCTGCTCAGTCCCCAGACTTCCTCTGCTTTAGGCTGAAATAGAAATAAGCTCGAAACAAACCCACTGGCCTATTTTTATTAATCACTATGAACTTAGTGGCTGTAGCAGAGCTGATTCACTTAACTGAGGTTGCAGGAAATATTACAGAATGTAAAGGGAAGGCTAGGAATGCCAAATCAAAAATCTTGAAAAACTGGCAGTTTGAGTTTTTCAAAAAGGTCGTTACCAAATTCATAATGAGATTGAGATGAATTTCCGCCAAAGTATTAAATCTGTGGTATCCAGAAACCAGGAAATATGTTTGTGCCTTGAGCCCCTTGCATCATGGAGTGTCATGTGCATTAGTACACTTAATTAGCTACTCTGATGACATCAGTTACAGTGTCATATGTCACGAATGGCTAATTGCTTGCAAATGGAAAACCTTATTAAAATAAACACCAGGGGCTCACTCTGAAGTCTGCACCAAGCATCTTTTAAGCTGACATGACATATCTTTGATAATCTTGGAGCAAGGAAATGAACATTTTCCTACAGAAATCCAAGACACATTACCAAGGCAACAAGGACGTTTTTAAAGAAAACTTATCTAATCAGTTACAGAATGCAAATGGTAAGAATTTTTTAAATACTAGTTATTAATGTGTGCAATAACATTTCATGGCCAGTATATCTAACTGAAACATAATACTATCTTCTACATCTTATATCTTCTAAAAGTACTTTGATTCTGAGTGGAAGGTTTCTGCCAAGCAACTTAATTATAGTTTGAAAGTAATGCTGGTGTTAGCTTTGCAAGGCTGACCTTCCACTTCTGCTTGAACACCCACACCTGCTGGCGTCAGAGTCCTAGGGAAACGGTGGGCTCAGTGCACTCTGGGATGTCACTTGTGCCCTAGACTTTTCGAGAAGGGGTGTTAAAGTGGTTCGCATGCAATTTTCTCATTTTGTAAATGAGATACTAAGGCCAGAGACAAAGTAATTCACCTAAAATCCCCTAGCTCAGTGTCATTCCTACTCCCCGCCCCCATGGGAATAAGGTTGAGCATTTTGTTGGTTTCTATAGAAGATGACAGCTCGTTGTTATAAATTATTATTCAGGCCATCAGGAATGCCAGGTGTCTGTCTCAAAGTTAAACCATCGATTGATAACAGAAATGAAATTAAAGTTCAGACCTCCTAATTCCTGGTCCAGATCTGATAACCCCCAGGAGGTTGCCTTTTTTATGGAAAATGTGTTTGTTTGATAGTCTTTTAATTTTTTTCACAACACCTGTTCGTTGACTACACTTCGCAGACTCAGTGTTTGCTGTCTTTGGTCTTTTGGAGAAGCCACAAGCTTTTTAAAGAAAGATTATTTTTCAGTTACAGTTGCTGTACAATATTATGTTCATTTCCGGGGTTCGACATGGCGATCAGACACTGATGTACCGCATGAAGCGGTAGCCCTGGTGAACCTAACACCCATCTGATACCACATTCAGTTACTACGACATCATTGACGGTATTCCCTATGCGGTACATTGAAGTCACAAGCTTTTTGATGAAAACTCCAGTGTTTAGAAATTGTTCTGCTGTGTTCAAAGAAAACGAAAGGTGTCATCAATGAAAGCGCATGCACAGAACGACAGAAACCGGAAGAAGTTAAATTGTTGAAGAGATCGTAGACCATCTATGATCCAAGAGTATTTTGGAGAAACTGAGGCTCGAGGTTGTTTGGGTGTTAGATGACTTACTGAAGGTGACACACAGTGATGGGCAATGGCCGAACAGGAATAACATCCAAATTCGCTGTGACTTCCGCATCCTATAAATGTGTGGGAAGAACCACCTTCCCCACTCCAGTCTATTCTCCATATACCTCTCCACTGTATTATAAAATATAAACCATATTATACCACTACTTTACCTAAAACCCTCGTGACTTCCATTGCTTAGACTAAAATCCAAATTTCTCATCTTGCCTGTACATTTCTTCGTGATGCAGCCCTGCTAAATGTCTTTATCACACTCACCTTTCTATCTCATTAGCCCGGTGGGTACCAAGCACAAAGTAAAGGCTCTTCCACTATTGGTGAATTGTAGGAGGATTCAGTTCGTGAATATTCCTTCCAGAGAACCTGAAGTGTATGTTTGATTGGATTTCCCTCCTAAACCTACAGCAGGTCTTTCCTGTCGGTGCTTCTGACATTCTGGGAACATCGTTGTGTCGTGGGTCTCAAGCCCCAGGAAAACGCCTGATCCCCCCCCGATCCCCGAAGTCCTGCTGAGTTCTCCTCTGACACTGAGGTGCAGTGGCCGAGTTCACACAGGACACAGTGTGATGAATGGATTCTGGCATGGTCTCCGATTGTCTGCCTTTGTCACTGGCTCAGTGGTTTCCCAATGCGATTCTTTGCTTAGAAATCACTCTGACAGAACATCCCTTCTCCTTCACCTACTACCCATTCTGGTTAACACCTCAAAAAATAATTTTTTCCCAATGATTAAAAAAACTTGGCAAAGCTCTTTTGATATGCCGCCGAAAAGATACTGACATTGTTTCTGTTTCATTAACTATTAGGAAATGAGATAATAACTGTCGTTTTCTAAATAGTATCTGGAGGAAAAGGAAAAACTGTTTTTGTTTCAAGATTCCATTTGTGGCATTGGCTTTGATTCCATAACAAAATTTCTCTCAAGAAGTGAATTGCTTACTGTACAAGGTGAGTTAATTTTTGCAGTGATGGAAATCAGCGCTTACAGGGCACCAGGGTATCATGGAGTACATTGGAAGAGGCCATTTTCTGAAGAGCGGTTTATGTATTGTCTACGAAGCTGAGCATTGAAGGGAAGATGCAGTGACAGGGGTGCTCCCCCACCAAATGTGCCCGGAGAATCCACCAAAGTCAGGTGCTGCACTCAAAGGCAGGGGATGTCCCTGAAGGCTGCTGTATGGTAAAAAAAAAAAAAAAAATCTTTCCATGCTTTTATAGGCTGATGAGCTAAATGAAAGAAAGTTAGGGGGAGGAACAGGAAGGCTGCCAAAGTGTGTCCTTCACAGACATCTGAATGTTCGCCTCTCTTTACCACCTCATGGATTTTTATTTCAAGGTCAAGCAATTCCCACAATGTACGGAAGTAGAAAAATGATAGAGCTCTTTCATGTTGAGACAAAAGCGAAGTGGGCGCAGAGAGGTACAGGAACTCCGAGGGATGGATGTTGGGCCAGGTTTGGTAGCAGCAGTGTTGCAAGATGGTTTGGCCTCTGTGCAAAGTTTCTCCTTTCTTTTTATGTTTTCAGTGAAAGTAGAGTTGGCATGCAATATTATATTAGTTTCGTGTGCAAAGTGCTGAGGCTCTTCCTCTTGGTTTAATGACAAAAGGGGGCAGGTTGTTAGTTTACTCGTATCAGACAGAAGGTTTGAGCGGTCCGTCCATCCACAGGGGAGGACAGGCGGTGAGCGGAGCCTCTCCCTGATTCTGGCCCGTGTGCCGTTCTTTGTCCTCTGGGTGTCCCAACACTGACATAGCTTGGAGGGCAGTTAGCCCTTACAAAACAGGGTGGCAGAAACGCTTGCTGTGAAAGGGGGAGAGATGCTGCTTATGGAGCCAGAAGGCTCTCTCAACACTGTCCCTTCTCTTGTGGAAGCAACAAGCTAAAGTCCTAGGACTTGTATCTGCTCAACAGATGTTCAGGGAGATTATATGCTGCTGAGCATCAGCATCACAGGCCAGCTGTAGGGAGGGTCCAGCGCTGTCAAAAGGATGACATAAGTGCTATTCCAGAGGATCAGAAAGCTGACTTCTTAGGGGAAAGCCACATCGTGACCCAGAGCGGAAAGAGAGGTCCTGGAATATCTGAGCCCCAACAGACTTCATGAAGACATTTGTCTTGCTGATTAGGCTGTTTTTATTGGGGTTTGGCTTTTCCCCTGGAGTCCCCATCTTAAAGGTGGTGTTGAGTGTGGAACATGGAGAAGTGACATCTGATTCATGCTGTCAAAGGCCTGTGGCCCTTGGACTCAGGAGAAACCATAGGCTCCATACAAATTCTAGCCTCATCATCTCCTTTGTCTGGCAGTTTGTGGGAGCTGTGTTTTTGTTTAATCCACTTCTTAACACTTACAAATAACTTCTCGAATAATTTTACCATGCCTATGACTAGACCACTTCCTACTAGCTACAACCAACCCTCCAAGATTCCTATGCTTCATGTGTTAACTCACCTCCTCAATCACGAGAGTGTCGTACAGTGTCCTCTGTGGTTCCCCTCTTAGGAGACGGGTGTGAGCAACAGCGCCTGGGGGATCTTGGAGCGTATCCTGGAGCAAGGGTGAAGACCCTTTTCAAACTTCTTTTGTTTTAGCTCTAAAAATGTTATCATTCTAATTCATGATATGACCACTCTTAATGGCCAAAAAGTGATTTTTTTCCTCTACAAATATTTGAGGAAAATGAGGGATCCAGCAAGCTGTTCCATGCTCATCTTAGTGCCTGCACTCTTACACACTTTGCACCCCCCAGGAACACACCTGTGGTCTGAGACGCGTGGGGATGTGCGCCGTCTCTGTGGCCCTGGCTGTGTTGCATTCCCATCTGGTCTCGCACAGGTGCAGAGAAAGGGCTGAGGGACTGCAAAGAAAGTGTAAGTAAATGGGAAGTGTGTACGGTATCTGGAGTGCCAGTCCCGCCCCATCTAGACGAGAGAGGGGAAGATCAGTGACACCCGCTGCACTGGCTCCATCCCTGCTGGAAGGCACACATTCTCTCCCAGCCTGGGAGGCTGGAGCTGCGCCCACTGAGGGAGTCGCCGCCCTCACACAGAGAAGGGGGCGGGGCGTGAACACTAATTCCACAGCATTTGCGATGCTTCTCGAACTGCTCAGTGGCAGCCTATAAATAAACTGTACCAACTAAACAAGAGAGTTTAAATTTCTTAATGAAAATCAGTTTAAACCATTTGTATTGAAAGTTTTGTGCATTGCACCATTTCCTCAATATACTTTTTATTCAAAAGCTCTCAAGATTTAGTTTTGGGTGATTTTCAAAAGGTTGTAATTTTTACATCCTACTAAAACACATGTGAGAGTTTATAATGTTGTTGAAATGCAGAAACTAATTACCATTAATGAGAAGTGTTATAAGCCATACAGTTCTCTTAATTCAACTTTTCAATAAGAAAGAAAAGAAGTGGTATTATTTCCTGTGAATAGAGAAATACAGGAAATTAATTCAAATTTATGCCAATATTTCTTCTTTTCATGCTGTCTTTGGGATGCTTGATAGGCTTCAAAGATTACAGGTGTTTTCATCTAAGAGTATCTTTTAAATTAAATATCAGCAATCACCAGTAGCAAGAAAACCTAGGCTTGCCAATACAACTCAGGAATGAGCTCAAAGGTATTTAAGAATCCTTCTTCCAGGGGCCACTGTGGTACAATGTCACCTCACCCCCAGCATGCAGTCAGTTTGTGTTTGTGGGTGTCCAGAGAACAATTAGCATTTATAGCGATGCACAGTCACAGACACCATGAGAAAACCACCAGTGACAGAACTGTTCTCCCCTAAGGCTCTGTTGGCCTGGCTGTGAAATTGCCAGTATTTCAGGCCCCCTGCAGCCAACCATGCCTTTGCACGGCCATTTCCCTGCAGAAATGCTTATTCCAGGTGTCCTTGTGGCAAAGTCTCACTTACTGTGTCTTATTTGCTTTCCCTGCACCTCCCCCTAGGCAGAAATAATTATTCATTTCCCTCTATATGTAATACTTCTAACATACTTTGAAATACTTCTAATACAGTTCTTTGTTATAATCCATTTTAGCTAATGGCTAACAGGTCTCTCCCCTAAGCAGGAACTTAATAAATACAAAGATTATAGTCATCTTTCTCCTTGCTTTTTTGTGTCTCATTATTTTTGATTGAATGTCATACATTGTGTTGAGTGTAGAACAGAAGCGACTGAAGCAAATAGTATTGACACTCAGAAACGTGTGCACCTCTCATTCTGTCAGGCCATTATTGGGGGTGGCTGAGTCAGCCTCGTCTGTAGTTGGCTTGGATTTGGGTTTAATTGTTGCTGTAGTTACCTTTGAGTATACCATGGACTTCGAATTCCTCCAGTGATGGGCTCTCTTGTGCTTAGATAGATCTGGCAGTACTGAGTGATTTTTCTTGCTCCTGTTCCATCCTCATGTTGCAGCAGCTGGCGCACACTTGGATAGTCTTGCCTTTCCCCCAGTAATAGACCGCAATTGCTTGTTACTAAGTGCTAGGCTCCTGGTGAGGCCAGTGGATTTGGGAAGTGGGAGTTGGATGCAGGGTGGGAGGGTTCCTCAGTTTACATGGTTGATCACCTGTCTTAGGAAGGTCCTGTAAATTTGGGCTTTGGGAGTACAGCTTTGTCAGCATTCTTGTCCCCTTATGGTGGCAGGGGACAGGAATGCTGACAAAACCTTGACTAGGAAGAGTTTCTGGCCCCTTTTCTAGCACTAACAGATGCCTGATTGGTGTCAGCACAGGATTTGGGGACCAAGAGAATTCCTTGCGTGTGCCCCTCCCCCTAAGGAGCAGAGGGCTTTTGCTTCTATCTAGCTCCCAGAAGCACTGGATCTTTGATGCCTCCGTGGGGCAAGAGGATTTCCTGCTCCTCCTCTTCTCCAGCAGTTTACTTTGCTCCAGCCTTTGCTTCCTGTAAGAGGGCGGTCTGGGGGAGTGGACGGGTTTGGGCGCTGTCCCGGGTGGCTGCCAGTCACTTCCCGAACACTTGTGCCCCTGCTCTTTTCTTCTTCCTGCCCCCAATCTCGTTCGTGATTACACAGTGCCGACTGGCACAAGGGCGTGGATCCTCCTCTCCTCCGGGGCTCCCCATTATTCTAAACTGCCATGCAAACCTGCATTCCGTCTTTTAAAAAATCGTAAAATTGAAGCTTTTTCCTTACACGTTTTCGTGTCCCTTGCCAGTGACGGAGCAGTTGTGTGTCCCATCCTTCCTTGGATGAATTTGTCATCCTTTGGAATGCCATTCGCATGGTTGCCTTGTGACTTCAGCTCTCTGATCGCTCCAGAAAATTTATGATTTCATAGATTATCTGCCCTTTTATTCTCCACTGTTAAGGTGAGAGTAATATTTTCTGTGTGGCTTTTTAAATACCAAGTGGCAGCGAAATGTTCCTGGTGTAATGACATAGGTGCCCAACACCCCGCAGAAGGTGGGGACAAAGGAGATGTACTTTACACTGTAATGAGCCTCGTTTCTTCTCACTCAAGAAATCCATGCATCTTCTCGTAGGGAGACTCTTCAACATTTCTCTTCATCCTAGCTCCTCAGTTCTGCCAGTGAGAGTGGAGTGGTACAGAAAATTACACTTTAAATTCTTCTATTTGGACTTTTTCAGAAGGGTGTATAAATTAAATACAGCAGGTTGCAAACTTTACCCAATGACTATTCATCTTTCAGTCCTCACGGGAAATGAACTTCACAAAGAAACATGCGAGGTGATTTTTTTAAGGCCAATCTGAGCCAGTCCTTCGTACTTGTTGCCCAAAATAAAAATTCTGCTAAAATAACTATGACAGCTGGTAACAAAAGTACTATTTCACTATCTCTTTTGCCAATAATAAAAAAATTGTTTTAAAATCAGGAAGTCCCCGACGTGGGGACGTCACGTTGCCTCAGCCTCCTGTGTAGATCAGGCTGAAATGACAGACCCTGAGGCTGCTCCGCGGGTCGGGGCTCGGCCTGTGCTCCCGGCACTCTGCAGGGATGGAGCAGGGAACAGCCTATCTGCAGTGCTGAGAAAAATCAATTTTCATCTTCAAAAGATGGAATGACCAAGCGAGATATTGACTTAGAAATAAAGTGTTTCTTAAAGACTTGCCATGTCCTATAAATGTCAGACCCAAAAGTAAAAGTTTGGTGATTGAAAGTTTACTGCTAATTTCGGACAAACATGCATGTAGCTTTGCCTCAAGGGAAAAACTAGTTATGTATGATTTTCTTGCAGAATATTTTGTTACAACCATGCAGCTAGTTTCAGAACCCTCAAAACCAGTCTTTTTGTATTATTGTTGATAGGTATGACTTGATTCCTTCCACTTATTTTCTATTCTAAGGTTTTCTTCTTCTCGTTCCGATAGGCAAATTATTTTCAAATTTTTATCATGAATTTTATATAGCCGGGTTTGACATATAGCCTGTAAATGCCACTCTGGATTGTCCACCATCTGTAGTTGTCGGCTAAATTTTAATAAGGATTGCATTTCCCCAGTTGGGGGAGATCTTTAGTTCTCTTTTGGCCTTGGAGGCCCCCTGAAGGCCGACTGTGCGAAGGCCGACTGTGCGAAGGAGGACGGTGCGAAGGTGGACGGTGTGCTGGTGGATCCCGACAGACAAAGCGGACAGCACCCGCGGACACTGTGAGTGCAGAGCAGCAGCCCTGTGGGACCTGAGCAGGCCTGTCTTTAGGAGGAGTACCTGGGAGGACACTGAAGAGCCTGTCATCTCTCCTGGCCTGCTTCCTGATAGTCGTCTTCTGTTGAGTGGGTTTATCCTTCTCCTGAGTTGAAGCACACACCTGGAGGCTGTTTTAGGGAGAGAAAGGAGAGGGGCAGGGGGAAAGGGAAACAATGCGCAAGACTGAGATGACTCTGTTTTTAAAGAGATACTCAGCATTGCATGAACGGCTTAAACTGTGGGATCCGACTACGTTTTGCCCTGGATAGGAACATAAAATGTTTTCCTCTGTTGACCTGTGGAGGGAGGGCTTGTAAGGGAAACAGATCAGCTACAGATAAAATAAAGGGATTACTTCTTTCCTGCTGCATATTAGCATTGTATTACGAGTTAAATTTATAACTCTGCTATGCATATTTCAGAAACTACTATTTACCAGAAACTGCCAGAAATAAAAAAATATAAAATCAGGTCACTGCCTTGAAAAGGCTTTTCTCAAATGGGAAAAACCCTGAAAGAAGATTATCATCTTCTGTTGCCTAAATACTTCCCACTCCTGTTCCTTTTCATCTCATCACCCTATCTTGTGATTTCCTACATTGGTGATTATTGCCTATGTGCAGATTACAGGGAATATTTCTGAAGAATCACAATAATAATAACCACCATTTACAAGTGTGCCTTCTTTTTGCCAGGCATTGTGCATCCAATTTACTTTGATTATTTTATCCTCAGGGTAATCCTGCAAAAACCCGACTTTAAGACTTTGAAATTTTATTGCTTACACTGAGATTCAGAGAGATCAAGCAATCCTTTATTTCAGGGCAAGCCTTCATCCCAGGCCTGCCAGGCTCCCAGATCCAGCCTCTGAACCTCACAGTGATGCTTCTGGGCTCCATTCACCCATCTTGTCCTGCTTTTAGGTTGTGTGTGGTTAAGAGCAAGGACTTTGGAGCCTGACCCAAGGTTTGAGTCCTGACTCTGCAGTAGTTAGAGTTGTATTAGCTTGGGCATGTTACTTAACCTCCTGTTGCCTAAGAGCCTTCACCTGTGAAATGGGATTGTGGTACATGGAGCAAGGAATTGGCATTGGGATTCCAAGAAATAAGTGTAGAGCCCTTAGAATAATGCATACCTTGTTTCTATCACTATATAAGAGTTCCATGTTTTTTTGATGATTTCATATTTAGGATTGATTAAAAGCTGTTTTAGTTCTCCTGTTTTCTCATTTCACTTATATTTTATTAATAAACTCTTAATTGGTTTCCCTAGCACCAACCTCACCTCTCTCCAACTCTTTTCCCACATACCTGCAAAGTAGTATTTCTAAAATTCAGAATAGATCATGCCACTCCCTTCCTTGCACAAAATATTTTAATTTTCAGCCTCAAAATATGAAGTCCTTCACTTCGTACCCAACATTCTCCATGGTCTCTGCCCTGCCTACTGACTAAATGTCATCTCTCCCTACTTGCACTCACACATATTATGTTGGAAGAGGAAACTTTCCATTTCCTAAGTAGGTCATGGCTTTGCATAGGCTGTTCCCTCTATCCAAAACTCCTTTCTCTTACTAATTTGCCTGGCAAGCTCCTGCACATCCTTCCAAGCAAGCATGAACATTTCCCCTCCAGGACGTCTTTCTGTGCTTCCACCTCTAACAGGTCTCTTTAATTGTTCATTGAATGCTTTGACTGTGTGTCTCTGTCACAGTCCTTACCACATCGAACCTAATTGGCTGTTTGGTCCTGTTTTTCCACTAAGACCAGTTATATTGTCTTAGTCTTCTGGTTTTTCCCAGGATCCAGCACGAGGCAGGCAGGCAGTGAGTTATTAGTACATTAGGGTGTCCTGAAGGGCTCCTGGGGCCAGTGACTCTCAGATACCGAGGGATGAATGTAATAGGTAAATATTGAGCTTCTAGTATATGCAGGCATGGCTCTTCTAAACACATAGACGACTCTTTCAGTCCTCACAAGAATCCAACGAGGGAGAGGTTATACTGTTCCTATTTTATAGATAAAGAAACAGAGGCATAGAAAGGAGAAGTGACTTGCCCTACACCTCACAGCTGGCCAGCAGTGAAACCAGGTTCAACTGATGTTAGACTCCGGCATCCAAAGTCTGTATGTCTCCCTTTTTAAGTCTCTGTTTCAAACCATGTCTTTATGATGACAATGTCACTGGACAGTTTACCGTATCTCAGGCTGACACCATCAGTCAGAAGAACACAGAACCCAGAGAACTTCTCAGAAGTTTAATATTTGTGAAAATGGTACTATACTCATTATAACCTATTAACCCAGTGAAGGATGTTCATATGCAGCTGTGATGGAGAAAAATTGACTTCATTTTATTTTCAGTAGCTTAGCGAAATAATGCTGCCAAATCGACCCTGGCAGTGATAAACATTGAAAATATTTCTTTTATTCACGAGTTCCTCTATTTCATTTCTTCTGTCTCCCTAAACTCTCCCCATTAGTCTGTTGCCCAGTGAATGACCTGTGTTCAGAATTGCTGTTTAACCCTTGACTCTCTCTTTTGTTCCTCCAACCACAACAAAAAAAGCATCCAGAATACCCAGAATGCTCAACTTTTCCGTGCATTCATTCATTATTTCATTTATTATTTTTGGTTCCAGTAGTATAGCAACCAATGAGATTGGGAGTGGCTCATGGTCATTCATTCACTTTATCTGTGGAGCAAAGGGCTGTCAAAGATCAAGAATTATGTTAGTAGCATATTAAGCAAGGCCAACGTCTGTTCACATTGGAAGCTAACTTGGTTGCAGGTCAAACAGATTGACTACAGCATTTCCACAATTTAGAAATTCTGAGTTGTGAAGTGGAAAACAAGACCATTGATGATGTGAAAACTCATGTAAGCCAAATGCTTTGTGGACTAATGAGATTTTTCAATGAAACTGTATAATCATAAAATATTACTATAAAATGGGAACTGATGAAAAGCAATCATTGGTATGCAGTGTACTTTAAAAGTGGATTGGATTTCAGAAAAAGGACCATCAGCCAGCATCCTTCATTTTGCTTTGTAATTGCAATTTCTAGGCCATCTGAACAATTGTGTGACCCTTGAGAAAAGAATTAGTGATTGCAATCATACCCTCCTAATCAGGCATCTTGAAAGGAGCAATACTTGAAAATCTTCCTCACACTCAGGGCATGCCAACTGGTTTTGCGGTTTCTCTCATATATTACTGCCCTGAGTAAGTGTTTCAGGTCTGCTAAGAATTGTGTCTTCTAATTAAACCAAATATGGAAGTTGAAATAGGGGAGCCTGATATTGTCATCTATAGACAATGGGAACTGTCGGTTTAATTGCTGTTGCTTTACAAAGCTTGGATTCTTGAAATTAGTCCACAGTAAACACTAAAGGGTGTCAAGGTAAGAGCTTAGTTTTCTCCAACAGTGACAAATGATGAGGCACAGATGCCACATGTAATTCACTGTGAAAAGCGAGTATGATATTATTCGACTGAGTTTCAGATTTATTCTTGATGGAATGGGTCTTGTTTTCCCCAGTGTAATACTATTTTTTTGCAAGGGTATTTGTTTTTGGAATCTTATTAGATGCTATCTGGCTCTGACACAAACACCGCCACATCCTTCCCTTGTCTGCTTGTAATCAGCCATTCCCCAGCAGAATCAGGAGAGTCATTTATATGGATCAGCACCTGTTGTTGGAAGCAGTGTTTGAAATCAGATATGGAGAAAGAATTTAAGGTACCAATGAATTATTCACTCTAAACGAAACACAGAGCTGGTTGTAATTTGTAATTTAACAGGGTGTTTTTCTTGAAACATGCTAGGTCTATTAACTCCTTCCTATAAAAAGGCCTTAAGCAATACTGAAAGCATTTGTGCATTTCTTTGGATGGTGGCCGATTCCATTTTAAGACTCATAGTTAAGTCTGTCAGGCTGCTGACATTTTGATGTTTCTAGGTTTTATTTCTTTTATAACTGAAGTGAATTCAACTAAAGTGAAAATATTTTTTGTTTCAATAGTTGAATGAATTTACCATTTCCCTGGATTAGCATGTAGCAGGTAGGCTATAACAAAAGCATTACTACCTTAACAATATAGAGTTGAAAAGAATGCCAGTGATTCAATAGCCAAAGGCTTTTCTGTATAAGCGTAGATATGTTTTGTAACATGATTTTACTGGGGTAACGTATTTGTATGATTCACAGTTCATTAATACTGGCTTGTGTTTTTTACCCTTTTCTTTTGTCCTAGAAGCGTGTGTTTTATGTACATCTTCTCGGAGAGTTCTCATTTGCCGTGGTTTGTGATTTGGAAATACAGCACGGGAACAACTGGACTGAGACCGCCATTCTAATTTCACTTTGGGCCTCTTTTCACATCAGTGGTCACAGTGATTTCTGTAGTCGCTCCGGTCAGGACTTGAATCCAACTGAAGTCTCAGGGGTGAAAAGTCGAGGGGTTATCCGTTTAGCCATCCAATTCTCCAGGTAGAACCTTGATCGCCGTTACAATTATTCTATTCTTCCTTCCCTCACCCAAGCATTGCTCTAGTTAATGTCATGTCAGAATTTCCATTATGACTCATGTTTTTCTGGGATTTAAAATGGAAATTCTTCAGGCAGAAAATGGGCACATATGGTTATCACAGAAAAGCTGTTTCCAAGCCAATTGGAAGGTGAGCTTCTGAGGTTTTGCCGAGTTGAAACACTTGGCTTGTCCCCACAGCTGGAAACGGGCCTATTTATTCCCGTGGATGATGTTAATTGTCAGCAACTTGCATTAGTTTCTAGTGCCTTGATGTCTGAGCTCGTCCTCTTTCCTTTGTGCAGAATGGATAGGACCAGAAGTTAGGTAAAAACAGTCATTTGTATCTTACTGTTTGTATTTACAACTATAACTTTTTTTGCTATGGTATACATCTTTCTCTTATGAAATAAGAATGTGTGTGTTAGGTTCCTGGAGAGCGCTAATGGGCAGAGTGATAGCCGGTTTGCGTCAGAGCGGGCTTCGCCATACAGCTATGTTTAACGTGGTTCAGCCTTTACACGTCGCAGTTCCTCGCAAAATTACTACCAGTGCTCTGTAAGAAGACGTTACTGATAATATGTTAAGGGCAATGTTTTCAGACCACATTCCCATAGACTCTATTTTTTTCTTTAAGTTGAAAGTTAAACTTACATTGAATGGAGTCTTAAGACAAAGCAAATAATGGGTTTTGCCGCTATCTGTGAAGATGGCTGCTTTATGTATCTCTGCATTGAATACAAAGACTTAGAATATAAAAGCATATCTGTGCATAAGTCAGTCCATACCTAGAAAGTACATTGTTGGCATTCAGCACATTTTTTAAAACGGATAAAAAGCCAATTTAACTATCAGCATTTTGAGGTACAAGCACCTAAGAAGCACCTGTTTTATGACTCCGCTGGGTATCGACTCTCTTAATTCCATCATGACTTGATATTGGCTGCCAAAATGATATATATACCTAATATGTTCTCACTAACCCGCCTTATTTTTGTTTTAAAAAACAGTACAATTCAAGAGAGAGACAATTATGTGAAAAGCATTTATTAATGAATGGGATAATGTACAATAGAAGAGCTGGCTAAGCGTTTCTGAAATGAAAGACTATTGTTTACTGGAAGATTCTACTCTTCTTTTACTGGCTTCAATTATTTCTAAGTTGACAAATTGTGATCAATACTGTGTTATTGGTCTGATAATTAACAGATGATGGCCTGTCTCTATGAATAGTAAATGCTGAGCACTAATTAACATTTGTTTTGATTATTTGCTATTTAGTTGTCAAAGATAGCTATTTTGATGCCATTGCACATTAAAAAGGGCTTTTTTGTTGTAGCTTGATTGTTATCAGAATAACTACTTTGTGTGTGTTTGTGTGTGTGTGTGTGTGTGTGTGATGCCTGAGTTCCATTACTGTTCACTGTAAACCACTGCAGTAGTTTGAGAACTTATCTGAAAGCCTTAATATTTCTAATAAATTTTACCTATGACCTCTCAGCTTCCAAGGAGAGAGAAGGTATCTGTAATTGTAACCAAACAAAAATGAAGGTTTGGCTGCTTGTTGCCACAAAAGCCCAACTCTTGAGGCAGATGCTGGTGCAAAAGAAAAGAGGTTTTATTCAGGTGCTGCATGGTCTGGGAGAATGGCAGACTCCTGTCTCAAAGCCCATCACCTCTTTCTGCCATGAAAAAAGTCCAACCATCCTCAGCAAGCCAAGACAAAAGCCAATGTCCGGAGTTCCTGCTCCATTTCAAAGTACAGTCCTTTGGAGCCCACAGGTGGAGCCCATTAAGGGCTCTTAGTCCTTCCAGGTGGCTTGGCTTGTTCCCAGCTGCTGCTCATCTCAGGCTCCTCCTGGATCTTTGGAGCCTGCACAGCCATGGGCCACATGGCTGCTAGGGCTACAAGGTCACATACTTCGGGGAAAGTGTGCATAGATGCACTGGCAAGTGCATCACCAGGTGGGCAAAAGAGAGAGAGAGAGAGAGAGACTCCCTCCTGGAAGCCATGGACCTCATGGCCTTAGTAGCCATGTGGCCAGTGCAGAGAAGAGCTGAGTGCACCAGGTGAGTGCAGCTCACAAGCAAGAGTGATAGAGAGCTTCTTTGTTCCCCTGCGATTATATTACCTTGGGAGTGCTTTCTCAAAATGACCAATCAACTTCCCAAACTTTTGTGTGCTTTGGATAGGGCTGCCTCCCAACCAACCCCTTCTTTCCCCAGGTTTCCACGGGCCACTTTGGTCCAGTACCTCCCCCGTGCCATTTTAACTTCTGTGGCTCATATGCCTGCCTTCCCATGGTCCCACCCCCAATCTGGTACCAGAGGAGGGGGGAGGGCTTTTTTCTCTATCCAGTTATCTTGCTAGCTGTTCACATGCTTGAGTCCTATCCATTGGTATTTCTAGCTTTCTATGCACTCAGTGTAAGAACTGTCCCCTGCCACCACCTTTGCCAAGGATGGAGACTCCCTGGCACTCCGATGGACTGTTTCATGGTAACATAATGAAGGTAGAGATCGTGGGAATCCTGAAAAGGAAATAAAAGTGCTAAATGGGGTGGGTTGAATTATCACTGAATTAAGTAAAAAATAAGGAATAGTATGAAGTCTTAAAAGTTTCCTAAGTTTTATAATTTTCCAAATAAGTCTACTTATTCTTTTCCATTTAAAGGTTGTGCGCTGGGGTTTCACAGTGAGCAGTTATCTGTAGAGATGTCTATTGGGACATCATTGTGGAACAGGGTTTTCCTGGAAAGACCAGGAAGTTGAGTTTTCTTTTAGCCTGAAACTTTCTCTTCTGTTTTTATATATTCAGAGGAGTACTACAGTTATGTGGAAAGAGTATGGACTATGGACTTGGACCTGGCTTCGAACTCTGGCTTCAAAACCTACTCCCTAGCAATACAACCTTGGGCATCATTCTGGGATCTATAAAATGTGACTAATGTTATCTCTCTAGGTAGATGTGAGGATAAGTGAGATCATATATATTAAGGTCTGTATTAGTCTGGGTTCTCCAGAGAAAAGGAACCAGAGATTATATATGTATATATATAATGAGAGAGAGAGACTTATCATAACAAATTGGCTCACAGAGTTATGGGGCTGAGAAGAGGCAAGGTTCATGGTTAGCAAGCTGAAGATCAAGCAGAACTGATGTTATAGCTCTAGTCTGAGTCCACAGACCTGGGAGGCAGGAGAACAATTCATGTAAGCTCCAATCCAAGTCCAAGTCTGAGGGCAGGTGAGGACTGATGTCTGAAGTTGGAGACATTCAGGCAGAGAATAAATTCTGTCTTACTCCTCTTTCTTGTTCTCTTTAGGCCTTCAACAGCTTAGATGAGGTCCACCCATGTTGGGTGAGAGCAATCTGCTTTACTGAATCTACCAATTCAGATCTTAATCTTATCCAGAAATCCTCACAGACTCGCACAGAACAATGTTTAACCAAATATCTGGGTGCCCTGTGGCCCAATCAAGGAGACACATAAAATAACCCATGACAAGGTCCTACGATCATGTTGGCACACAGCTGAGAGAAGAGGCTCTGGAGGCATACTGCATCCCTTCAAATCCTGGCGTGGCCAGCTTCCGGCAGTGTGACCTCAGGCAAGTCATATAACATCTGAGTGTGTCAGTCTTCCCATCACTGAAAGGAAATACTATCATCAATCTCGTGCAGCACTGTTTTACAGACTAATGTGATACACAGAAGGTACATAGAGCAATGCCTAGCATTTAGTCTGTGGTATGCCTTTCCTATTATTAGTATATTTATAATAAGTCTAAATAAATCATAGCTATTTTATATTCTTCACGTCAATCATTGAAGATACTTATTAAAATTTTACCACAAAATTATCTTCTTAACTGGACCTGAAATGTTTGAAATGTCGTAAATGAGAGGGAGAGTCTTGTTTTCTATAATGACAGATAATGTATCTCATTGCATAGCTAGTATGTGCAGTGTAACTCAGAAGGGTTAATACATGGGCATACAGGGTCAGAGGGAAGCATGGGATTAACATGTATGTGTTTTAATTATTGACATACCCTTTCTTGAGAAAGGGCTTGAACATTGAACGTGATAGATCACAAGGCTGTTTGAGGCCGTGGGATGACATTTTTCACATTATGACCAAGGGAAACCTAAAAATATTATATTTAAAAGCTAAGCTTTAAGCATGTATCTTAGTATTTAGTCTAAAAATTAGATTTCTCTTTTGTCTCACTTTTCCTTTTTTCCCCATCATGTCCCAATTGAAGGTACAAATTTTAGTCTGGTGCATATTCTTAATCAGTTAATGACTAACTGATAAATACCAGTTGGTGGTATTAAGGTAGTTAGATACGTTCGGTGATGTTTATATTTATTCATAGTAACTAAAAAACCCTATTTGGGTTTTGAATTCTTCTCTATTTAAAGAGTAGTGTTATAAAAAAATAGACAAATCAATATTTTAGTAAAGATAAAAAACAGAAGGTTGGTTTGTAGTTAGGTTAGCTTTGGAATCCATGTGTTTCATACAGCATACAATGCTACATTGTTTAGCACATATGATTATATAATATGTGTTATGCATAATAAAGACACGCACACTTTCTTTCCTCGGGGTCTTTTACCTTTGACAGCATGTCCCTCCCATCCCCGGGCAGCCTGGACTTTCTGTTTCCCGCATGGCTGTGCTTTTGCAGTAGGATTTCCCTGGGCAACACTTAATTAAACTTCCTTTTCTCTTTTTATGCTCCAGGTATCCTTATGCCACTCCGTTCAGGGAGTAATTTGCATGCTGTTTACTGGGGCTGTGAATTTAATCATGCCGACCCCACACTACAGCGAGACGACTGTAGTAAGATGTACTGACGCCTCTTTGGAGCACGTTTGTGCCTCCGCTGTGTGTTGTTTGGCCAGAACGCTAAAGGCAGTGTTTGTCTTATGACACATCTAAATAAAAGCAGCTTCTCTTTAGAGGACAGTGGTGAATTTAAGTTAGTTGTTTTAATAAATGTCTGAAGTTTTAAAATAAGAGTAACCCCAGAAAGATGCTTTAAAGTACACAAGATAGAGGTTTGGAAAGGAAATCAAATAGACTGGCGCTAGAGCTGGGCAGTTTTGCCCCTCAGCTGAAATAGAACAGGATGAATGAACAACTAAAATTCTCCAGCCAGCCTTTCCCAAATTATGTGTTTACATCAGGGGTGTCAAACTCATTTTCACTGGGGTCCACATCAGCCTCACGGTTGCCTTCAAAGGGCCAAATGTAATTTTAGGACTGTATAAATGCAACTATTCCTTAACTAGGGGCGAGAAGCTTGGAGCTGCTGTTGGGTAGAAACAAGGTGCCAGGCTGGATGAAACAAGGTGGAGGGCTGGATTCGGTCCACAGGGTGTTTGCTACCTGTGGTTCACATGTAGGTAATTCACGTTTTACCTATTTTCCATGTGTGCCTATAAGCATGTTTATATTTTATACACAAGCCACGATACTGGTTATTTGCTAACACAATCTCCAAAAGAAAAAATATATAGAGAGAAAGAAATGGTATAAGTTAAGGAACCTGGAGAAGGAGAGGATATGATATAATAATAATAATGACAGCTCACAACTTATGGGAGTTTGTTGTATGATTAGTATTCTTAACATTTTATATATATTAAGCGGCAGTTTATATATACTTTGTAACTATAGTTACAAACACTTCCATAACAGAGGATGGAATAATGTCCATAATGGTCTGAAAAATGCATGCGAACCATCATCTGCAGACTTACAAACCCCACGTCCACCAGGTTCAAGCAAGGTCATCAGACATCGACCCAGGACTGGACGAAAACCCTGAGTGCAGAGACCTACCGGCCCCTCCAGGTTACGGCAGGTTGCCCAGAGTTGGCACTACCTTTGATTTTGAAGGAGAAGCCATTAATCAGGGCATTTATACGTGAGATCCCTGGATTTTAAATTTCTGGGAAATACTCAGTCATTCAAAATCTTTTATTTTACATGCTCTGAAAGGCAGACCATACCCACTCACCTACGGGGAGCACTCAGCCTATGGGCCAGCTGCTGTTTTAGCCTCCGGAGAGTTACTAACTCAGACTCAGACCCATGAGAAAGCAGCTGGGGACAAACCGAGGTCCGCAGGCATTTCTTCAGCAGAGCGTCTGACTGTTTCAGAGATCGCCCGTCCGTGGTACGTGTCTGGGGGCAAAGCATCCAAACAGTCCAAACACTTGCCCTTTGTACACAGCAAGGGAGAGTTTCCTGTCTGCTTTCCTCACGCCTGGTCAGACGGGCATGAATCCGCAATGTCGATGATGCTGCTCTACTCAAAACTTAGGTCCTAGTTGTATTTTTTTTTGGCCACAAAATGTTCAAACTGCAACTGATTTAGTACACTGAACATAATACATCAGTTCCTTTGGTCCATGGACAGAGAATTTTAGGGCTGTCATTCTTCCTAGAAGTAGGAAGAAACAAGTGATTTACTAAACACATAGGTGGGGAGACACTTTGAATAGGCAATTGTTCACATCAGTTTGTTATTTACATTCTTCTAGGTATACATTTTAAATTATTGGCATTATTTTAAATTATTTACTTGTAATATTTATCATTTATATTAGTTAAAATTACATTTATTACATTATTATTTGCTTTATTTTAAGTTAATCTGTTACTTTTCATGTGCAGCACTACCTCTTTAAAACAAGTAATTTCGGGATCAGAGGGTTCTGTCCGGAGATGTAAGTAAACAAAAAAACTGGGTGATTTCCCTTTCTACCCAAATATCTGACGGTGAGACCTACACGTGGGTATTTTGGGAAAGGGTCTCATGAATGCTTTTCTGAAGATAACATTAGACCAAATGAGATTTAGGTGGCATTTGAATTGATTTTCCATTAGTTTTCATGATTTTTCTTGGATCTGAATTCCACTGCAATTTACCAACCCATGGGATTCAGAGGTAGGGAGATGTTCCGCTTTAGGTGAAAGCGAGGACCTCCTTTTCAGTAAGATGCGTGCCGCCACTCCCCACACTGTGGAGGAATCAGCTCACCTTTTGGGCTCCAAAGTTCAAGTTCAACCCACTGCTACTCGGCTTTCCCCTCTGGAATTTAGACCTTGCTTCAGAATGTTTTATCTGATGTACAGATGAAAGCAGAAAGCACCAGGTGATTCTTAAAATGCTCATTTATTCTAAACATTTAGTTGATTTCTTTTTACCAAAGAAGCAAAAATTTTTAAATAAGTGAATAAGGTCAAACGAACGGCCGAAAGTGTTGGTGACCTGTCTGCGTAGGGATTGTAGCCCTGCCCGCCGTGGCGTTGTAGTGTGAGGCCCGTCCTCGGTCTTCACGCTCCCCAGTCAGCTCTCAGAGCAGGTGAGATTGCTGTGAGGAGCCTGACCTTGCCTTAGATAAACTCAGGGCCTGGGTTTTTAAATCGGCTGCGTTCAGTGTGTTGTTTAGTTTGAAGAATAAGAGATCTGTTTCTACACATTCATCCTACAATGATATCACTGGTATTCTGTCTCGGATTCTTCTTAAAGGGTATTATAAGTTGAGTCGAAGTCCTGATTTTATGGTAAGACATATGGACATGAGACCTAGAGGGAAGGAGATAGAACCCTGCTTTTCCGACCAGAGGCTTGAGAAACCCAGGGGCGGGCACTCCAAGGGAAACTTGTTGCTCTGCTAGGTAGGGGTCTGCAGAATGTGCAGTCCCCCTGGTGGGTGGGGCTGCCTCCTTCTTGAAGCTGGTGACCCATGACACCTCTTCGGACCGGCCACCCCCTCACAGGATATTCGCATTCTCTGCTGCCCAGGGGGTTTTGGTAAAGATACCTCACAAGGCTTTTGACTGGATAATCTTTCAAAATTTTCTTGAGTTTCCCATTTGAGTGCAGGGGTCTAAGACTTTCTATAAATTGTGCCATAACTTCAGCATGTACCATGTTCATTCTGTTAGTACCAGTGTAGTGCGAATTGTTGAAGTGTATCTATTTTCAAAATATATCAGGTGAGCGTTAACATAGAAAGGCAAACAGAAATGGCACTTTTCTCTGGATGATGGTTTTAGATGACTGGTGTTTGTGTTGTTCGTAATAAAGATCATGTGTTACTGGCATAGAACCCGTGAACCATTCCTGGGGCCTGGACAGCACATAGCGTCTGATTATAACTGCACAGAAGGGAAAACGGCTGTGTAAGAACCTTGACTAGTAGAAAAACCAGTGTTTGTTAGAGTACCAACCTGAAGTCAGGGCTTTACCACAAACACGGTTCCTTTGTGCAGGTGTGTGCACATGTCTTTGCTTCTTTCCGTCTCTGTTCTTTTAGCTTTTCAAAGCTCATCATGTTGGCAGTTCTCTGACTAGGTCTAAAAGTGTTTGTGTTAGGTTCCTCAAAGCTAGATCCTACCCACATCTATTTCCAGTGCACGTATGTGTGTGTTATAAGACAAACACAGGAAGGACTTTCTGGTCCTAGTTTCCAACTTATGTTCAACATGCAAAGTCTGACAACAGAGTTTGAGATGCATGAGACTTAAGAGAAGATTCTGGTGAGAGACTGTGGCCCTTTTGTTTAATAGTTGCCCTTTAAAGGGGAAATTTGTGATTATATGGGCAACAAATACAATATCAACATTGTAAGAGTATTATGAAGCGTCTGTGGGTTGGGTGTTTTTTTGGGGGGCATTGTGCAGTGTGGTGGGCTCCAGCCATCAGAGTCCGCCTGTTGTGACTGAGGATGAGAATAAATGCACAGGAGACAGCAGTCCTGTGGAGAAAAGGGGGACAGCACGGCCACTCTCTCACGGGGAGAGCGTGCCCACCCTTGCCTAGACCGGCTTTTATTGTTTTTCTCAGGTCTTACATCAAAGAAAGATGTATTCTCTATTACATAGAATATTATTGTCTACATTTTAGGTACATTCAAGGAAATGAAAATAACATGCAGAGGGGGATGGCAATGAGCTGACTAGCTCTGTCCTTGGGAGAATTCACACAGGCTTTGGAAATTACCTTGAAGATAGACAATACGCATTTGTTGTTTTAGACCAGGGTGATGGAGTTTTAGCAGGAGCAAGCCATAACAGTCTGCACGCATTTTCTAGGCCTGATTCCCTTGGGAAAACTCGGTTTGAAGGTCTGGCTCCTGCCCACCACTTTGCTTCTGTAGTTTTTCCATACAGAGCTGAGTCACATTTGCCAGACTGAAACAAACCAGTCCCCTACAGTGCAGTCTTCCACCCTGTCAATTCCAGAGTCCACGTGAGTCCACACTCACGTGTGTGAGTGTGCGCACACACCTCCTTTCATCTAAGTGCACCAGAAGGTGTCTGTTACGGGCCACTACATCATGCTAGGTGTTTATTTTCAATCGTTGACATGAAATGGCTTAGTCACATATAACTAATAATAATTTTTATATGAGGATCTTGTTTTAAGGAAACTATACTGGGGTTTTCTTGTATGATATACTTACCATGAAATTTCTATGATATATAAAATTATTATCAAATGAAAACCAAAAAGCATACCAGGAAAATATTTGATTCCTTACTCTAGAGCTAGAATGGGTTTTGACTTCTCTTCATACATATTTCTCTGAGAAAGCACTTAGACTGACTATATTTCTTCATCGGTTGACTTTAAAGAAAGCTTTTTGCTTGTCCTGTTGACCTGGGGGAAGAGGGAACACTCTTCCCAATGGGACTTGACGAAATTAGACAGTTGGTGACCAGAACGTAGCAAAGGCTTCCAAAAGATCAAAATAATGAGGTTTCTCTGTAAACGCCTTTGTGGGATTTTTTTAAGGATAGGTGAGCTACTAAATTTTATTTTTCCTTTTCAGGATAACATTTAGTTCTTTTTATGATTAGAAAAAGTGGAAGGAAAATATCATGACCAATTTGATTTAAGTAGAGGATATCACTTTGTGCTGTTTGTGAAAATGCATTTGAAATAAATCTTACAATGTAAAAAGAGACAAGAAAACCATTCTTCTCTAAGTTGCTATGTGGCTAAAAAGTAAATTTAAAGGGAATTTGGAAGAGCACCGTATATCCCATTATCTTGACAATCAATCAATTACAAAAGCAGTCTGAGCACACACTTCAATTTATTAGAGATAATTGTTCTGGGAATGCTAGCACCCAAGCTCGATTAGATAAATAATGTTTATACCTGAATTTGGGGTTACAGTTTAGATTTAATCCAGTGTATTGAACTTATTTCTCAACTAGTCACATCTAAAATATTGTTTTTATTAAATATATTATGTAGAAATTTTATCTTCTGAAATTTAATAATTTTGTCTCTGTAAATGCATATAATTATAATTGACATCGATTTCCTTTTATCTTTTGACTGTTTTAACATAATATTTTATGCATTTTTATCAGATACCAATTGATGTCTCTTTAATTAACCCAACCTGCAATAATTACACATTGGGCATTCGACAGTTGTGACTCAAAATCTCAACTCAGTAAATATCTGTTGATTCATAAGTAATGTTTATGTTTTATTAGTTAAGAAAATCTACCCAAAGCTTTGGGACTTAACTGAGGTGATACAGTGCTTTTCTGACTGGTGTGTTTTATCATAAGGTGAAATTTTATCAGCAGAGGTTTCTCAGTCTTGAAACGGCTCTCTGCGTAGGGCGCATGGGTGGTGTTTAGTAGATGCTCACTGTGGGTCAAGAGCTCGGAGAGGGGAGGGCCCTCCTCCCAGGCACATGGCTCATATGTGGAGTAGTCAGAATGCAAGTCCAGGTCTAACGCCTTTTCAGCTGTGCCGGACTCACTGTGAGAAATGCTTGGATTAAGTGAATACTTACAATTCCTTCAAGCTTACTTTCTCAATAGAGCTGTTGACCTGTTTACTAGCTGTATGACCTTATGCAAATTTCTTAACTTCTCTGAACCTTAATAGATATCTTTTAAAAGAAGATAATGACATTATTATGGTAATTTAATTTCCTCACTGATATTTGTATGGAAATTGAAATAGTACTGATACATAGTACGTACTATATAAGTATTTAAGTGTAATTATATTAAGATATATAAGTATTTTTTAGATAAGATCAAGTTAAAGGAGTTCATCATCACCAAGCCCTTATTGTATGAAATGTTAAAGGGACTTATCTAAGAAAAAGAAGATAAAAAACATGTATAGTAACATGACAGTAAACTCACAATTATTAACAACCACACCTGAAACAAAAACAAGAAGAAACTGAGCAAACAACTAGAACAGGAACAGAACCACAGAAATGGAGATCACATGGAGGGTTAGCAACAGGGGAGTGGGAGGAGGAGAGGGGGGAAAGGTATGAAGAATAAGTAGCATGGGTGGTAGGTAGAAAATAGACAGGGGGAGGGCAAGAATAGTATGGGAAATGTAGAAGCTAAAGAACTTATGACACATGGACATGAATTAAAGGGGAGGAATGTGGGTGGGAGAGGGTGTGCAGGGTGGAGGGGAATGAAGGGGGGATAATAGGACAACTGTAATAGCATAATCAATAAAATGTATTTAAAAAAAAGTGACAATGAGTCCAGGGTGGTGTAGCTAAGTGGATTGGGCACAGGCCTGCAAACCAAAACATCACTGGTTTGATTCCCAGTCAGGGCATATGACTGGGTTGCAGGCCATGTCCCCAGTATGGGGTGTGCTAGAGGCAACTATACATTGATGTTTCACCCCCTCTCTTTGTTCCTCCCTTCCTCTCTCTAAAAATAAATAAATAGAGTCTTAAAACTGATAATAAAATAAATTAAAAATTAAAAAATATATAAGTATTTTTTAGGCAAAGTTTTTATACAGCTGACAAAAGTTATTATCAAATTATGACAAGCAGAAAACAATCCTTGAGATGGAAAGAGGAATGCAGGATTGCTTATAGTAAGAAGTGATTTTTTCAAAATAATTCATAGGGTTCTGTAGGAAAGTATATTAATAGAAACAAAATGATTCCATTTCTTCAGAAAAAATTACAGGAGGAAAAAGGTAGAGAAACAGGAAAGCTATAGATTAAAAAAATCTAAGAGACATAGCAATCACACAGTAAAGACCTTAATTTGATCCTAATCTAACTAAACTATACAGAAAGTTATAAAACAGTAGAGAACTAAAAACATCAATTGTATATTTGATAATATTAAGGAATTATTGTTAAAATTTTAAGTGTGATAATGGGTTTGTGTATTTTTGTTTTGTTTTTTCAAAAGAATCTCTGTCATTTAGAGATAATACACATACAGGTGAAATTTATAGATGTCTGGAATGTAATTCAAAGTAACTGTGTGTATGTACAGAAATATAGATGAAATAAGATTGTTCAAGAGTTGTGAATATTGAAGCTTAGAGATAGGTACAAAAAAGTTCATTATACTATTCTTCCTATGTAGATGTTTTAAATTTTCCTTAATAATTTTTTTTAGATTTTATGTATTTATTTTTAGAGAGGGGGAGGAAGGAGAAAGAAAGAGGAGAGAAACCTCAATGTGTGAGACAAACATTGATCAGTTGCCTCTCATATGCACCCCAACCAGAGAATGGGCCCACAACCCAGGCATTTGCCCTGACGAGGAATCGAACCACTGATCTTTCACTTTGTGGGACAATACTCAACCAACCGAGCCATGCTGGTCAGGGCAAGACAAATATTTTTGGAAAGGAAAAAAAAAGTCTTTAGTGGAGAAAATATTTTCAGAGTTATACAGTTAATAATAGCATCTGAGATGTACTAAGTGATTTAGATAAATTATCCTATTTAATCTTTAAGGCAGGTCTGATTGTTATACCCATTGAATAGATAATAATGTGGACTAGGTCTGTGCTCTGAACCAGGCTGTCCTCCTGAGGAGATAAAGGAAGGCATAAATCAAACAGACCCCTCCAGAGTGGGTGAGTCAGGTAAGTACCACCCTTACAAATTGTGATTTAACCAGGCGCTCACTGTCTAGGTGAACTGCATGTTAACAGCATTCACACCGAGTGTCTCGTGACTTAGAAGAGTAGGTCAGGCACAGTGAAAAGCTGAAAAACTAGCCTTGTGCCTTCGGGCAAGTACTCACATTATAGGCCCTTCAATTTCCTCTCTTATAAGAATGACTATTTCAGTACCTATTTCATTGGGTTTCTGTGATGATGAGTGATTTGAAACTGTGAGATTCGCAAAGGGATCAGACAAAAAAGTATGCTCGTTCTTGTATTCTCAAGTCTCAGCCCAGAATGAGTGCTTAGAAATATGTCCTTCCTGGCTGCCTTCCTGCCTTGTGCCTCACTCTCTCCTTTTTCAAGTTTGGAGACAAATTGGGAGTGGCCTCCTGGGCCACCCAGACTTTCTCCATTCAGAGGATGGCTGTGGTGAATAAGTAAAACAGTGTGGGTAAAATCATCTATGACGTCTTTGCTCTATTGTTTGCTGATCACACACACACATGCTAAATTATTTCTAAAGCCTTCGGTGGTTCAAGTTATGGGATTTTGTGCTATTCATTTTTCATTTTGTGTGTACTTTGCCAAGTAATCTTTAGTTTGCAAATACTAAAACAATAAAGGTTAAAGTGGAAGTCCAAGATGAGGATGTAATATGAAAGAAGCCACAAATTTAGTCAAATGAGGTCAAGGATATTGAAAGAGCCAGTAGGCTCTCTTTAAGAAAGTGTGATGGAAGATCTCAGGAGGCTTCTAGTGAACCAAAAGTGGCAACGGTGGATTTCAGAAACTGGCATTAGGTACTGAATATTCGCAGTGATAACCTGGAATTGAGGACTACTGTATTTCATTAAACATCTAGAACATAGAGTGGGGGTCAGGAGGAAGCATGGGTTCACCAAGAATAATGCATCCAAAATTAGGGTCATGGCCTTTACAATGGGTTACCAGAATAGGCCATGGTGCTGTAACCCATGTGACCCTATTAGTATTTCAGTGGTTCATGTATAATAACATACGTTCTTTGACCAATTCATTTGGAAAATGTGTAGTAACATCCACAACCTATTGGGCATCACACCCAAGGAAAGGTCTGCTCTGCTCTGGTAACCAATGATTTAGTGGGATGCTGACACTGAAGATGATGTGAAGTCTGGAAATTATAATTTATGAAGTAGTTGAATGGGTCAGGATGTTTAGCTTGAAGCAAAGAATCCTGGTAGAATAAATGAGCACTGTCTTACAACATCTGAATAGGGGGAGAAGGAGAAAAGAGGAGGTTCCTTATCTATAATTTCCGGGAAATGCTACCAAGGGAATGTTACCACAGCATAGCTCGTGGCAGCAGTGAACAGCATGGCTGAGAGTTCTGTAAGACTGAAGTCCACAGCAGTCCAAGCCACAAGTGGCAGAGGCTCACCCCAAAGAACTGACCAGGCACGTGTGGGGGAGGGGGAGGAAATGCTGTGCAGGGGATAAAGGCAATGGGATTGCCGACCAATAAATTTTGGAAGCTGGGGTGTGAGGATATTCGGTTTTTATTTCACCTAATCAAATATGATCTCTTTTTTTCTAAATCTTGATTTATAGCAATCAAGTGGCATTTTTTGCCTTGTATTATGATGATATTGTCATCTCTATTTATAAGGCATTTAAAGATAGAAACTCTGCTTTATCCATCCCTCTGTTTCTATAGCTACTGAGTTGGCTGTAAGTATTGATTTAATTGAATCCTTTGTAAAACAACATTACTATAGCTTAATGCATTACATAAAAATTTAACTCTGGCAGCATGTAGTTTACATTATTTTTGTCTTTGGTATTATTACCCTCTTAAATTTTCCTAAGGCCACTTTCAGTTATTTCCCAATAACCATTATATTTTCAAAAATATAGTTTTTTTAAGAAAGCACAAGTCAAAGGAGAAATGCTTGGATTTTGGAAAATATTTCTCTCTGTAGGAAAAATTCTGGCCTCTTCCAACTTAATCACAACAGATGGGTTTGGTCTTCATACCCACAGGGCAAAAGCTCTTTATCCTTTCAATGCCCAATCATCAGACTGAAGTTTCTCACCAACTCAGTTGAATTTAGCCAAGTAATTATTGAGGGGTATTATATTCTCACCACAGTAAGTATTCAACTAAAGAGCAGATTTATCCCGATTACTAAGTCTGGTTATGAGAAGCCTTGGAAATGGAGTTCCCCACGTGGTGAGGGAAAAGGTGTTCATTACTCAAGACCTGTCTCCTTGTACATGCGTGGTTGAAGAGGTCAGATGGGGTGCATCCATTGTTCAACAGCACACGTAGTTTGGATTAGAACCAGATTCTACTACTGACAAGCTCTGTGACCTTGTAAAAATAAGGGAAACTCTTTTCATTACCTCACCTGTGCAGTGGAAATAGTAATAGAGAAGGGCTGACCACCTCCTTCATGTGGTTGCTCTCTCTCCGGGTTTGACGGTGCAGTCATGGCCTGTTTGACTTGCAAAGAAGAAAAGGTAGATAAAAAAGGGAAGGAAGAAAGGAAAAAAAGAGGGGGAAGAGATAACATGTTATTTTGCTGCTTTTCATCTCTATCAGGATATGAAACTCATGGGACAGTCATAGACAGTAATTTCCTGGAAAAACAAATTCCAGAGTTTGTGCGAACAGCCACTGCTTCATTATTATAAATTTCACCTCTGAAATGTTCAGCCGGGGATACGACCAACCTGGATGGCCCAGGTAATCAGTAGCTGGATCTGGCAGTACAGTTAAGTCAATGGATGGCTACTAAGCTACTCTCCATTTATTGACTGTTGTTGATTTAAAGGCTAAGAGTATTCTATCTGTCTCAGCTGCATTTTAGTTAATGACATTTAATGATATTTTCATGCTAATCACCTCAACTTGCTGACATCCCAAGATGCATCTCTTTGGCCTCTAAATTATAACTTTCTTGGATAATCAAGTCTCTGATAGAAATTGTATCTGTTAGTGAAAACTTTGTATTAACAGAAACAATACTATAAATGTGCAGAGGGATCTTGTTGGGGATGAAGAATCCTATGGCATATTATGCCTTTAGTTAAATGAATAAAAGAGTATGAGTTTATATTAAACTGCCTCATTTAATCAGAGAAGTATAAAGTGTATGATAGTCACAGATGATAAAGAAGCCAGAGGCACCTCAAATTGTATTCAAAGGAATATATCAGCCCTGAAAAAAAGGGTGGAAAAGTTACAAGAGCTATTTTTTAGGATGCTCATAACCACTTGCCAGGTTAAAAAATTATAATCCCCCAAAATAGGAAAGTGACTTTTCTGTTCTGTTACTAAAGTAGTGTGTGTGCACATGTGTGCAGTTGTACATACACAAGCAGCAATTAAACCAGAGTTTTCTTACCTAAAACTTCCTTATTGTCATCACTGTACAAATTACTGTCATTCAGTCTCTTGATACACTTTTAAAAATTTCCTCTTCTTACTCTTGATCCACTTATCACACTTCACATTTCTCACTAGACTGAAACAGTTCCAATATATGGTGTAAAATAAAATACCCCAAAGCTATTGGCGCAGATGGATTCTTTTCTGTGGGAGGAGGCATAGACTTTTGTACTTGGCTTACTCTGTTTGAGCTGCTATGGCAAAATATTGCACACTGTGTGGCTTGTAAACAACAAAAATCTGTTTCTCACAGTTCCGGATGCTGAGAAGTCCAAGGTCAAGGTGCTGGCAGATTCTTCAGTGTCTGGTGAGGACCCGCTTCCTACTTCATAGCTGGCATTTTTCCTTTGGGTCCTCACGTGTAGAGAAGGAGCAAGGGATCCTTCTGGGCTCTCTGTTATAAGAGTACTCATTCCACTCATGAGGTCTCCGCCTCTGTGGCCTAATCATCTCCCAAAGGCCCCACCTTCACCTTGGGGGTTAGGATTCCAACATATGAATTAAGAGGGAACAGAACTGCTTAGCAGTAGTCTGCAGAATTATTAGAAAACAGAGTCTCTACCTATTTAGTGCTTACATTGAAAGTATTGAAGAGTAGGGTTTTTTTCTTAAGCAAAACGATTCCTTGTTAGATCTCAAAATATAGGTATAAGGTGAAGGCAGACCTTGTGTGCATATAGATGCACTGCACATGCAGCCTGCTTTAAATGACGCATTAATTCAGTATGTCCACCTTCGTTAACTCAGTGCAAATACTAGACAGAGTTTCTTCAGAACTATGTATGTTATTTATTTGCTCCATATTTTCAGTCTGGATTGTTATATTATCAATTTATCTTTGTAATTCCTTCCTTCCTTCCTTCCTCCCTCCCTCCCTCTCTTCCTCCCTTCCTCCCTTCCTCCCCTTTTCATTCCAGTGATATCCATCTCCTCAGAATAACATACTTTCCTCCCTCAGAATAAAATTGCATGAACTACTTCTCTGACTTCATCTGCTATTAGCTTTCCTTTTGTTCACTTGGCTTCAGACAAGGTTCTTAACTTTGGTGAGGTCACCGTAACAGGGAAGGGGCGTTGTTAATGCACAGATGGCTGAACCCCATTTCACCATGCTCAGCCCCACTTTGTGACGAAGTTCTGAGAACTTGCACTTCTGACAAAGTGTCAGGCGATGCTGCTGCTGTTGCCACTGAGCTGGGGGCACATCCCTGCTCCAACTCATGGACCTCCTTCGTGCTTTAAGGACATAACAGGTTTGTTGCCATCTCAGGGCCTTTGCACCTGCTGTTTCCTCTGCTTGGAAAGCTGGTTACCTGATATCCTTCATGTGTTTAATTTTTTTGAAGGTTTTATTTATTTATTTTTAGAGAGAGGAAGGGCAGGAGAAAGATACATCCATCGGTTGCCTCTTGCACACCCCCAACCAGGGGCCCGGCCAACAGCCCAGGCCTGTGCCCTGACTGGGAATCAGAATGGCGACCTTTTGGTTTGTGGAGTGACACCCAATCCACGGAGCCACCCCAGTCAGGGCTGTATTTTCTTAAATGTTGTTCTCTCATGTGAACTTCTTTGACCGCTTGATTTGAAATTTCAACTCTCTCTTTCCACAGTACTCCCTGCTTTATTTTTTCCCACTTATCTTTCACCCGTTTAACATGTTATATTCTTTATTTACTTAGAGTGTTGATTTTACCATAGGTCTCCCTACTAGAACATAAGCACCAAAAACACATGTTTTTATTTGATTGGTATGTTTCCTGTTGTATCCTTGGCACCTGGAATGGTTTCTGATACTAGTAAGCCTCAGCAAATAGATACTTGCTGAATGAATGAACTGTCGAGATTTACTAAGAGTTTATTAACAGGGTCCCAAAAGAATTATCGAAACCACCAAAAATTGGTACAGTCAGTGATGGTTATAATTAATGCATGCGGAAGGCTCACAACCTTCAAGGAGCCTGGAGAAATTCTTTGATTTTGGGGAATTTATATCTTGAAAGAGATGGGATTATTAACCTCCACAAAGAAACTGATCAAACCAGATGCCACAACACGTGACCCAGGCCGGCTCTGCACCACATGCAAACGAAGTGAGGTCCCTGTTGGGCAGAGGCTGGCTCTCTGCTTGCCAAGAACTTTCTATTTTTCTTTCTCTTTTGATTAAATGATAATACCTTTAGGAATGTTTATTTTTTCCAGAAAAGATCTGAGATGACTCACAGTAAACATAAATAAGTATAATAAATAGAAGAGAGTACACAAATAATTTTATAAAAATTTGATAATGCAATAGATGAATGTGAAATACTAATAGAAACTGTCATCACATTTAATTGATTAATTGATATTAATGAATTAATTGATATTAAGTATCAATTGATTAGATTTTATTGTAGCTTTTTATTGTAACTTTAAAACCAGTTATATCCTTGTCCCTATATTATAATTTTTGGGTAGAGTAAAATATATTTGTAGTGTAGGGATATATCTCTGCATTATTCCTTCTATTTCTGTGGTCAAACTGAGACCATAAGCACCTTGTTGATAAAGTCTGGAATTAAAATCTTCTTGGGGATGCCCTTTGATTAAATGCAAAATCTAATTCGTCAACTCTAACTTTAAAAAAAAAACAACTGGTGCCTTAATAAGAAACACAAACAAGAATGAGTTACCAAGCCTGAAATAACGCACTTATGTTTCATTATGATATCTGTTCTTCATCTTTCTTAAGCATTTTTAACTCCTGAGTTTAAGCCTAATAATAGACATTTTCTTCCATGAGTTATGTATTTATGAAATTTTCAATATATTGTCATAATGGGAATTTTTGGAAAGCAGGAAGAAATGTTAATTATTCCATCATCATTTTCAGTAATCTCTTCAAACCCTTTTCTGAAATTGATAGAGATATTTTTTAAGGCATGCAAGTAATAATTATAGTATTGAAAAAAAAATGACAGCTTGTGTATGCTAACTGGGCACTGTGTACTTTTATTGGAAACATGCAAATTAGGACTCATAGAGGGCTGCATAATAATAGCTGCTAATTATGTCATATTTCCCTGAAATTGTGTCATATTTACATATACTGGCACTGAGGATGACACCATCAGGGAGGCTTTTCCGCTGACCCACGGTGGGAGGGTCTGACCTCATGACAGGCTCAGTTAATGCAGGAATGAACACAGGAAACTGTGCCAGCTAGAGGAGACCTCAGCACTTAAGCGTTTCCTAAAAGAAATATGGTAAGACGCTATTTGAATCACGTTGGAATTTGTTTGGAATCCAGATTTCTGCTTTTAGAGCTACTTACTATGTACTTAAGGAGTTCTCAGACAATTGGAAGCAATTTGTGGGTTAGTGCATTTGCTTTTGCCTTTCTGCCCGACGACAGTAAACTGTCAGAATATAACAGAATTAGAATGTGAGGCTTGTTTCATTTGATTTTACAGGGAGTAGGACCGATTTACTTTGAAAAGGGAACATAAGAGTCAATGCATTCACTTAAGCGTTAACGCTGTTATCAGTGTTGATTCTGACATTCAGAAAGTCAGTGCTTCTTTTCTCTGCTGCAGCGTGATTTAAATGTGCACACACGGGGAGGTGCGGTGTTCACTGGCAGGCAGGCCCGGGTCAGGAGGAGAGAAATTTATCTGGACCTATCATGGTGCTTATCAAGTCAAAGGTGTCCACTGAGTGGGAAGTCACTGCACACACACGCCTGCACACACATGCATGTACACACACACACACACACACCTGTCTAGTTATAGCTGCTTTGCTCTCAGTACAGTACTCTTGATATTCAAGAGTATGGCTAAGGAGTGCAAAAGCAATTTTTGGCATAAAAACAAGTATATTTATATATATATATGAATATATATGACAATATTTGTATGAATACATATAACAGCCACAGATACTCTAAATTTTGATATCTTCTTATCCTAGAAAGTGGGGAAATGCAGAAAATTGCTTCTCCAAGACAAAAGTCAAGCCATATCTTCAAACTGCAATTCAATACTGCCATGCCCTCTCCACTGTGCAGGAGGCCAGCTTGGGTCAGTGGTATTTAAGCACATGCCTTCCCACTCCTAATATCAATTACATGCAGTTCCAGGCTTTGGGGACAGAACTTAACCTAGAGGAGTTTAAGATCATTGTGTTAATAACATTTACTGAATGCAGGCGGTACACAGAACACCTCATTTTTTTCCAGGGACCATAGGGAGCTATGAAAGAAATGCAGTACTTCAGAGTTCATAATAAAACTGTAGAAATATGGCTAATATAAATAAAGATATTTAACTATAAAGTAAAAATTATATTATTGGCTTAGTTCTAAAGCCAACATTTTTTTTTATCTTTCCCAGAGAATACTTCTCTTTTCACAGAAGTGTCCTTGAGTAGATAATAGAAATGTGTCTAATACTGGGAGCATTTCTTAAGACAGTTCTGAAATCTATGTCACACTTGTGAGCATTCTCAAATGAGGATAATGTATGTCATTTGTCAAAATTTTGGAAATAACCAGCCACCATTTGGAACCATGTATGGTAGATAAGGTCTACAATCAGAGAGGTTAATACCCATTTTTGATAAAACAAAAACTGTTTTGAGCTGAAGAATTACTGTAATAAATAAGATAATGCCCTGTTTGGGTTGCTTAGTTGGTTGAAGCATTGTTCATACCCCAAAACGTTGCAGGTTGGATGCCTGTCAGGGCACGTACCTCAACTGCGGGTCTTCCAGGTGCGTAGGCAGGCAACCAATCAGTGCTTCTCTCTTTCTCATCCTTCCTCTCTCTCTAAAATTAATAAACATGTCTTTGGGTGAGGATTACAAAAAGAAAGACGATCACTGGGCTTAGCCAAGGTATTTGTGTCATATAGAATTCCTTAAACGTTGAGGTAGTTTTAACGTTCTGATATGTTGAAACTGACGTGGCCACGTGCTGCAAAGGGCAGGATATGCAAAAATGAGGCTTTACTACTCCAGAAACCAAGAACAAACTCTTGGTTCAATTATAATTTTGATACCTGTACTTTTTGGGCTCTGGGGATGGTTGGGTTTTACAGTAATGACTTTAAAGATCTTATACCTAGGTTACATTAAGAATATTTAAAATGTTTATGTTATAGGTTTTAACCTACTTTCTTTGAAGATGAAAATGACCTATCTTAATTTTTTGTTGTTTGTCACTCACACTATATAATTTTTCCAGAAAATTTTTCCATGACACAGTTCCTTTCGAAACAAATTAAATTAGTTTTAATTCTACCACTTAGGAGTCATTTGATTTTAGCCTCTTGTTTTCTTATCTGTAGACAGAGGAGGCTAGACTGGGTAAACACCAATATCCTTTTCAGTCCTAATATTTTATAGTTATTTCTTCTTTGCTTAAACGTAAACCCTTAGCCACCATTCATATCTTTGACATTTCAAACATTTTTATGAATGAATCCCAGAAACAGATTAGATACTTTTGTGTAACAACATAAACATCTTCCACAACTTTTTAAAAAGTTTGTTGGCACTAAAATTGTGACTCTAGCTGATCTTTCATTCCCAGAAGCTTATTTTAGCCTGTCAAATGGATATGTTGAAGATTTATCACACAGAGCTCAACATCAAATTTTTGCTTTCAGTGATCGCCCATTCTTGTTCTGACAGAAAGCAGGATTCATGGCAGCTGTTGGTGTACGACAGACATTTGACTGACTGAACTTGGAATTACTGCCGCAGCCCGTGGAAACATGCTGCCGTACATTCTTGCTGCCATGTGATTGCTCTTCTGTTTTCACAAGCTATTCAAGAAGAAAATTAGTCTCATTTCTTTACGGGGACACTTTGCATAAACATGTAGTCATCATTTATCTACAAACTGTATCGAGTTAAATGTAATTAATTACAGTTGTGTGGAAGTATTCACGGAGCGACTGGAGGGGTGTCCTTGTTGCCGATGGCTGAGAGGGGTTAATAGCATCATATCAGGGACCCTCTTTCATTTGCAGCTGGGATTTCTTGATGTAAAAATTTACTGACATATTTTTATGGGTATAAATACTCACAGATGTCCCCATTCTCTCTGAGTGGCTTGGATGGCATTTGGAGACTGGTTAGAATGCCCGCCCCCTTATTTGGTTAAGGGACAGAGTTATGTTACATATAAGCCAATCTGGTGTAATCCAAAAGCCGTTTATACATTTGGCATCAATTCTGCTACTTCATTTTTCTGCTGCTGTCTGTATCATAGCAAGAGATTCTGTTTAAGGATCATCGATGTTTGTGGAACTGCCTTTTGGGAAGTGGCGTTTGCATGCAATGAGAATTGCCTGCACTTAGAAGACACAGTCATCAGCTTTGCACAGGCTTTAGTCCTCTGAAATTTTGAGAAATTTTATTTTTCTATTTACTGAGGAATATTTTGGAAACTCAACTTTTTGGTAAAATAAAGTCGGCAAATAGTTTCCTCTTTGGAAGCCCCAACATTTTTCCACCTAGAGAGTGACTTCTTTAATTTGGCTAATGCTAACTTTTAAAAAAGAAATTACCAAACCAAGCAGCATGACAAGACCGGTGAGTTTTTCATTCGACTGAATGAAACTCTAACTAAATTATTAGTTTAGACAGTATTTGGCTCTGTGATTTGTTGTTCGGTTGAGGAGAACTGCATGCACCGCTGCTCGTTGGCAGACTGGGTATGCGTGCCCAGAGCAGCTTTGCTGGGTGACAGAATGGGGTAACAGAGCCATAATTTATAGTCACTAATATGAAGATGTTATATCAATTACCCAGGAAAAATACTATACTGGATTTATATCCTTTAGTTATTAAAAAGTGGCAGCTATCTTAAATTAGTTATACAAAATAAAGAATTTAGCGACAGAAATTAATCACTGTCACGAGCCATACACAGAAGCTGAGTTTCAGCGCTCTGCAAAACATTTGTTTGGGAAAAGGAAAATTGCTATTATGGTCACCTTAATAGAAACAGACAATCAAACAAATCTTAATTTAAAAAATTTCATGCAGTCATAAATCATAATGGCACGGAGATTTAAGGCACAAAAAGCAACTTCATAAAGAAGTGAGGCATGCCAGCGAGAGCCAGGAACCAGGCCGAGTGTCCTTCCTGTCCCTCCATTCTATCAGCTGGGTTGGAAATGTTTTCATAGTTCAGCCCAAACTGGACTGACCATTTTGCAGTAAAATGTAACCTGATTTGTTTTCCTACTGTTCCCTTTCCTAGTCTCCTCCAGTCCATTCTCTACTCACCAAGGAGAAGGATAGGCTTAAAATGTAAATGCAAATCTGGCTGGGTGGTTTAGTTGGACAGAAAATCAACCCATACATCAAAAGTTTGTGGGTTCAATCCCCAGTCAGAGCACATACCTAGGCTGTGGGTTCAGTCATCACTTAAGGTGCGTACAGAAGACAACCAATCAATTTTCTTTCTCATGCCAATGTCTCTCTCTCATGCTCTCTCATCAATAAGCATCCTCAGATGGGGATTTTTATACATGGAAATGCAGTTATGACATCCTCCTCAATCAAAACTCATTACTGCTGTCCAGTCACAGTTAGGATTGTATATAACCCCTTAAAGTGGCCTGACCTCATGTCCTGCATCCCTCCCCAGAAAGCTGACCTGCCTTCAGCTCCTTGAGCGCTCCCTCTTCCCCCTGGGGCACTCATAGAGGAGGCCACACTGGTGTTCGATCTGCATTTGGTTTAACCCATTATTTCTAATGCTCTTAGTTCCATTTAAGCTCAATCTCATGGCAAAACAAAGCAAAATAAAACGAACAACAACAATAGTAAGAGAGGCAAGAGGATGGGCTAAGGCATTGGAATCGGAATCCATAATGACTTATGCAATTTGTATGGCTCATTCTCATAGTAGCTGAATGGTGTGTTCAGTTTGCACGCAGTGAAATTTATGACCACCTTGACCGATATTTTGGGATTGGTTACATTGGCGCGCCTGTGAGTGATAGATGCCCCATGACCCAGTGTTATTTGGTATTTGCAATATCCCCTTGGAAGGCAATACAAGCATCCACACAAGCTAGATTTTCTGTATTATTATATTGCTTTACCATCTGTCTGCCTAGCTTTCTCGGGCTTCTTTAAATAGGCTTCAGACTGGCCAGTGTCCCCAAGCGTCCAACTCTTACAGATGGGGCCTAGCATGGCCAACTGGATTGCAGCTGTGTCTCAGTACAGGCCAGGACATCATTCCTTTGGCCAGAAACTCCTGGTTGGTTTTGACAATGGTCTGATGGCATTAATATATCAAAAGAAGAAGCTGTTTTCTTTGTTGGCAAAATGGGTATGTGTCTGTGTGTGTTTTGTTTGTTTTACCAAAGATGCAAACTGCCAACTCTCAGAACAAACAACTCCTCCTCAAAGTCTAGGTTCCCCAGGCAGGAGTAATGGGCGAATTCTCTGTGATCAGTGAAGGGAAATCAGCATTTGACAGTATATTTTCAAAATGAAATAATCAGCATATTCTATAGGGATGATTTCCAAGACCTCAGTACAGTGTTTCTTTAGAACTATAGCACAAATGGAGTTTGGAAAAACATACTATTTCATTTTTTAATACTATACCAAATATGTGGATTCTCAAAGCATCATCGTTCTTGAATGGAGTATAGCATCATGGAAATTTCTATTTCTGTTCTCTTCCCTATGGGTGTGTCAGGTCAAATGCAGCTTAAAATTGGAGGAAAGACAAACAGGACTGTATCTAATCTTTCTGCATGGCTCCATTACCAATGACACAGTTCAGCTTTTCAGGTAAACAGACAGATTGAGAAAAAGGAACCAGGCATGTAGCTACATAGATTAATGGATCATTTTTCACTTTCTAGGCCAGAAAGTAATGACTCAGATGTAGCTTAGCTTTGCTTGTTAACCAATGAGCATTTTGATGAAAATGGTGACTTATTTAAATGACAGGTCTCTCTTCTACCACCATCTGTCTAGTAGCAATGGACAGTCAAGGTATAAATTTGAGCGCTTCTTAGTAATAACTTTATATGAAAGCAGACTGTGACTAAAACTGCCACAACAGCCCAAAAGCTTACAGGATTTATTTGGTTATGATTTGACTGTTTTGGAGAGAGACATCATATTTGGTATGTAGTAAATTTTTAAACAACATATCATGAAAGAAATTAAATTCAGCAAACCTACTTGAGGCAGCTGCCACCTTTGCCTGCCTGGGAACGAGCTAGCTTCCGTGCTGAGCCCCTTACAAGGGAGTGCAGTTTCTCTCCCGCAAGGCTCGATGCTGCCTGCCTCGTGGATAGGAACACACATGAAGGGAGGGGTTCATTTTTACAATATTAAAAACGCCGATGTTGAATTTAGTGGATGGTCCTTCACTATTTACAAAGTCACGTGAATGTAGGCCAGGATTCGTGAATGTTTGGATTTGCCCGAACTCCTGCATGTGCCTTGTTTAAATGTCTACATTGATTTACATCCTTCAGAACTTCCATTGACCTGTCATCAGTCAGAACTGTTGGGGAAAAGTTTGTTTGCTTTTAAATAGGCAGAGATACATTTGCCTTTCTGTGTGTGGAATGGGAGGAGATAATTTGACAAATAAATTCCTTAAGCTCGAATAAAGTATGAAAATAATACTTATCCTACCTGTAGGAAAAATATAAAATGCAATTTCAAACCCCTGTAGACAGTTTTCATTAAACAATTCTAGTCATAATTTCTTTAAAATTCTATAAATAAAATCCTTTAGAACTTTTATTTGTACCTTTGTAGGCAAATAAATTTTATTTAAAAAAATCTTTACTCAGACATCTTACTTAATTTCAACTTAATATTTCCCATTTCTGCAAAGTACTCAATATATACCCAAGAGGATCTAAAGTGTCCTACTGTATGCTATATTAACTATTAGAATAACTTTTTTAAATGTAATGAACTTTTTGTTAGAAATAGGTGATAAGAAATAGATTGCCATTCATTTTGTTACACTGTAAAATCCAGAGATAAGGATTTTATGGCCTAAATGTGTCATTACTACAAAAACTTAAATAAAAGACCTGAGCTTATAAAACACAAAGATATGATTTTAAAAATCAGATAAACACAGTTTTTATTATATTTTACAATACAGTATAGAATTTTCTCTAAAACTCACCTATATTTAATTATAATACAGTGATTATATAATTATGGTTATATTATAAAACATTTAGCAGCTTTAGAACTTCAAGTACTTTTGTGTTAGATTATATAAAACTATATCAGATCAATCACAGGGTTAAATGTAGACTTTTGTGGACTGCCTTTAAAAAATAAGAGTAGTAAAATAACTATTTCTTTTTACTTTTTAATAGGAAATTCCTTTTACAATATGAATTTGCAATGACAGAAGTGTATCTGTTTTAACTGTTGGATTTTTGTTCTGATTTCTCAAGACCTTCAATTTTTAGCTGTAATACTATGTTCAGCTTTTTCCACTAAGAATTTATGGATTCTGTGATAATCTACACCTTTAATCCCAATTTTTATGATATCAAATGAATAATAGCAAGAAAACTAGTTCTGTTATGTTATAATATTTTTAACATGGTTTCCTTAGTTATTATTCCTAACTGAAAAAATAAATTTAAAAAATTACAAATTCATTAACTTTTAAAATAGTGTAGCTTTATAGACAGTGCAATTCAACCAATTGAGCAGATGAGATTCTTGAATCCAAATAAGATTAGATGCTTTGCCCTGGACAAGGTGGAACCTTAACTGAAGCTCAGGACTCTTTATTTCTACTTTACTGCTTCCCCCCGCCTCATATATCATATATCAGTCAAAGTGTTTATTCAGTAGTTCATGTAAAATGTTGATGTTTTAGATAATATGATGGGTACAGTAAAATATATTTCCTGTGTTCAAGGAGCTTGGCCTGTAGCTGAGGAGTTTACAAACTATTTATATAAATACTAGTATTCATTGGTAGAGATTAATAACTTTTATATCATATAGACATTAGCCATCTGGCTACCTTTTTGTTTATTTTTGAACACACACCACTACACAAAAACCTTGATAAGCTATACTGGAGTTCGACACAAAAACAAAAATCAGTGGTACAGATGGTCTTTATTTAAAAGAGTGACATTTTGTTCATGATGAATTTTTTATTAAATAAAATACATACTTCATTCACATTTATTAAGTTTTTACCTGATGCCCTTTTTCTTGTACAAGACCCCACCTGGGATCCACTGCCTTGTTGTATGTGCCACGTAGACTTTTTTGCATTAATATTGACTTTTAAAATATTACATTAACATATTTTATTACAATTGCTGAGATTTGGGACATTCATTTATATTTTCACCTGAAATGAGTGTTTCATTTGTCTCCCTCTAGTCCGTGGTACACATGTACACACACACACAGGTGCACACCCCTCAGTAAACACACAGCACTTTCTTTAGTTTTTGAGAGATATTAACTGGTTTTATTCCTCCCCCTCTCCCCAACAAAAAGCCCTGAAGTCCCACCTGAGCAGATTGCTTAAGTGTGGGCAAGTGTATTCTAGTGTACGATGCAAACTAGAAGCATATGTCGTAAATAGCTCAGGTACGTTAACTGCAAATTTCTGCTTGTAAACATCCCAAGTTCCACAGTATACATATTCTCTGAGCTCTCAGATCAGGCTTCACAGCAGTACAATAAAATGAAGACATAAACGTGACAAGCCAGAAGCCAGAGATGGGTCTGCCCTTAATCACAGCACATGGAGTAGCATTCCGCTTTTACTCAAGATTATTCTTGAATTCTTATACTAAATAAATATCAAGTTTGCATTTCATCCTCTCCAAAATATCTCATCATTTTGCAACTTAAATGCAGGGTAATTATTTTCGCTAGATGTTATTTACTGAAATAGTTTCTGGACCAGATGATAACATTTAACACTCAGTGTAATGTGTTGATGTTCTCTTATGCCTCAGTGCATTTAGACTTATTACCAAATCATCACTGCAAGGCTGGAAGTTTCAATAATTTATAGAAGTCATTACACTGGGCAGAATAGTAACTCTATGAGAAATGACTTAAATGTCCCACATATTACCCCATGTCCTTCAGTCCCTTAATCTGAATTTCTCTCTCATCCATTCTTTGTGTATCTAAAATAAGGAAGCAAATATTTTCAGCAGAAGTTGAAGAGAAAGGCTATATTTTATCCCATGGACTAATTTCTTTCTGCTTATACATCTTACACATGATACAATTTAATCATGGAACCATGTCCATTCAGTTATTTGCTGGTTGCCTTTGAGGTTGAGATTGGACTTTTGCCTTCTCTTTGGATGCATGATAGCTTGAAACCATCTTTCTGATTGCCGTCACTATCTGAATGACACTGTTTTTAGTTTGGAATCTGTATCCTTCTGGAAAGAATTTCATGGTATAAATAGTAGATTTCAAGAGTCCTTGTCTACACTTGACTACTTGTGGAAAATATACAATATATTCCTGCTTACATATTTTACTCTGCTTAATGGCTCTGTAAAGACAGATATTTAGGGACACATTTTTAAAAATTGTATTGAGTCTTACAATCAAGTTACGATTCTGTTCCTTTGAAAACTTGTATAAGTTTTCTTTTTTTTTTTTTCTGCCTTTAAAGTGCAAACGCCTATGTTGACTTTGCTCCTGGAGTGAACCATTTTCTCAATATTTAAAGAAAGAAGACTCATGGAGAGGATAAATTGTTGTGTTAAAAACTAGTCTTCTTCATAAGGCATGTGAAATGATAAATACATATTTGGAAATAAAACATAGGGCTTCCACTTAAAAATGAGAGTATGCCTACACATGCATTTTTTTCCTCTTCTCAAACCCAGCTGAAGTACACCAAAAAATTTAATTCACCAGGACAAAGAGAACCAGAGAATGCAATGGTGGAAACATACTTCACCAAACATTGCTGAAGCAAGAAGACAGATGGTAATTAACTTACTGGAGCAGAATAAATTCCCACCTAACCTTCAGAGGACAATATCATCAAGAAATTAGTCATCGTGCTTCTTACAACCCCACCTGAAGGTACTGAGTGCGTCCAAAGCCAGAGGGGAGGCATGGGGCCGGAAAGAGCAGCCGTGGTGGAGGGCTCCCACACAGCAGTTGAAGGATGAAGCGAGCCCCGAGGATAAAGAAAACCTTCCGTTGTAAATATTTTTATGAAATCAAAGATCGCCTGGTATTTTATGAATGCCTCCACTGAGAGAAAGACAAGTAAAATCCTGGAGGAAACAGAATTTTGCAGGGAGCAGAAGAAAACTTAAGGGAAAAATACTGTAACATCTGCAGATATTTGAGGGCTAGGTCTAAAAATAAGAACTGGAAGCTCTGAAAAATAAACAGAGACCAAGAAGGTGTTTGAAAACTGAAAATGTGTAGCCAAAAGAAAAAAGAATAAAAAGGTTGGGACACAAAGTAATAAATGAACTCTTTAAGAAAGCAGGAAAAAAAGACAAAGAGATCAGAGATAAAAAATAAAATAATACAATCAATCTAAGCAGTTCATTAACTCCACTGTAAGGAATTCTTGAGAGATGGGAGGAAACAATTTAGAAAAAGCTATCACAGATATAATAAAGAAAAACTTTCTAGAACAAAAGAACATAACAACCAAGATTAAATAGTTACACCAGGCACCCAGCCTAATGAATTAAAAAAGGCTAATTTAAAACACATTATTACAACATTTCAGAGCAGCAGGAATAATCATTTTCTTATGTTTTGAGAAAAAATTAGTAATTTATATCCAAGGGTGAAAGGATCATAGTGGCTTTGGACCTTTAAGTCACTAAACAAGACTGGATAAGGGAAAACTTTAAAATTCAGAGAGAAAGTAATTTTCAACCAAAAATTTTATGTCCAACCAAACTATTAATCACATATGAGTGAGGAGTAACAGATGTGGATGTAGTCTGAAAATATACTTGCCATGCATGCTTTCTTAGAGAAAGCTACTGGAGAATAGGCTCCAGCAAAACAAGGGAATAAATGAAGACAGATAAATACTACGTGGGATTTGTGAAATAGGAGGTCTGACACATAAGAATGTTAAAGGGAATTGTCAGCATGACATCTGTACAGAGGAATAAGAACATATGGAAGCAGGAGGGTAGAGGGCTACATGGGAGGACTATTTAAGAACAAAATAGCATTTTAAGAGTATTTATTACATATAAGATTTACAAAATGTATTGAGAGGAATGTGGCAGATCCAAAGACATATTGAAAGAAAGTAAAGTTTATAGAAACTAAGCAGATGAACAAACAATATCTTTATTAATTCCAAGGCAAAACAAAATTTATATGAAAAAGGAATGGTAATCAAAGGATGTTCTTTGGCTCAGCAATGAACAGTATTTCATTGTCATAGTGATGTAAACAGTGACTATTGACTTAACTAAAAGCCGTGCTATAATAATCTTGAGAGGGTTAGAGGATGCATGCATTAGATTCTTTAGATTCACTACCATATCAAAATGTCTACAATGTCTTAGGTTCCCCAGGAAACACACTCTGTGCAAGAAGGTTATTGAGAAGTGTCCTTGGGATCAACACTTGTGGAAGACTGAAGGGAACAGGATTGACCAGAGGGAGGAGTTGAATTGTGATGATGATGTCACACAAAGATCTTGCTCTGGAGCTGAGATGGACCCTTCAGAGTGGCACTGCCTTAATTCAAGGGGCCAGGCCACTAAACCCTCAGAATCCACCTGCCATTGGGGATGGAAAGCTGCCATGGCCCCCTATGGTATGAATATTTTTGTCCTGCAAAAATTCATGTGTTAAAGCCTAATCACGATGCAATAGTATTTGGAGGTGGGACCTTTGGGAGATAATTAGGTATAGATGAGGAAATGAGGGGTAGGGTCCACATGATGGCTTTAATGCTTTTATAGAAAATGGCATAAACACTCTCTCCTTTGACCATATGAGTGCACAGAGAGAAGGTGGCTCTCACCAAAACCCAAATCTGCTGGCAGTTTAATCTTGGATTGTGAAAAATAAAGTTTCCTATGGAAATAAAAATAAAAATTTCTGTGTATAAGCCACAAAGTCGATGGTATTTTGTTATAGCAGACCAAGCTAAGACAGGAGAGGTCGTGACCTTGGGTGAGGTGACTCTTCACAGCTGAAGGCTATCCCTCAGTCACCCACATTCCAGCAGCTGGGGGAATGAGTGCCTCCATCCTAAAGGGGGAACCTGGGTGGCACAGTAGCACTCACTGTCTAAAGCTGATAAATTAAAAATAGATGTATAGGCATATTATCTAGAAAAAAATGAAGGTCAATGGCATAGGAAACAGCCAAAACATTTGGAACTGACAGAGGGAAGTGAGCAGAGTGAAAGTGAGGAAGGGTCTTTTTGTTATAAGTCATTTAGATTTAGCACTACTTGGTTTTAGCTAAGTGCACATAAAACTGATAAAATTAACAATTACCGGTAATTTAGCATTAAATGAAGGAGTAAATTTTAGTTACTTATGGAGACAACTTATTAAAGATAATGTCATTTTTGTTGATGATATATATCAGTTAGAAATACCAGTACCTTTAGTTTATTCCGCACTGACTGATTCTCAAGAAGAGTAGTGATAATGACAACGATAACAATAACAGACTATTGCTGTGTGCCAAGCACTGTGCTAAGTGATTTTGCCATATTATCTCAGTTATTCACCTCACAAGCCCTGCAAAGTTGGTGGTGTTATCCCCATTTTACTCAGAATTCAGAGAAGTTAAATCCTTTGCTGATGCTCAAAGCTAGTCAAATGGTCATGGTCAAAGCTAGTGTTTGATTTGAGCTGTGCTGACAGAGTTTGGGTTCTTAACCATTGTGCTTTAACTAGGCATTCCCATCTGCAAGTACTCATTGGCTTAAACAAAATGTTCACACGTCCGTTATTGGTGACTCACTCGGCCTTTCACCAAATCATTGTCCTTGCACTTGATGCTAAACACTGTTGAGGAGCTATAAGCTCCCCCCGCCCCGTTATTTTCCTTCATAGTACTCTGCTTGTGTTAGAGATTAGCAGTGGTAAAAAGGTCCTGTGTCATGCATGCCCCGAAATGCTCCATTTGGGGCCCAGATGGGAAGGGACCATGATCGGAAATAAAGGAGAGGCCGCGGAGCCAGACTGGGTTCCACTCCTGGTTTCACAACTTGCTAGCTGGGTTTTAGGCAAGCCGCTTAAATGAGTTGTGCCTCCAAGCTCACCTCTGTGAAGTGGGTGTAGTGGTCCCACCTGCCTCACTGAGTGCTTGGCAGGCAGGATGCCAGGGATCCTGACACAGGAGGCACAGAGACTGTGCCTGCCCTTTACTGGTCACTGTTGGCCGTTACTGTACATCAGTGTGAGAACGGTCACGGTTGCAGTGGACCAAACGCTTCCAGGCCATGTCTGTAGGATGAAATTTTATTATTTATTTAAATATCATTAATTTCCTATATTTCAGTTCTTCATTTCTTCATGTTATTTTCATCTCTCTCTTCCTTCTGAAAGTTAGACGTGTGTAAAACTGAAGCTTTTATAAGGCATTTCACTCAATTACTTGTTTTTCCCTGTGCTCCGTTTCTCCTACTCTTCTCCTCTCCCAAACACACACATGAAATAACTTTATTATTCAGCGATAATGGAATCAGGTATTATGTCACTGTGCTCTGCCGCCTTACTTTCAGAAAACAAGATTAATAAATTATAATGACTCGTACATGTTTATTTTCCTTTGTGAAAGAAAAGTGCTACCATAACCTTTTAAGGTATATGCAAATAATATGTTCCCAAGGTCTAAATGATAATGTTTACACAGTTTGATATATTAATAGGCTTTCACTGAGCACTGCAAAACGTCTATTTGCCATGCGTAGCCCTATGTTTTCTAAGGAGGTTATGGAGTTAGAATGGGCTTGTCACATTTGGCCAGATATTAGGATCCAGTTCTGCCAATTGCCTATAATTTGTCTGCTTTCTTGGCCTGTCTCCCTATTTGGAAATGAAAATTATATTTCCCCTGCCTGTAGTCTACTTAAAATGCCACAGATGAGTAAATTGTACTGAGAGTTTGGGATGGCATAGATTGTGGGTGAATCCTGAGACAACATAAACCAGGAATCCCAGAGCAAGGAACACCTGGTGTCATTGATCAGCATCCTTCATCTTAGCTGTAGAATGATGCACTCCTTGAGAGCAGGCTCAGTGCTTACTGGGTTTACTTAAGTCTCTTAGTTGGAACCAAGGGATGCTTTTAAGATTGAGATAGACATGCTGGGCTGTGTAGTTAGGGCTTATGATCACATCAGCTCCCGGTTTATCCATTTTTAAATCTCCATTTAGCCAAAGCTAAACACATTTAGGATTAGCTGCCTTTTGAGGTTATCTGAGTTCCCACTGCCTTCCATTAGGATTGACTGTACTTTAATTTCTTTTTTGAAGATCCAGTCTCAGTTTAGATTGAGGCCTGTGTGGTACACGAGACTGTCCTTTCCCACATAGGGAAAGAGATTAAGGATCTTAGTCACAGAGGTACTCAGAGGGTCAATTTCTGCTTCGTGTCCATGGTAATTTATGAGCATCAACGGGATTTCAGTGGTGAGGGTGCTGACTCAGGGAATCTGAGTCCTTTGCCACTGATTGACTAATTGGGTTAAGTGTAAAACAGATGATTTTATACACCGTTTTTTGGGCAGTGTTAATCCTAAATCTGGTGTGAAACAGGGCTGCCATAAAGATTTTTTAAAAAATCCAATGTATTGAAGTACTTTGGCGGGTTTTGTTTTTTTGTTCGTTGCTTTTACAAATGGAGTAGATTCAAATGGAATAAATTGTAAAAGAAGTTAAGGGACAGACCCTTAACATCGATCCTAAGATGATTTGCTTTTAATTTTTCAATAATTGTGATAGGCCTTTGAATGTTTATTTTGCAATATATCTAGAGAAATAAACATCTTTAAAAAATAAATGTCAGTCCTCAGGCAGCTTAATGGGCCGAGAGGAGGTATTCAAGCTTTAGGAGCTAGTGCGTGTCCTAACCAAAGGAAACAATGCCAACCATCTATTAGTGTGCGTCGTCACTGCCATTACATTCTTTCAACAGAGTTTATAAGATCATGGATCGGAACTCCTTAAGCATTCGAGTCCTCGTAGATGGAGAATAGGGAGGATGGCCTTTCTGAATTTGTCAATTATGTAAAAACAGCAGCTGTTTCTTGGGGTGAAATGTTACTAGCCATTTCTTTCCATGACCTTTCATCAGGTAAAGGCCCTAAAGGAGAAATCAGAGCTTGTGAATTGTGCTCCCAGCCCATAAAAGGGGTGAAAAATGGTAGGTTGAGGCTTGAAAGCTGCTGTTTGTGGCAACTTGTGAAAAACATTTTCCCAAGGAAGTCAACGTTGGCTCTCAAGGATGCTCCTGGTGGTCCGAATGGTCTCTTGGCAGCTTTTTGACTTCAGGACAATCAGTGGGTCTGCCCAGCCTGGCGCACCCCACCCCCTACGGCCTGTGGAGCCTCCTGTGGCTGTAATTGTGCCACCTGCCCCCCAGCCTTTCCCTGACTCCTGTCCTCTTCCCCAAGGTGGCTGTGCTGTTTGTAAAGCATGATGAAGGTTCTGGTAATTAAGGCTTGTGAAGCACCTCACTTTCTTCCTTTGCCTCTTCCTTTTCTCCAGTTCTAGTGGGAATGGAATTTGACCCTATCACATGAGTAGATTCATGTAGAGACATTATCTTTCAGATCCTCAGTGACTCAGTAGTGGGGTCAGGGTTGTTCAGTGTTGTATCTCCAGAGTAACATGGGGCCAGGCCTTTATAAGCATTCTGATTGGGTTTGTTTTGACATAGTTGAGTCAAAATGCTGTTTCTTGTTTTTTTTAAAGATTTTATTTATTTATTTTTAGAGGAAGGAAGGGAGAGAAACATCAATATATTGCCTCTTGAGCACCCCCTACTGGGGACCTGGCCCACAACACAGGCATGTGCCCTGACTAGGAATCAAACCAGCAACTCTTCAGTCCAGAGTCTGGTGCTCAAGCCACTGAGTCACACCAGCCAGGGCCAAAATGTGGCTTCTGATCACCAAATAATAACTGGAGAACTGAGCCTGACATGAACCCTGAGCTGCTCTCCCCTTTCCAGACATTGGGTGGTCCCGCACCCGAGTCCACCCCATCTCTGCATTGTTGGTGGCCTCCTCCTCACCCTTGTGTTCTCCAAAAAGGAAAGATAAGAGATGGAGTCTCCATGGCAGTCTCTCAAGTAGGTGGAGTCTCTACTCGATTTTTTAAAAGTGCAATATTTTATTTCTAATTAAAATGATTCCCATATCAACTGAAATGTGCCTAATCCAAATACCCACAGTGTAACAAGGCTACATTAAAATATCATGTGCCTGCCCCTGGCACATATGAAATGCTTGATTAAAAACTTATTGAAAGGGACTTAATTTTATTTAGCTGCTTCAAAGTTTTGTCCTGTAAAGGTGGGTCTACATACTCTGTTATCACACACACACACACACCCCCTATATATAGAGAGAGAGTTAAGTTTAATCATTTCATAATGAGTCTCAGACATTACAGGTCTCCTTTCCTTCTCCTTCACAGGATGATAATTGAGTTCTGGGATGTGTGATCTGCTACTAAATATTCACTTGCAGTTTGCATTGAAATGTCAAATATGTTATTGGGGAATACTCCAGATAACTTAGGAACGTACTTAATTTAAAAGGCTTCCTAAGGGGAAAAGCGAGTGTACATCAAATGGAACAGGAAGCTCCCCTAAAAGTTTTAGAAGTCAGGTGGACAAATTGTTGCTCAGAACTTTAGGAAAGGATGGGAAAGAATCTCCATCCTAAATGGTGACAATACCAAAGCATTTAAAAATATTTCATACTTATCCTAATGCTTAAGCTCTGGCTAAACATTAGAAGCAAACCTGGGGACTATTTCATTTGGTGTCTGTATTAGTTTGCTAGTGCTGCCATAACAAAATACCACAGATTGGGTGGTTAAATGACAAAAATTTATTTTCTCAGTTCTGGAAGCTGGCAGGTGTTAGGTCAAGGTGTCATCCAGTTAGATCTCTCCCAAGGCTTTGGCTGTCTATGGCCACTTCCTTGCTGTGTGTTCATGTGTCTTTGCTCTGTGTGCACACATTCTTGGTGTCTACTTGTCCAAATTTCTTTTTAGGAGTTCACCAGTCAGACTGGATAAGGGCCCATTCTAATGGCCTTATAGTAATTTAATCACATCTTTAGAGGCCCTGTCTCCAAATATAGTTACATTATAAGGCACAAGAGGTTATAGCTTCTATATGTGAATTTGAGGGGGACACAGTTCAGCCCATAATGCTATCTAAGAAGTTGTCTTGGAAATATATGAATTAGGCAGTTACTAATTAACTATTGAGTGCTCACTATATAAGCGGTACAAACTGGGGCAAGTCATTTTATGTCTGTGAACCATAGTTCTGTCATCTGTTAAGAGGAGAAACACAGAGTGGATAAAAAAAGCAGTGATGCATTTACACAATGGAATACTACACAGCCATAAAAACAAAGGCAATCTTACCTTTCACAACAGCATTGATGGACTTAGAGGACATTATGCTAAGTGAAATAAGCCAGTCAGAGAAAGACAAATACCATATGATTTAACTTACATATGGAATCTAATGAACAAAATAAAATAGAAACAGACTCAGGTACAGAGAACAGTCTGACAGCTGTCAGAGGGGAAGGGCTGAAGGGAGGAGTGAAATAGGTGAAGGAATTAAGCAAAAAAAAAAAAATAAACCTGCACAGACACTGACCTCCATATGGAGATGACCAGAGGGAAGGGGGTGAGGGCAGGTAGAAGAGGGTAAACGGGATAAATGGTGACAGAAGGAGATTAGACTTTGGTTAGTGAACACACAATATAATACACAGATGATGTAGTGCGGAATTATACACTTGAAATCTATATAATTTTATTAACCAGTGGAACCCCAATAAATGCAAACAAACAAACAAATCCGTAGGCTGAGGAGCTCAGTTGCTACAGTGTCAGACATTGCTTCTCCTATCGACCAGCTGCGGACCCCGGGAAGGCGTGGGGTGTCTCTGCGCCTGCGTGCCACAGCACTCCTCGTCCATGGAACCGGGGCAACAATAGCGGCACCTGGGTCACAGTGGGACGGTGACGACTGGACAGGCCCATATGTGCTTAGTAAGAGTGTGTGTGCATATCTGTGGATGCATATACATAAACATAACAGGACATACCTATGTGATTGTTATTAATGACACCAGCAAAGCTAGGGTAGAAGGAACTGTGGACTAGATGTTTCGATGACTGAGTTCTCTTTGTCCTTAAGCGAGTGACATTACCTCTCCTGTCCTTGGGGTGACGGAGGTTGTCTAGCTTTCTCCTGCTCTGGCCCCTTGTCTTGGTAACGATTAGGATTTTGCCTTCTCCTATAAATACTGGGTGTTGATTGTTTTGGAAAATGTAATGGGAAGGTAGAATTTCCTTTTATAAACATTATCCACTAAGAACAATTTCAGCCTTTGGGCCGATCTTCTGGCTGCTTGCAGGTTGCTCCCCGTTATTGGGCCAGTATTTTCATCGCGTTGATCCTTTTCATTATCACTTCCTTTGGTTTTTCATTTGTGCTCTTACCAAGAGAAGGGACGAGAATTGTGAGCTCCCTCACACTTGGAGATATTTGGGAGTCTTCAAATCCTGAAACTACTTACAATATTATTTTCAAAACTAGTACCATGGAAACGTTTAACATGAATTTTGGCTCTCTTTCTTTTCTCTTCTGTTCTGTAGGTTGCTGTCAGTAGTAAGATAAACTCAGAAGATAAACGTGGTCTTTAAAGCTTCCCCTCCCTATTATCTTAAAGAAACTATTGCTTTCAAAAGTATAGGGCTGTTAGTATAGTTCCATGACCTAACACTAAAGAAATACTTAAAATTCTGGTTTTATATGTGGCTACAGGGACGGAGAACAAATAGTTCTTCAAAGGGATTTTCCTGGAAAAACTGAACTGACTGGGGTTAATGTCCAGAGGTAATGGACTCTCCCAGTGGGTCATTAATTCCAAGGAATTGGCCTTGTGCTTCAATTGCTATTGCTTAAGCAAACAATAAATAACATCACACAGATATGTAATGAACTATAAAACGACCACTTCTCAACCTGCATTGTAGATACGCCTGCAGCACATACAAGACTGCCTTCTATTAATCACCTCCCAACTTGATTGATTAGTTTCAATCAGCTCCCTGTCCCCTATTTTCTTTTTAAAATAGATTAATTTCATACTTTTGAAGTCAGTGAATAAAAGCATTAATGTTAGGCCCAGTAAAAATGGTGTCTGTGCTGAAGGACTTTTGACGGTTTCTCTCTCTCTCTCCCTCTCCCTCTCTCTCTCTCCCCCCCTCCCTCCCTCTCCCTGCCTCTCTCTTTCTCTCTCTCCTCCTCCCCTCCTCCACCACTTCCCTCCCTCCTTCACATTTCTCTCTGGTTTTGTTGCTCCACAACAATTAGTTATAACTCATGCCATGCCTCAATAATGCCAAGATTTGTGCTGATAACATTAGTTTGTGGAAATGAAACTTCCAAGGCCAAGGACCATTTTAATTAGGTTAATAATATAAGCTTTCATTATCTGTCTACCCACTTCTTCCATCATTTCTCAGTCTTCCACCTCCCAGTCTCCCAGAGACCTGTAACCCGTTACGATTATTTCCTTCTTAAGGAAACACTTTGTTTGCTTGGCCTGCACTCTCTCTTGGGTCTCTTCTCAATAATTAGCCACTCCTTCTCAGTCTCCTCCGTCAGTTCTTTCTTTTTGATTTCTTTATTGTAGTAAAATATGAATAATATATTTACCATGTTAACCATTTTAAAGTATTTAATTCAGTGGTTTCAAGTACATTCACAATGTGTAACGATCAACACTATCCACTGACAAACTTTTCATCACCCAAAATAGAAACTTCGTCACCATTAAGCCCTAATCTTTCACTCTCCCCTTCTCTAGTTCCTGGTACCCACTATTGTCTGCCTTTGAATTTGCCTTTCTAGATACCTCATATAAATGGAACCACACAACATTTATCCCTTCAATTCTGGGTTATTCATGTAGCATAATGTTTCCAGGGTTGATCCATGTTGTAGCATACATCAGAACTTAATTATTTTTATGATTGAATAATATTGCATTGTATGTATATAGCACATTTTCTTTATTCATCTGTTGTTGAACATTTGAGTTGTTTCCACCTTTCGGTGATTGTGAATCGTGCCGCTATCACCTGGGTGCACAAACGTCTGTGTGATTACCTGTTACCTGTTCTCTTTAGGGTACGTACCCGGAAGTGGCACTGCTGGCTCACACAGTAATTCTATGTTAACTTTTTGAGGAAACACCAAAGTATTTTCCATAGTTGCAGCATCATTTTACAGGGATTCTAATTTCTCCATATCCTCACTAATACCTATTATTTTCCATGTTCTTAAATAATAGCCAACCTTCTGGATGTGAAGTGGTATGTCATTGTTGGTTCTGTCTTACCTGCCAAACTTGTCAGCATTGGAGCACCCGAGGACTTGATCTTCGTGTCTCTTCTCTTTGCCATTTAGTTCTGCCCTTTAGGCCCGGGGAGTCAAACTCATTTTCACCGGGGCCACATCAGCCTCCCAGTTGCCTTCAAAGGGCCAAATGTAATTTTAGGACTGTATAATTGTAACTACTCCTTAACAGTTAAGCGAGAGTTCGGCGCTGCTGCCAGGTGGAAACAAGGTAGAGGACTGGATTCAGCCCGGGGGTCTTGTGTTTGCCACCTGTGCTGTAGGCAATTTTCTCCAACCTCCTGATTAAATACCATGGACAAGCTGATGTATATTGCTAGCCGCATCCTCCTGCTAAACTCTGGGCTTATGTATGCCATTGCACAGTGGGTATTTCTACTGGAATTTTCAATAGGCATATCAACAATAAAATGTCCAAAACTGAAGTCATGTTCCAAGCTCCCTGGTACCTACTAATCATGAACCTGTCCCTCCCCCGACTTCCTTTACCTGTCAATGCCATCTCCATTCTACCCGTTCCTCCAGCCCAGCCCTTGGATCCATCCTTTACTTTTCTCTTTCCCTTGCTTCCTATATCCACCAGAAAATTCTGTTGGCTCTACTTTCATCACACATCCAGAACTCGGGGCTGGTCTCTGTTCAAATGCCAGCTTAACAGAGAGGACTTCTCCATATAAAATAGCCCCTCCCCCCAATACTCTCAATCCCCTTGCCATGGTCTGTCCCTCCTAGCACTTGACGTCATATACATTTGTTTAAGTTGTGTCCCTTGCACCACAATGTGAGGGAAAGAGCTTGTCTGGATTATTTACTGCTTTCAAGAGCCAAGAGTCTCTTCAGGATCCTCCACTACCTAAAATAGTACTGATTCTATAAATACTCACTGAATGGATGACTGGAGAATAAGTGGAAGATATGGTATTTGCTCCCGAGGAAGGAATAAAATCAAGATTCTGTGTATGAAGCAACTATAAACAGTAAACTTCCCTTAATTTTTTCAGGGACAATGGATTTTTCAAATAAATCCTACCCCATCACATGACCAGAATATGCCTATATGAGCTGAAAGTGTTTTTCGGCCATGTTAAACACATTCCTTGTAAAAGAGAAGCTACTGAACAACCTGATCAGTTAGTGTTGCTGTAACAAAGGCACGTTATTTGGCTGCAGCTACTGTTAAAGCCCTCCTCATATGCTCTCGTTTTTCTTTTAAGCTGCTAATTCCTTAAGAACTTTGTTTTGCACTCAAGAGAGGAAAATGCTGCTTTTGTAATGTGAAATGCTTTAAAATAATTTTAAAAACACTGATGGCATACAAATAATAAATAACTGTATTATTATTAACAGAATTTTTTAGATGTATGTAGGGTTAGAGAGTGTTCTAAATTTTAAGCTCCCCAAAGGCAAACTAAGGCCTTGGGCAGCTCTGTGCTCCTCAGTGTTTGAAGTCACTCTTCTTATTTAATAGATATCCACCATGCATTTGCTGAATGAAGTATGAAATATTTTATGCAAAGGAGAATTATACGTTTTCTTGGTTCCTCGGAGAGAGAGCACAATATAGTGGAGAGGATCCTCGTGGGTACAGGGTCTGGCCTTTGTCGACTGTGTGGGAAATGACTTCTTTGGTGAAATCATTTTTGAGAAACTGTGGAAGTGCTTTCTTGTTAGTGGCGGAAGGAACATTAGGACCTTGGCTCTTCCTCTCTCCTTCCAGGATAACTGTGATCATGTGTCATTAGCTGTGAGCTGTAATACAGGTATTGGTTAGTGTAGCTATGATTCTTTATTCTCATCGTGTTTTCTTTTCATGGAGTAAAAGGTTAATAGAAAAGACAATAACATACCGTAAGCTTATTCAGGTCAAATCAACCAAGCTTTTGATCCCCGGATGCCCAGCCAGTAACCTGGACTTGGAGCCGGGCATTTCCAGGTGCTTTGTCTCATTCAATTTCATTTTTGTTAGATCAGGCCCGTCCTCACAAATAGATCCCCTCAGAATTTTCATCAAGGTATAACTTAGTCTTGAATTATGTTTCTAAAGTTTAAAAACCCTGAGAGAAGTATTCTCTGAGTCAAACAGGGATCAATTTTTCAAAAGCAAAGCATCGTGAATAAGGAATTTTTGAGGAATTATTGAATTCTCTAAAGAAATGGAAAATCTTTTCTCTGGATAGATTTTAATTTATTCTTTCTTAGACTGAAATAGTTTCTACTAAAATTTTTTAAAATTAATTTCTTCATATAATAACAAGTTCCTTTAAAACAGTGAAAAGCTATTTAGGGGAAAATATGAGTATTTTTAAAATTTTCAAAACTTGATGATACTTTTAATGGGACCTGAGGCCTCATATGCTAAATCTTTTATTCATTCATTTGCCTTTTAGATACTTTATTCTTATGAGATGTTTTTAGCTTTTAGTAAATATAACAAATTAATTCACATTATTCATATTTTGTGAATATTCTGTTGGTCGGCCAACAGAAAAGGCCACAAAACAAAGATTCGATGTGTTCATAGTTTTCTGAGTACTTACTTGTCCTAATTTTAGACAATGAAAATTAATCTTGTCATATGCCTTAAATCTGATGTGGCCTCTGAGAACTTGAGAGCAAACTTCCTTGATTTAATTAAGTCTGTTCACATCATGACAATTGAAATCCATCTGAAAGCTCCTGGTGATATTTTTAGAAGAATCTATGAAAATGTAAATAAATCCCTATTTATTTATGTAACATTAATAATAGAAGCACTGTTACATAATTGTCATTAGAATAAAATTATATGTATAATGATATATAATTTATTGTGATAATTTTATATAACGTACAATTTATACACACACACACACACACACACACAGTCACACACGCAGCTTGGAACTAGTGCCTGCCAATTGATATGTGCTCTCTACAGTTTAGTGGTGGTGGTGATTATAATGACCATCATGATGATGCTCAGCCTCCCATGATTTCAGAAGGAACAAAACAGAATATCATTGTCATTTTTTTTTGTATTTCACAATGCATATAGAGACAATATAAAATGAAAAACAATATAAAACAGTACAATAAAGACAATATTCAAGGGAAGTGGGTTTTGATTTTATTGCTAAAGCATATATGTATGAGGTCGGTTTGGAAAAAATCCAGCCATTATTAATGCAATGAGAATAGTTTGCATGGCATGGATGTGACCCAGCAGCCAAGGAGAGTGGACTGCATTGCGCATGCGTGAACAATGACTTCACTGTACTAGTCAGTGGGTGTGGCAATCGCCAGTGAGTGAGTATGTGTACTGTGTGGCCATCACAGTCAAAATGACTGAGCGGGTAGAGCAATGAATCTGCATCAGCTTTTGCATTAAGCTTGAACATTCCTCTGCAGAAGCTATTGAGACAATTCAGAAGGCTGCAGTTATGGGCAGCTGGTGATTGGCAGGTTCATCATGACAATACACCCGCTCACGCATCATGTCTCATGCAGAGTTTTTAGGGGAAACTTCAAATCACTCAAGTGACTCAGCCCCCCTACAGCCCAGATTTGGTGCCCTGTGGCTTCTGGCTTTTCTCAAAACTAAAATCACCTGTGAACGGGAAGAGATTTCAAACCACCAATGAGATTCAGGAAAATATGACGGGGCAGTCACCATAGTGACTGGGAGAACTGTGTGCCTGCTTGGAAGGGGACTGAGGGGTCATTGTCCTATGTACATTGTTTCTTTTTTTTAAAATATATTTTATTGATTATGCTATTACAGTTGTCCTATTATCCCCCCTTCATTCCCCTCCACCCTGCACTCCCTCTCCCATCCACATTCCCCCCCTTTAGTTCATGTCCATGTGTCATAACTTCTTTAGCTTCTACATTTCCCCTACTATTCTTGCCCTCTCCCTGTCTATTTTCTACCTACCATCCATGCTACTTATTCTTCATTCTTTTCCCCCCTCTTTCCTCCTCCCACTCCCCTGTTGCTAATCCTCCATGCGATCTCCATTTCTGTGGTTCTGTTCCTGTTCTAGTTGTTTGCTTAGTTTGCTTTTGTTTTTGTTTCAGGTGTGGTTGTTAATAATTGTGAGTTTGCTTTCATTTTACTATA